>JAVJGG010000085.1:38956545-38993909 GCA_035590195.1 Aviceda cuculoides
TTTAATCCATGCCCGGCCCCCCCCCCCCGTGAATGACAAGATCAAGCTAAGTTCAAAGCTGTATTAGGTTGTCAAATACTTAATGTATTTGCCCTGTAGTAAAGCTCGTTTTTCTACAAATTGGAAATGCAACTCAGTCCTTGATGTACCTAATGTAATTTCCTCTATAAAGACTTTTTTGTCCAGGTTATTCTCCTGCTTGTATTTTAAGCATATATAGTCCCCTTTCTCTCTTGCTACTTTAGCTATCATCACTTTGTAAAATCCTCTCTAATAGCACTTGTTCTTTCCCAGCTTGACAGGTGGCCTTCCTTTCCTTGTGCCCTTTGCATGCTTTGAATACTGCTAGATAGTATAGGATCTACCTGGTGTATACAAGTGTATGCAAGAGAGAAAAATTTGACTTCTTGTTACAGTTGTCAGTGATATTAAAGGCTACAAAGGTCCCCACTCCTTAAAGAAGATGCTTCAAAAAGCTGCAGCAAGGTAATGTCTCAACACTTGACCCTTTATTTAGAATCTCTCAGCAGAGATATGTGCCCATGCTGTTATTCAGTGCAGACATTTTATCGCATTTTTTTATTTCAATAACAGAAAGGTGTAACTTTCTATATTGAACATGAATAGAACTTTATCTGTAGCTCTTTTGGATTTGTTATTCAAAAGCATCTCAGTGACTTACATATCTACGTCCCAATGAAAGTCAATGCAACTTAGATAAATGGATTTTAGGGACAGGATTATAAGAATTTGCTATGAATTTCAGCATGCCACTCTCCATGGAATCTTAATTACTAACAAAGGTTACAACATGCCTCTAACTTCTTTTTGAGCTGTAATAATTATCTTCGAAATATAACAGTATTGATAACAGTCAGCTGGATGCCTGGGCTGCATAGGTGAAAACCTTACTATTTATTTTTTATTCACTCTTTTTACTGCATTTCTGGAAATCTCCGTCACTCACTTTGGCTGGCATTCTTCTAATTTAATAGACTGTGCTTGTCAAGATTGTATATCAAACACTGCAGACAATCAGCTAAGTCCTTATTCATCTGTCAAATAATGGAGTCTTAGGTGCACTGAGAATAAGTTGGCAAAGTAGGGTATGTTGCATTCTGAAGTTTAAACTGGAGCCCTGTTTACTCGTAATACAAAAAGAGCATTAAGAGATTGATAGTCTATTTGAAATTCCTTTGAAAATATATCCCAGACTGGATCTTTTTTACTGCTTGTCTCTTGTGAGCCTCTTCTTTTTAAAAAAAGCCATTCTTTTAGATCCACACTGCTATAAAACCAGAAAACTGTCAGAGCCCTGCTGATCCAATTACAACTTTAAAACTTTTAAGCTTTTGATTTACAGTAAGCTCATTCCAGTTAAATACAAAGGAATCTTTATCTTAAACTCTACATTGTTTAACAGTGTATTCACACTGTATTTCACCTCTTTGCCCCTTCACTTATGGAAAACAAAATAATCACAGAATCATAGAATGGTTTGGGTTAGAAGGGACCTTAAAGGTCACCTAGTCCCAACCCCCTGCCATGGGCAGGAACACCTTCCACCAGACCAGGTTGCTCAAAGCCCCGTCCAACCTGGCCTGGAACACTGCCAGGGATGGGACATCCACAGCTTCTCTGAGCAGCCTGTCCCAGTGCCTCACCACCCTCATAGTAAAGAACTTCTTCCTTACCTCTAATCTGAATCTACGCTCTTTCAGTTTAAAACCGTTACCCCTTGTCCTGTCACTACAGGTCCTGGTAAAAGCCTCTCCGTCTTTCGTATAAGCTCCCTTTAAGTACTGAAAGGCTGCAATAAGGTCTCCCTAAAGCCTTCTTTTCCCCAGGCTGAACAACCCCAACTCTCTCAGCCTGTCTTCATAGGAGAGGTGCTCCAGCCCTCTGATAATTTTTGTTGCCCTGCTCTGGACTTGCTCCAAGCCCATGTCTGTCTGGCGCTGGGGACCCCAGAGCTGGACACGGGACTCCAGTTTGCGTCTCAAGGGAGCAGAGTGGAGGAGGAGAATCGCCTCCCTTGACCTGCTGGCTGTGCTTCTTGTTATGCAGCCCAGGATATGATTGGCTTTCTGGACTGCAAGCACACATTGCCAGTTCATATTCAATTTTTCATCTTCTTTGTAGGAATTAAAGGTAGGGAATAATTGATTTTCCTAACCTTGTTAGAGCTGGACTATGAGCCATGCACTGTTCTTCTGTTGAGAGAGGCAGTGTTCTACTGTAAGACAAAAAATGATTTGTTTGGTTGGTTTTGTTCTTTCTTTTGTTATGTGAAACCATCAGTAAGTTGCTGGTAAAGACAGTGTAGGACTGTGTAGTGCAACAGACCAACTTTGCAGTAGATGGTGTGATTGTTTCCTTAGGTTTTATTTACTTATAATGCAACTTTTAGGCAAAATATTTAAGACAGTTTAGGTGTGTGCTGCTGTAACTGAACTGTGTCATTAATGTCTCTTTTTAGGCTGACTAGGGTTCTCTTAAGAGAATTCCCTGGCTCCCCAGTTGTGCATTCAGAACTTTCTGCTGAGATGTACAGGAGGAGAATGCCAGGAAGTTTGGATTTTGCAGTTTTTTCCAACACTTCAAAGCCCACCATGAACTACAGAGCCATGAAGTGTGGAGATTTTATGAAACAATTTCTGATGAAGTCTGCTGGACATATTTGTGTGAATGTAGGATTAGTTCAGTGGCAAGGTAGCTGCATTTCAAAAGCAATGTAATTTCATTCCAAAAAGTAGATATTTGACTATTTCAGCCTCCCAGTAACAAAAAGGCTGAGGGGAAGAGACAATCTCTAATATGCAAAATTCTTTGTGATTCTTCAGGCACCAGAGGTTAGGCTGAATAGAGATGACCAAAATCATTATTTCCAAACAATCTTGCAATTAATTTGAAGAGGCAGTATTATAAAAAGAAAAAGCAATATTTTAATGGTATCCTTTCAATCCTTTATAGTAATTGTCACGTAGCCTCATCAGATCCATCAGAACGAGTATAATTGGATATATTTAGTCACTGAAACTTTGAGCTGGGAATTATCTTTGTGCACAGATGTCACATACATAAAATGATATTTTAAACTTCCTAAATAGGTGTTGTTTCTGCAGCAATTGTGTGCAAAATAGTAGACTTTTTTCTGCTAGATATCAGCAGATACACTCACACTTGATTTGCAAGTAACAAGAAATGTGCATGTCCAAATAAGGATAGAATTTGCCTTCTTTTTTATGTTGAGTTATTACAAATCACCAAGAAATATGTGATCTCTTAGCATATTGTATGATTTAAAATGATCAACTTTATATAAACAAAGGCTAGAGATCTGTTGTAATAGTGTTGAAGTTTGTTGTGTAATACCACATTTAGCAGTTACCTGTTAAAAGTAATTATTATTTAATATGCTAATGTTCCCTGTAAACCCCTGAATTTGTAAATCTATTTGCTTATCATTTAATAATAATTAAGTTTTAAAATGGAACAATGAAGTAAAATGTTACCAGAGTTTCTCTAGTGAAGATCTCGGTCCATAATGCATGCAAAGCTATGTATTCATAACTAATGAACTTAATCAGCCAGGACATTATAACATATTTGCCTTCTCTGTTTATAATTAATTTCTGAGGGGATGTAGTTTTTAGATGCTGAAATATTTTTGTACTTAACAGTTCTGATGATTATTTCCAATTTTTGAAAATATGTTCTGTAAGGGTTCTGTGCTAAACCCAGTTATGCATATGAATAAATTGTCTTGAAATAAATTTAGTACAAAGCAATGAAATCAATAGGACTACTTATGTGAATTTTCCCTAGTGGTATTTGTAACTTTTTCCCAGATCAAGGCTGTACTGCACTTGGTGGCACAGGAGTTGCCTTTTTCGCTGAGCTCGAACTGTGGCAGTTGGTTGATCTGTGAAAGTTACTGCTGACGAAAGATAGTGCATAGTTAGGAATGTGCAGCTTTTGATTCCCAAATTTAGCAGACTGAAACCCTATAAAATGTTATGTGGTTAAAATAAGAAGGTGAATTTCTTAATTCTCAGTTTTATTGAGGTTCATGTTGGATCTCAGTAAACGTTCCTCATTACCTCTCAAATATACTTTTTTAAACTTCTGTATGCTAGGTTAGTGGCAGACACTTGTCCTGCTCCTTCTCTATTATTTAAAAGCTCTCACTGAATAAATCTCAGGCCAACCCTTTCTTTCTGGAATATAGTTTTTAGTATTCAGATTGTTTATTTTTTAATATGAATTTAGAGTTTGCAAAAATAAAAATTACTGTGTTTCTGAAGTAATGGAGAAGCATTCTCATAGATTATATACCTGTTATTTAAATGTTTTAGACATAAATGACAGCATGGATTTTTGTTCAAAATGTAGTGTTCTTTAAAAGTATCTGCTCAATTTCTCTTAAATAATGATATTGTTCTCAAAAGAAACATTCAAAAAATACTGTTTACTGTATCTCATTTATGTAGATAAATTTAGTGAATTAATCCCATTGGATGACAATGGCTACCTTACATACATAGAGTGCCAAAGCTTTACATGGATGATAATGTTCAGTGTAACGTGTCTGAAGTGACAATTCCCCTGAGCACTAACGAGACCTTCAATGAAAGATGTGTTTGTGCTAATCGGTTTTGCGATTGCAGAGAAGCTTGCTGAATAATCATCTCTGAATCTCAAGAGCAATTCTAAAGCACAGTAGAAATGTTTACATGACTGATGCATTGTTTGTATTGATACCCATCAGTGGTTATTTTCATAAGTTAGACACATCACAGAGGGAACATATCCAAGCCTACTCTTTCGTGGGAGTAGTCATGTTGTCACATTTCAGGCAAAATTCCCACAAAGCCCAGAGGATTATGTGTAATGACACATTTGAAACTAAAGGCAGAAATGACAGAATTTCTTCATGTTGTAAGAAATCTTGCTGTTTTGACATCGTTAGTCCTTCCAGTGTGTATAGGCCTAGTAATATACATTACACAGTTGTGTGATAGGTGCAGATCAGTTTGACAGCTCTCTAACCTCCTTAATCTTCAAGAAACGTGGCAGTTCAGTAACACTGCAAGTCCATTTCTCTAGAGAGCATCTTCAGTTCAGTTAACAGAACTCTTCCACCCATATCTTTGTTTGGCTTACACAGTAAAAAAGAAAAGATCATTCTCATTTTCCTCTCTTCACTGCTGTCTCCTGGTCCTGCTTCTCTTGGCTGTACAACTTTCCGAATGATGTTGCCTGGGTACTTCAGAAACTTTGCGGTCTCATTGCCTTTATTTTTCCAATATAATTCTTTCTTCTTATATTCATTTTAAGGTATGCTTTGAAAATGCTTTTGTACCTGTGATCTATTCCAGTAGATCTTGTTATGGCCATTATTGATATTTTTATTTGTATCTCATTTACAATTCCAAACAACTCAGGTGAGGTACCTGCCCTGTTGATTTTCGCAGTGTGCCTAAACATAGGGAAAGTAAGACTGCTTGTAAGGCAATTCAAGTGAAGGCTGGGAGCACAAATGGAGAGAGCTAAAGTGATAGTCCTCATGGTCCTACTGCTGAACACAGGATGGAAATTGAAGAGTCCTGAGATATCTGTATGACCTGCCCCCTGTTTTGTCATCTATTGACTTGTCTGCTCTTTTGACTAGTCTGACAACCATTTCTTCACTGTGCTATCCCACAAATGTGCCTTTGCTGTAAAACCCTATTCCTCTGAAGACGCTGCCATCTGGAACAGCCTTTCTGAACCTCTCTGCCTCATTGACTTGCTGTATCTTTTAAAATCTCACTGGAAAGCAGCTTTTCTCACTTGTCTGAGCCTCTTAATATTATATTTCATCTCTTCCATTATAAGCTATTTAATTTAGTGATTATATTATTCTAATCTGTAAAGCGCTTTAGAATACTATTTGGAAATGTCCTGTGTTATAACGCTGTGTTATATTGTACACTTACTTTATGAGGAAAAAACCTACATTTGAAGTTCTTGATCACAATTTTTTCTTTTTTTTTTTTTTTTTGTTGTTGTTGTTTTCCTGGTATATCCTTTTTGAGTAAGTGTTGTCTACTAGTAAAAATGCAAGTAAAATTGATTTTTTTAAGGTCTTTTGAAGGTGTCTAGGACAGGAAACTTGGATGCCTGTGCAGCAATCATTTGTACTTACCCCAAGTCATATGTGAAAGTAACCCAATAATAGTAAACCATTTCTTTTCCAGTATATAGTTTTCTGATTAGGGATGGCTGTTCCACATGTGAGGAGGACGAAACTGAATTCAGACGTAAGACCAAAAGAAGCCAAGACTTGATAAGGAAGGGGACTTCTTTAATTCTTGACTCCATGCCATCTGATTCATTGTTGTTTATATGGACTTATGTGCTACTGGATTTGATACTGCATGTTGTAAGGGTTGATATTATTACCAGTCCCTGATTAGCTTTTGGTTAAGGGAAGGATTTTGTTCCATTTGCAAATACATAAGTCTGGTAGAAGGAAGATTGGTCATCAAAGACCCGGTTATATGGCAGGAGCACAACAATAGATCTAGTGGAAGTCCCATATACAAGGGTGCAGCTCAAGAGAAACAAGCTATTGGAGATTGGCAGTGGGGGCGTCAAATGTGTGACTGTCTCCTCCATGAATTGTCTTCCAGAAAGCTGAAGGGCAGCACAAAATTATCTTTCCTTAGAGACTCATCCATTAATGATGTTAATGCCTGTCGGTTATGTTCAATTTGATAATTATCATCACAAATGATTGATTGTAGCTATGCCGCACATGGATATTGTTAGCAAAATGTCCCTGCACTTTAGTTATCCTAAAAGATTTTGATTTACTAGCATTATAGTTTGATGGCTAATACTCTTTTGCTGATGCTGTACACATCACTGTTATACATTGTGCTGGTTCTTAGTTGACGTGTGATGGGAATATTGGACTGTATTGTGAAGGGAAAGCAATTTACAAATCTACACTAGCTGGTTTGCTGCCTGTCTCTGAAGCTGGCTTTGTTTACCACCTTGAGCTCCATATGTGATGCCTTACCAACCATGGAAAATGGGCTACTGGCATTCTCAAACGTTTCTAAAGACCTATTGCCAAAAAAGTCTTCCAGCTCATAGGAACCTCTGCCTATAAAGAAGGAAAGAGATACCTGAGCATGAGTGTCAGTTTAGATGCCATAGTTTGCCTGGCACTCCTGTATGGGGCTGGCAGAGATGACTAGGAGTGGCAGAAAGAAGCTAAGCAGCAGCTCCAGCATGTTTACAGCACTGGTAATCTGTATGTAGGTAACTGAGTCACTCCTTGGATTTCTCTCTTGGGAATCTCTACTCATCCCATTATTACTGGTTAAATCTTGGAAGCACTGCTTTGTCACACTGAACTCAGTTAAGTAATATAATTAACTATTTATGTAAAATCTCAATTTCTCCAAAGTTCAGAGGGAGACAAATAAGATAGATTCTGGTTTGGCCTATTGCTCAGTTGGACACTTGAGGCAGAAAGCTTGGGTTCAGATTCATTTCCACATCCAAACTTCCTTGAAGCTTCAGGTCTGGGATTGGGACCCACTATTGTAATGCATTATGTTAATGCTAAGATGAAAATCCAATTCAATCTTCTTCATAAGAAAGCCTTTGACATGATATATTAACCGTCAGATTAGAAGTAGACTGACTAATTATCATTTAATGCAATTGAATGCCAGGGTTTGTCATTTGATGAGGCTGGCTGGGTGGGGAATATAAATCTGTTAGTACTGATATCGTTATGAACTTCAGATGGAAGGGAGATTAAAATTCTGTGAATGCGATATTTATTCACAGTCATTATTCACAGAGTGACATACCACAATGTCATAAAAATGCTAGCACTTACCTTTTTATTCATATGTAGTTTTAGGAAAAAGATTAATATGATCCCAATCATAGTTTATATGGACCTACATGCTGTTATTCTTTAATAGTACTTCATGGGCAAACATGTCTGCACTTCTCTATATTTACCTGAAAGAAACCTGCAGATGGGTAGTAGTTCTGTATTACAAGGGCAGAAAGAGTGACAAAGGAATAAACCCCCCGAGTCATTAAGTCTAAATCCTTGCTATCACAGGGAAATTTAGGCTAAACTTATCAGTCCACTCTTCTGTCTGTTTCAGATGGATGGTTCTCTGGCCATCCTAATTTTTAAGCTGATCCTCATCTAGACTACTTTACTTGTCACACTGGAAATTATTCATTAATCAGATATTTTACTGAAGTCCAGATTGATTAGATTTACCTCATTTTCGCTTCCAAGAAACTGGGGGGAGGGGGGTTGGCACAGCGGGGAGGGGGCAGAGAGGAAAACCAGAACCAGTAGGTCAGCATCACTAATCTTTCCTTGGAAGCCTAGGGTCCACTGGATCCTGTTTTTTCATTTCCCTTTGAGGTCTTTATTTCCACTCCCTCCTTAAGGGTGTTTAAAATCTTACATGCACTAGAACTGCAGGAATAGGTCCATGATTCCACTCATCACTTATTTCTCATTTTAAAAATAAAATATTGCTTTCACTAGTCACTTAGAGAGTCATTTGATGTCCCTTAATTAAAAAAAAAACCCCACAAAACATCCACAAGACTTGGGATTTTATATGCCAGTTAATTTAATACTTTGGGATGATAATTCTCTAATCCTGCTGACTGATAGAGGTAGTAAGTATTTTGCTTCATCTCAACTTCGGTC
Source organism: Aviceda cuculoides (assembly GCA_035590195.1). Lineage (NCBI taxonomy): Eukaryota > Metazoa > Chordata > Aves > Accipitriformes > Accipitridae > Aviceda > Aviceda cuculoides. The sequence goes on from JAVJGG010000085.1 coordinate 38,965,295, forward strand.
ATTTCTGTGACTGTGGTGTCATCTTCACTCGCCATTTTACTTTTGCCCCAGGTTCAGTACTGCTGTTATTAAAAATTTAATGTATCCATTTACATTTTCGACTATATCTAGATTATGTTTTATCTTACTGCCTAAAAGCCCCACTTTGTCTTTTCCAGTTCTTCTTTTATTCAAATGATGAAACATTCTTGTGCAATTTGCTTTCATTTTTGTTGTAAAATCATCTTGAATTTGACAGTTTTCAGTTTCTAACTTCTAAAATCCAACTTCTTTACTGATTGAGTTCTTTTTTTCATTCTCTGTGGGCTTTTTCTCAGTACCTTTTCTTAGGTGGTTGTTTCTCTAATTAAATGAGGAGTAGATGTCCAGTCTGTATCTGAACATTTTAGAATTTTCCATAATTATTTTATTCTCCAATGTATTTATGTCCAAACAAACTCAAATAATGTCTACTGATACACAAATATGACTGTAGGATCTTGTAGGAAACTTCTTAAACTGTCCCAACAGAAATTATTTTACAATTACTTCTCAAAATCATTTCAAACCACTGTTTTACCTGCACTATCATTTCATATCTCCTGAGAACTTCTTGCATTATTTATGTACAATGTTAACCTCTCCTTCCTTCATTATATTTCTTTTTTCTGAACAGGTTTTAAATGCTTTTATTTAATAATGATTTCTTTGTTTACTTTTACTGAAGTTTTTATTTTGTTCTCAACTTTAAGTCACATGGTACTTCTGACCCTGCCTTCCCTTTGCATCATCTCACCGCTTCCAGATAATATCAGCACAAGGTGAAAAATGAAGTTATTTTGTTTTTTGCTAATAGTAATGTGTAGCCTCTGAAATGTGTCACTCTTAAACTGTACAAAGGAATATTATGTGTGTAGACACTATCTTCATATCAAACATGTTCTTTTATTAAGGGATATGCACTGCCAAATGATGTGTCACAGATTTTTCCGCAGCTGGTTTAACTGCCCATTTATTGTAAACTGTAACAAAAATAGAGACCTTAATTAAAAAAAAAAAACAACCAAAACCAAAACAACAAAACAACAGTCGCAGAAATGTGGTTTAATATCTGAGCGTGCCTGTCTTGGAACATTGGAAGGATCCCCATTTTTCAGCAAGGGAAGATTAAACAATGAGTTTAGATGGAGGCATCTAAAACAGCTGATGAAGCAGCTAGAAGCCATTTTTCTTCATTAATAAAATGTGCAATCTACAGTCAATATTATACACAAATTAGAAACTTGCAATTTTAGCAATATAGGAGTTTTAGACACAAGTACTTCGTAGGTGAATCAGTGTTTTTCTTAGATCAGTGTGTATGAACTTCTCTGATGCTGATCTATGTGAAATTCATATTTAATTGTGCAACATTTAGTATAGAGGAAATATTTTTAGACTAATAATATTGTGTAATATTATACAATATGTATATTATGCACCTGGAAGACTGTAAGTCATACTTCTACTGTGGATTATATGTATAAATCTTCATAGGCACACATCTCTTTTGGAAAGGAGATCAACATTTTAAAGCCAGCTCTAAGCATTTTAATAAAATACTCAATATTCAAGCAAATGTCTCTTAATTTTGAGGCAGCTCTAATGAATGATAAAGGAAGACCCTTTAACAAATTTGAAAGAGTTTAAATGTATAACTTGCTAAATTTTTAACCTAGAAAATATTTACCGCAGAGTGGAGGGAAGGTTTCAGAATGTAAGGGCTAGTCTTCAGCTCCTAATTTGATATTAAATGTTTTTTTTTTCTCCTCTTTCCTTCTGACCTGTGATAGCTGTACTTCTGTTTGAATGAACTCAGGGGTGTCAGCAGGTTTGGCATCTTGCTAGTTTGGCAGCTGTCTTCAAATCTTGTGTGCTGTAGGGCATCTGTGAGGTTCAGACAAACAGTTTGGACTGTTTTCCAAATGATATAATCCAAAGAAGACTTAACTAAATATGTTTGCTATTGCTCAACAGAGACACTTCCAGACCTGAATAACCCCCTCTGCCACCAGAGGACTTATTGAAGTATAGCAGCAAGAATATGAAATATGGTGATGTAGGTTAACAACATGAAAGGCTGTGCTTTTTGTCTGGTGAAGGGAGAAAAGTCTCTGAAAAAGGACTTTCAGGTCATAAGAACTGAAGTTGAGAATTTCAAGATCTCTCTAGTGCAATTCTCTGATCCATGCTTTCAGCAAACAAAACTACTGAGGAAAATAAAATTTTATTCCCAGAGAAAAAAAAATACATATGACACGATAGAATCAATTTCATTGTTATTTGTTTACTTATAATAGTTTACTTGTTGTAAACTGGCATTATCTATCCAGTATCTATCCACTTTCTCTGGCCTAACAAAATTCCCACTCTCACTGGCAGCAGGACTGCCTTTCTGATTAGGCATAATTATATGATTTCTTTTATATTCTGTAGTGACAGCTCCTACATGGGGTGGTCCATGTAGTTAAGTTATTACCACAAAATTTTTAACACAACTGTCCTTGCTGCCTCCAATATTGTCAAACTGGTATTTATTTTGAGCACAAAAGGGGAGGAAAAAGGTAAGTTAAAAGCTATACACATCATAATTTACAGGTGTGTTTACAAATATTTTAAAATATCTATGAGTTTTTAGCTAATCCTATTTGTGTGTAAACACTAGAACCAAAATGTCCCCTACAAAAGTGTTCTATAAAACAGCAGTCTCTGAGTAATTAACATGCCACAGTCATTTGCAAGACATACAAATTTTACTGGAAAAAAACACTAGTTTTTATTTATGGGAAAATCTTGCAAACCCTTTTCAGTGAGGTCTATTTTTAGTAACTATCTGTATTTCTGGGCATCTGTCTCTAATCTCATGGGCTACAATACCACCCAGTGGATTAGGTCCTGTCAAAAGAAAAAGAAAGGCAAAAATATTGTCATTCTCTGAGCACAGAGTGACAGATATTTTTATAAACCTTCCTCGAACAATTTAATTTCTGGTAATTAGAGTGGTTGCAATCTTTCAGATTAGAAGGGTTTAGTGTTTATTAAGAAGTTGCCTTCTGTGTTGCAAGATGGTTATCAGCATGGGTCCAGTCTGGTGTTACCAAAGACATAATATTCAGGGAGATGGCTTTTTTCTACCTCTTGCCTTTTTTAACCTGAAGGAAGGAATTAGATATGTAAGAGCTTCTGATCTTATTCATGCTCTGTTGATCACAGATTTCCTCTGCAACTTGAATAAGTAGATAGTGACATATTTTATGGCAATGCAGACCAGATCACCCCAAATCAGTATTCTCCCTCTTTAATGAAACTCAATGCAAGTTCTGGGAAGCATGCCAGGTGCGTGAGGGGATTTCACAAGCTGCGGTGGGGGGAGGGCAAAGATTTTACAAAAAGGAAGGAGATGGCAGGTTAGATGATGTAATCTCTTCTCATATCATTTTTGACATAGTGGAAAAATTGGGTATATGAGCTCAAGGTGCCCTCAGGCATCTTGACTTGCCAGTGGTACTTACTCAGCACATCACTGACCTTGGCATTGTTACAGAATCACATTTGTTCACAGATGAACTGCTCTTGAAGAGTTTATCCAAATACCAAGGCACAAAGGCACCTGGATGCATTACTCTTACTGACTTCCAAAGTTGATCAAAATTGACAGTGCTCCATAGAATATTTTTTTTTTTCCGCAGTCTGGCATTTTACTTTGAAAACCCTGTAGGTACAGAAATCTCACATCACTTCTAAAACTTGCTGTCTAATGTTATCCCACTTGTCTAAGGTGGACTTTGGCAAGCACAGAACTGATTGTAAGGCTCCCAGATTTAATGTCGGCTCTCTGTCCATGGGCCATTTGTACTGATGTCTTCTCACAAAGTTTGGTAGGTTATTCAAATTCAACAGATTTATGAAGTCCTGAGAAGGACATCCCTTAGGCTTTTGTCAAAAAAAACCCCCAAAACCCAAACCAAACTTCCACCTCTGACAGCATATTGAAGTTATCTCTGTAAGGAAACTTCACATTGTTTGGTGAGAGGATGGAAAATAATATGGCCCCAGCTATGTATTAAGTGGTTTAGAAATGGCAACTGTATATACATAGATATTTTACCACTATTCAACTTAGTAGTTGCAAATTTGATTACTTTTAGAATACCTGAATTTGTGGTTGTACAATCAGATGTAATTTTTATTTTTAAATTTATTTTTAAAAGTAAGATTGATATTTCTCAAAGCCAGTTTTGTTTTTCTATCTAAAGTTTTTTGAAACCTTGGTATGTCACCTGATCACATTGTTGACAACTTCATTGCTATGGGATTGTTACAATGATGTCTCTTTAGATGAGATGTAAAGATATATGGTGGTAGTATTTTCTGTCTTATGCCATTAAAAGCAGAGCTTTATCATTTCAGGCTTCAGAAGATCCCAAACAAGTCAACATCCTAAAAATGGTTTAAAACTGTCCTTCCAGATTTAGTTCCCAATATTTTTTCTTATAGTAAATTATATTTCTTATGTTCTTGTTACTAAAGTTTTATTAATTTTTGATGGCTGGTTATGATCTGAAAATACTAGATATGTGATATCTAGGACATTGATCTAAAAAGATTAGATACTAAAATACATAAAACTAGAATATTAGTGGCAAAATTTTTCTTGCTGTTGGTGTAAAACTGTATGTGAACACTAAATACTCCTTACTGCAATTCAGACCTTCTCAGCTGAGTAAGAGTAAAAATATGTCCTGAATATAGAACAAAACAAGCAAGAGAACAGTGTGATACACTTCGGTCACCCCTTGAGGAGTCCTTGTAGACTCACTGTGCACATGGTTCACAGTCTCATCTCTGTTGGTGTCCTGCAGGGTGTGCCATGAGTTTGGTGAGACTCATGGCTGTAAAATTCTACCAAATGTCTGCTCTTTGCCATGAAGGTATTTGTTGTTCAAGTCTGGCTTTTTCAGGATTTATGCAGAGTTCCCACCCCCAGTGGTCTGGGTGCTATATCTCCCCAGATCTGCAAACACAGTTTTGTATTTCCTTTTCTTCCTCTCTATTTTCTCTAGACACAGAGTCAGCTGAAGTACTAGACAATGTTAAGCATCTCATTAGCATTCAAGAGACTGTCTCAGCACTCACCTAGGGATTCAATTCCAGGCCAGGAGTCACTGACAATACATTTTCTACAGTCTCCTTTCTTGCTGCTCCCTTTGTTTCAATTGGCAGCTTCAAACTTCTCATGTTTCTGTTCTTTGAATAATATTCCCAGCATCTCAAACTTTTGCCATGCATAATGTCATTTTCCACATTTCTGTTTTTTAGTACAAATAAGTATTTCTTGGGTCATAGTAGGCTTTTTAGCTAAGGAGTGCGTAAACTGCTTTTGGGGGCGAAAAAGGGTGTCAAGTTGAACGAGCTGAAATCAAAGACAAGAATGAACCATTTCAAGGTAGGGAGGGAAAATATATGTAGCCTTTGCAATAAAGGAATGAAACAGCTCACAGAAAGCTAAGATACTTTCAGTCAATTATCCACACTACTGCAGAAGAGATTTCTAGGGAATGGTGCTTATTTGGCTGAAAGCACTGCAGCATTTGGCTTTTTCCAATGGACCTTGGTCAGATAAATATCTTTCTGCCTCTACCTAGGCTAGCACCCAAGATGTAGGTTTAGGCTTCTAAAAAGTGAGTCTTTTCTTAACGATCTGTCCATGGATTTTCTCTTGAGTATGTGTCATTGCTTTTTGAAATTCCCTCAAGTCTACTCCTTGCTGTCCATTCAGATGGCAGACCTGGAAGTGTGGCATGGCAAGCAGTGAGGTGCCAGTCTACCAGGCATGCTAACATGCTTGCTGGATCCTGACCGGAGGCTTAGCCTGACATTGGAAGAGCCTGGTCAGGGAGCAGGTAAATCTGGGAGTCTGATAGATTCCTCTCAGCTACTGAACTGCATCTTAAAGACCAGTGTAGACACACATAAGTGTTCTTCAGCTTTGGCAATAATTTTCAAATTGAGTGGGGAATTTTGCTGCCTTTACATAGCCAGTTGAGTTTTATGGGTTTTTTTTTGTTTGGTTGGTTTTTTTTAATATTGGCAATAATAATGTCCTTTTTTCAGTTTTCCTCTGTGGATTTAATATAACTGTGGATTTTTTCTTGCTGGACTGTAGTTTTTATGCATGATACCTGCCCAGATAAATATGTTATTTAAAAAAATCTTTACTCAATACCAAGTAAATAAATTTTTATCGAGACAAGTGTCAGTAAAGAGATTCCTGCATGGCATTCATTGAAAAATAGTCAGTACCCTTCTGAGTGATGTCTGTGTATAGAGGCACTGTGCGTATGCAGTGGCTGTATGCACCTGACTCACCTTAAGTGCTATGTTTGCTAATGAATTAAGAGGCCTGTTCGTTAGAATGACATAATACAACACAGAAAGCCTATCTGACTTTGATGGGATCCGATCTTCACCGGTGTGTTATGGAAGCTTTGGCTTTGCTAAAACTGTGGTATTTAATTCCTGTTGTTGTTCTTCGGGTACACTGTGAGGTATCTGAAATCCATTCATTACTGGTGGGTCCTTTTCAGAATAACTTCAGAGAATTATTCTCTACTAATAAATTCCTGAAAATATTGCAAATTTGAAGTATAGAATTTGAGGACTTAAGATTTTATGTTTGCAGAACTTGTAAGCTCTGAGTAAGAATCATGTGAACAGAAACATTAACAAGTTTTCTTCTGTGTATCTGGTCATTGAATGTTTAAATAGCTGGCAGAAGTATTTACTCTTTTATTTTAAATAGAATATTCCCAGCCTTAACCTTTACTCTTCATTTTTCTTTGAAACTGTAAAAAGATTTATTACTATAATATCTCTTGCTAAGCAGATCTGGAGATTCAGTGCATTACAAGAAAAGCAGAAATTATTTTAAGGAACTTTTTTTTATCACTGTAAGTCTTCTGTCTTTCCTGTAGGCTGGATGTTTTCAAAGCTTAGGAATGTAGGGACTTTGCTGATGTCATCAGTTCAGATATTAATAAGTCAGAGGATCTGTTCTGTGGTATCAGGCACAACATGAAAGAAAAAAAAAAAATCCACATTTTCTTTTCTCTAAATCTAATTGGGAATACTTCCAGATTCTGTGATAAGTTCCACTGGGGTATGTCCACTGTAATATTGTTGAATCAAATTTATCCTGGCTTTATGTTGAGGAGACTGCACCGAGCTACAGAGCTACCAGATATGTCAGAGAGTGCAATCCTTCTTCATCCTCAAGAAACATGGCTTCTGAGGATATTCTGTATGCTAATAGAATGATGTCAGCCTAGAAGGTGCCAGAAGATACACCGGAAAGAAACGCAAAACCCCACAACAAACAGAAAAGGATGAAGGAGATGAGGGCATGTTCAGTTTGCCTTTGAAAATAGGAATAAAATGCTGTACTTCACTAAGAGTGACGCAGTAATTACTCCACAGGAGGAGCAATTCGCTTTACTGTGGGAAGCTGCTCGCCGAGCTTCATGGTCCTTCTAATAACATCTGTGTCTTATCCACTGTCATTTCAAAAATGTCTATTGATTAGTGATGCAGTTTACCCTAAGACTCAGTAATAAGCAATGGACAATATTTTTTGGCACTCTTTGGCACATGGACTAGCTCAAGAAACGTACACACATTCCTCTCTTCTGGATAGTGTTTCTACATAGGAATTGATGCAACTGGCGTGCAGACTGCTGAACTAACAACAGTTAAATCACAAAAAGTGTTGTGAAAAAGCTAAGATAGTAAGGCAGCTTGGAACAACAAAAAACCAAGAGACCTGAGGACCTGAAACAGAAGCGAACCCACCTAAATTCTGGAATTGCTAGAAATAATGGTGACTGTTGCAGAAAAAGCTTGTCCTAGCTATTCCACCAGCTATTGGAAAACTCTGACTTCTAACTTTTTGTAGCATCATTAGAGAAAACTGTCCAATCTGTTCTCATTTTTCATCCATACCAGTACTTCTGTTTCCTCTAAGACTTCTCTCCACCTGGGGCTTTTGCAACCTCCTCTTTTCTCCTCTTTTTTTCACTCGTCCCCCTTTTTTTTTTTTTTTTTTTTTAGCACATTCATTGTCTTCAGTTCTCCTCTTCATCTTGGCCAGCAGTACCTCCTTCCCTCTGTGGATACAGGAATCACAGCTGAAATCTCTGCTTGACCCAAATGAGCGTACCCAGAGTCTGGTAGCCCTCGTTTATTCTTCCCAGGGCTCATGGTCCCTTTGCTGTTGGTTATTGCTTCCCACCCTGGTTTCTGACCTTAACTGTGTGATAAGACAGAGTTCCACACTCTCGGGAATGAAAGCTAAGATCATGGCTTGTCGTTTGACAGTGGAGATGGATAATGGGCACTTCAATGCATTTCTTTCAATGCAAAAACAGCTGAGATGACTGTTCCCATAAAAGTCCAATTGATTGCTGTAGGCATTATATTCATTCTGACAATGATAAAATGACAGCTTTAGTATCTGGCTGCGTAACCCACTTCAGCATGTGCACCAGTATTATGAGAATGTTTCAATTGTGAAAATCATTGAGATGTAAATGTCATGATTATAATTTATCTTCATTAAAAATTCCACCGGAAGAAGGAAAATTAATACATGTGCTGTATAGAGTAGCAGCTACTAAAAAATAATATGTTATACTGAAAATAGGGACTTAGGAATGTAACTACATCAGAAAATAACTCAGAAGCACATTCTAGTGATGTGACAGGTGGTTATCTCAAGGGCATTGCCAAAAATATTTTATTGGCTCTCAGTTCTAATCTGGAGTGGTGTAACATTTCATCTTTCTCTAATAGCAATCTTAACACCTCTTTCCCCCTCCCCACCCCACCAACACAGACAACCAGCCAAACAGAAGGGTCTGTCATTATTGTGTTTTAATGCTTAAAAATGATTGTATCACCTAAAAATGCCATCATCTTTGAGCACAAAAGCCAGCTCTGAATTTTATTAATGTCACTGGAAAGACTTCCATTAAATTCATTGATCATTGACTCACATTATTTCTCCTGTGGTCATTCCTGGTTCTTTTATATTTCACATTTCCATTATTTTATTTACTTGCTGATTTATTGACTGACTACATATTTATTGGATATTTTTTTTCTTAGCATAGATGTCTTAATCTATTAACTTATACATATAGTTTGGGGGTGTTTTTTTTTTTATTCACTGGTAGTGTGGTGTGGAGGTTTTGTTTGTTTTTTTTTTTTTTTATCTAGTCCAAATAAAAATTGTGATATGTGTTCCATTTCATTTGACTCCTCTTTTTAATAAAATAAATTGTGTTTGTTTGGTTTAAAATCAAATATTTTAATTGGAAAACAGTGGGTGACCACTGAATATTCATAGATTTATGCTGATTAAGTGTAATATGTTCTATTGCTCTGAGATTTTTTTTTTTAATTTGATCTTCTGATAGCATGTAAGTGCCTTCCCTGCGGTTCTCCTATAGATGAAATGTTTCATCTCAGTGAACTTCTCTGCCAGACTTAAAAAAATATGAAATAATCATCGTTCATGTTACATGTTCTGTAACTGTGGAATCTCTCTGTAAATAGAGAATAACTACTGAATTTATGTTATTATTTTATTTGCTTTTAAGTTTTAAGGAGTTATAATGATCGTCCCAGGATGAACTTTCTCTTGTTGTCTGTCTTTCTGCTTATACAATCGTAGTACCATTGCCAGTGCACAGTCTGGTCTTATTGCCATAGTTGATACCAAAGGTCTGTGATGTGGTAAAAGACATTTTATAGTTTGAGAAATTACTATTAATTTCCATATAGTAGGTATCAGAGATTTGAAAGGTATACTTTTTTCCTGAGCTGAGTTGTACTCCAGTTCATTAGATATCCCATCTTTTTGTTTGTCAAGCAGGTTTTGCTCCTCTCTCTCACATTGGTTCTTTCAAGTGAAGTGCAGTGGTGAAAAATGTGTTGGAAGAGGAGAGGGAGCTCTCAGCCTGGCTGTGAGGGAGGGGAGGGTATGAGAGCATCGCCCCCCAGCTCTTCGGGGGTAGGGGAGCTCCTCTCTGTCCTGAACAAGTATTTGTACCTGCCATTCCAGGCTTTAGCCATAGTTACCTCTTCTGCTGAAAGGATGGAGATTGACTGGCTTTGAAAATGACATAAAAAGAAATAAAGATTAGGTAAAGGGTGAAGAAAGTTAAGGCTAAATGACTGTGCGTGTAATGGAGGAGCTTGGGGTCCAGTCTACTCTCCATTTGGCATAAAAATGGAAGTGTTCCCAAAGATGAGTGATGGGGACAGAACATATTTCGAATTAATCCCATGGAGAGCCTTGATCTTTCAATTTTTAGTTAACAGAACGTTTTCATGTTCCTGCTGTCAGTAATGCAGGACTTCGAGTTTACATTAAGGGGTCTTGTTATGGGTGTTGCCTTCTCTTTTTTACATACATATACTTACAGATATAGGTACACGAGCCTTTCTTACAGGCAGGCAAACAAATCTGATGGCTGCTGGCATAAATTGGTAGTACTTTTTTCAGTCAAAAGCACAGTGGAAAAAAAAGCGCTATACAGAAAGGCTTAGGTTGCTCTGTCAGGGCTTCTGATCAAACACCTTCTGTGAGGTAGTTTGTCTTCAGCTGCCATTAACTTTAATTCAGAGGGTGGAGAAGCACTTGTCTGGGTTGTTTGGCTTGAACTGATTGTGACTGAGTTATTTCACAATTAAAGATTTTACCTTTAATAAAGACTGTGGAGGCTTTGAAGTTTCCCATAAAAATAGGAAAATATGCCAAATAAGCACAGTAAACTGCTTCCACCATATTTCAAGTAGAAATATTTGTTCCCAGTTAATTTTTTTTTACTTTTCGTATGCTGAAAGTTGACTTTTATCCTGAAGGAGAGTTGTCTTTTAGAACCAGGACTGGTACTTTGTAACCTCATAGGATCTGTCATCTTGAGTGCACACCCCCCCCCCCCGCCGCCCCTAAACTACTGCTAGCTTCTCAGTAGGCTTCATGAGTTGGTTTATATGTTTCCCTAACAGAATCTACAGTGCAAAATCATGATACTGCTGGCGTACAGCCTAGATTTGTGCTGGCTGGGCCATGTGCACGTCTGGGCAGCTGATGTGGGCACCTTCACTTCCCACCATTGGGAATAAGGCTTGGGTGGAAAGGCTCCCTGTGAATCATGAATAGTTGGAGCTGAGGAACCACTCAGTTTCCACTTTGGTGATGCTTATACTATGCAATCTGTTGCTGAACCATACAAAGAGGCTGTTTGGAGCCATGTCTGCAGCCTATTACTTGCACACTTTGTGTATCACGGACTAGCAGTTTAGCTTGAACAACTCTTAGACAACTACCTTGTATTTCAACTACATAGTGTGTTGAAATGGTTAAGGTTTTAGCTTTTATGTCATAGAAAAATGTAGTAGATGAATAGTATGAAAATGAGAACAAAGGTTTAAAGGCTTGGAATTTTAAAAGAGAAATTAAACTTTTTTTTTTTTTTCATTTGCACCCATGTAGATGAGAAGCAAATCCACCAAAGTCAGTGAGTTACACAGTTGGAAACCTAGGGTAAATATTTGTGACATAACCTTAGCGAAAAAAATGTGAACATTTTTGACAGAATGTTAAAATACCAACATTCTGTATCAAATCTTATGAATAGAACATTTACCGGAGATTTTGTCCAAGAGGCAGGTGAGGTAATGGTCATATATCAATCTTTATGGTGGCAAAGGTTTCAGAAAGATTAACATGCTTTGGATGTGCACACGGTTTTGTTCTTTGTTTCCATGTTAGTCTGCAGCTCACATTTATAGCTAAAAATTGTGGGCAAGGTAGCTGTCAGGTAAACCAAGATGAGAACATAAATGAAAGCTGCTGCTTCAGAAAATAAGAAAGTCAATATAAAATGTTTTAGAGGGAATCCTAATGATCTGCTTGATCTTTACAAAAAAGTCCCTAAGGATCCACTTGTACAGAGTCAAAAATACATTACTTTTAAGAATGTTGCTGCACTTGTTGGTATGTTTTACCAAAGAAAGAACAGTTCTTTTTCTGACATTCATATATGAGAGAAGCGTGCTGGAGTACCATTATCAACTTAATATAAATGCACATTATTGAAGCTTTAATAGAATATGGCAGCAAGTAATAACATCTGTGCCTCTCAACCTTGTTCTTTCACAACACACTTTAGGCATGTTTTCTTTTCAAAACTGTGTCAGAAGCACATCAAATCTGTTTCAAAGGAACAACATTCAATAATATGAAGTGTCATAAGTAGTGACATCCAAATCTAGGCACTGACTGACAGGTCACTGCCTGTCCTTGAAAAGCTTTACACACAAAGCGTAAGAGCAAAAGATGTGACTGATTAAGGTTCAACAGCCAAACCAAGCGCCTGGATCAAACCAGTACAAATGCAGGAGTTTAGAACCTTACCGGAACTTTAGCATGGCATCCCAGACCCACACGATGTTCAGCTTTTTGAGAAAGGTTGCTTTACATCCCCTTGTATGTTTTGTTGGATTCACCACTGGGACTCTTAGTTTTGTAGAAAGTTTTGAAGACCTGTAGACCACACCCACAGCTTGCAAAATGTGGTGTTTGACAACACCTAATGTGATGAATGTGCCTTGTGCTAGTCATAATTGAATTATATTTAGAGCAGGTGAGGTATTAGTGTTCTCAAGTAAGAGAGCATAAATAAGAATGCATTAAAATGCACTCAAAGAGCTTTTGGTTATTATTGGCAACAGGTTAATTTTCCACTAATGTATAGTGTAAAATAGGAAGGAAGCATAAATCAGGACTGTTGTGCATATGTACAAAAATGTATTTTTTGAAGCAGTTATTACAAAGTGAATGTTGCATAGTCTTTTATACTCTTCACCCACCCTACCACCCCCATGAAGTGGGCTACCTGCTTGTGCCACTAATTATAGCATCTTGATTCAAGATCACACTGATCTGCAATATAAATTTCAATTCTACATGTGCCTGCCTTGGATTAAGGCTTAATCACTCTTTAAAGTGAATGATCCAAATTGAACCCTTGTTTAAATGTGCGCAGTTCCTTAGGACAGTAGTAAAAACTGACCCTATTTTTCTGGCTGCATTTTGTCTACTTTCTGTTAAACACCTGTCTTTTGTACTTAGTTATCTGTTATATTCTCCTAGAAGAAAAATGAATTGCTAGCAAAAATCTAACCTTGCTCTTTGGAAGTTTAACCACTTACGATACAACCTATAATTGCCTTTTTTATCATAATTTTTTTTGTCAAAAAACCGGTGGTTGTCCTTGAATAAGGGAAAATGTAGATTTTAGAAATGGGGGATGGCTTAGGAAAGTGAATTATTTTGGAGCTTATTTCTGGAAAAATGCATTGAAGAATAAATTATGTACTGTCCTTCAAAAATGAAGCTTTTGGTAATGATCAGGCCATAGTTGTTGCTACCCTTAAAAGACAAGCTTTTATGAATGAATAATTTTGGGTCAATAATATACTGCAATGCTCACACTATACTTGAAAAAGAACATTTTAGTCACTTTTGAGGTCTTAATCTCACTTTCAGATAATTTGTGGGATTAAAAAGAATTCAATTATTAAAAATTGATTTAGTGGTATTTTGTACTGTGGCTTATTGTGAATATACAATAACTTATTTTGTGCAAGTATCCTGTAATAAGTTAAAAATTTCACTGTTGTCCTTACATATTAAAAAAACCCAAACAAATGGAAAGCAGGGTAAATGAGTAAAGGACCCCTGAGCTTTTCCTTGTATACCATGGCAGGACATCTTTTTAATGCATATAGGAATTATTTTTAATATCTAAAGGAACTAAGTTAATGTACATGTAGATTTATTTGAACAAGCATGATTTAAGTCATCACATTGCTGTTCACCATAATAATTACTATAACATTGATTTTCAAAGCTTTCTGCTGATTTAGAACTACTTGGAATCTTTCTTAATATAAAGACCATAATCATGTTGGAATCCATAGTCTCGATTAATATTGAGAGGTGTTTGCAGAGTAAATATCAGAACTGTATTTGGGTTAGAGGCAGATGAAATATCAGGAGAAAGCAAAACTGATGTCTTCCTCAAAAAAGGAAAGTACAGGAGCTATGATCTGCAGACCAGTTGGCTTAATTTCACTTCTCATAGGTATCTATAAGATACCAACATGATAAGTGCCAACATATCTTTTTTTAATATTAATCAATGTTAGAGTGATCTGATTTCTTTATATAAGACAGAAGACTTTGTGGGTGGAGTACAATCTTTGTTACATATCTTTTGTTACAGTTAATGTTAGTTATTTACAAAAAATGGTAAAGAAACATTGATTAGAAAACCACACTAGAGTATTATAAATGGATGAGAATCCAGAGTGATCTTAACCAACCATAAAAACCACCATTCAGCAAGGCAGGAGTGCCTAAGCAGAATTAACTACCTGTGCAAATACAGTATGGAAAACACCACCTAGACATCAGAAGACGCTCTGCAGTATTCAAAGAATCCGTGCTGGACCATGTAAACTAAATGTTAGACAACTGTGTCAAAATACTCAAGAAGGGGCAAACACAGTGTTCTCAGAATGTTATAAGCAATCCTATTTTGAAGAAGCTGGACATAAGCATAAGTAGATGTATGATTAAACTTGTTCTGTTCAACACACAGGTCTCGGATTGTGTCCAATTTTGAGCACTTCATTTCAAGAAAGATGAATCGATTAGAAAGCGTAGTGTAGAGAAGCAAGAGTATCAAGTTCCAGAAAAGATTTTACATTTTACATTTTGTTAGTTCGTTTCAAATAAAAGGCTGAAGGGAGATAGAGTAATACTTTTCAAGTGTGTAAAATAGTGATACAGAAAAGATGGAATAAAATGCTCTGTATTTAGATAGGCAGGATGTAACGGGCTTAAGTTGCGGCCAGGGATATTTGCATTCAACTTAGAGAAAAAGGGCACTAAGACAATGCAACAGATTGCTTAGGGGGCTTATAGACTCTCCACCACTGAAGGTCAGACAACAGTGGAAGGCCAGACAGATGTCATGTGATCTGTCATGACAGGTGAAGTTATAGCTGGTCCTTCCTTTGAGCATGGGGAAGGGACCAGATGATCTCCAAGTGCCTTCACTCCTTGTGTTGTGTGTTTATATGTAAAATGTGTCTAGGACCTTAAAATAGACAAACCCAAATGCTTATTAACATGACAGTGGTTGTTAGCATTGACTAGACTTAATCAGGCCTACTGTCCCTTTCTGCAGAATAATGAAATGATGCAAGCCATGCCTGCAGCAGTTACTTCTGTTTACAAAGAAGAGAAAGATGATCATGTCATCTACAAAGAGTGTGATTCTATAAGAAAATGAAGTGTTTCATGAAGACTAGACATCAAACTGACATTTAATTTTAAATTAAAAAGCCTCCAAAACATAATATAATATACTTTCTGGTAATAAATAGGAACAGTGAAGTTCGAACATTGTGTTTTTTGACTCAGATGGTGGTTGAATGGGGCACGAGCTGATAGTAACTGAGAGAGTGGTTGAATCATGTCGTATGTCTGTCTGGCAGAGGAACATAGCAGCAGCAGCAGATTCAAACTTGCATCAGGACTCCTCCAAGTTTGACCCTATTCTGCTGCAAGTAGAACGGGTTTAATTTTTTTGCAAGATGAAGGTTCCAACACTAGGTTAACAACATGAGGAACTATCAATACCCTTTTATTTATCTATCTATCTATCTATCTATCTATCTATTTATTTATGTGTTCCATTTGAATTTATTTCTAGTTTCTAAAAAAACCAAAACCAAAACTAAAAAACCCCATAATTCTGAAAAAAGAACACACTTACTTTGCTGGTAACTGTATCTTTTAGGCTATGCAATGCAAATGAGCTAAAGCAGATTTTAGAGTCTGTCTCTTGTCTAGATTAAGACCTTGATTTTTCATAGATTTTTTTAAAACAGAAAGGATTTGCCAAACACCATCCATACCTGGGAGAATAGGATAACTTTTTGTAGTGAGACCATTGTCTGGATATCATTCTGATTGTTGCAGACTTGACGTATTAATATATGAGAACTTAAGAATTTTAAAATACCATAGAACTTCTGGCCTTTATTGAAAAAGCAAATCCACTCAGAGTAAAACATCTGTCTAGAGAAAATCTTGATAGAACAGTCTTTCAACATCTTCAAACAATACCTTTTTTTTTTCTCTTAAACTTTTTTTAATTTTCATCTGTGAATACTCAGGAAAGGAATTCTTAAAGAAAGTCTGTTTGCTTTCCCTTTTCATAGGCAAAATTAAGCATTTTTTAATGTTATTACTCTTTTATTATTACAAAAATGATCTTGTATTGAATTCATCAAGTCACATTTTAAAAGTATGAAATGTAGCCTTGAGAGAACATTTTGATTTAATAAAAAACAAACTTTCTGTTAAATATTTGAATCAGCCTATCAAATTACAAAACAGAAATCCAATCCTCATTCAATTCAGAAGTTTAAATTTTTTAATAAGAAAATAGTATGTTCTGTTATCTCTACTATAATAATATAATGACCCCTTTATCTCATATTGGAAACTATTATTCTTATCCATATTAGAATTTCTTAGAAGTCTAGGATGTTTTCATTATGATTTTTAGTTTGCTCATAGTGCTATACAAATACAGCCAAACTGCATTTAGATATTAGATGGACTTATTTGTCGCTCTTTCCTACATTTATCTGTACCCACAATATAGTGAAGCCCAAAATATTCTAAAGGAAGCGTGAAACAGAGACTCAGTTTTCCACTCTGTATCTCAGTTCTGTTAGCTTGATAATGATACCTGAGTCCTTTGTAAAGCACTTTGAGTCTGATATGGAAAAATGCTATAGAAAAAGCTCAATTGTATCTCGTTCAACTTTTACAGTTAGATTACAATTGTAATATTTTATTACAATATAAATGTCATTATTTATATCATAATGATTTTTTTCCTCTGTAAGTATAATCTAATTCTGTCCATATGTGCTAAATATGAACACGTTTTGTTGGAATTTTCCATATTTTAGAAATTTCTTAAGCTTACTCTGGAAACCAGCAACAATGAACTGTAAGTTCCTCAAACTGTATTTCTCTTAGCCAGATGTGCTGGATAGTATATATTACTTTGCTCATCAGATAGATGCAGCTACTAAGGATAATTGTGATGCAGCACATTCTTTCTACTTTGAGAAAATGAAAACATGTAATGGATCCACTATACTAAAGGAACAATATTCTCCACAAGCAAATTTATAAATTTTCCTTTTATGCTTATATAGCAAGGTTAGATGTCTTTCCTTTTTAACAAATAATTTCTCTGAAAAGAGTCAGCCCACTAGTCACACAATATCAGAATTTCATGCCAAAATGTTAAAAAAACTGTCCCTGAATCTGCTTAGTGTGAGACATCAAGACTTGCTTTAAACTACCTTTATACAGCCAGACTGGTATAAAGGGACCATAACATAGCTGAAAGTAGGGCTTTGATCTCAGTAAGTTCATACTTCCCTAATAAGAAGTTGTTCCTTATATAATTCAAAAGAATTAACAGTGCAGCAGAAAAGAGAAACCCACATATATTTTACGAAAGTCAGAAAGAACCAATATTTCACTGCAAAGAGAGGAACTGAAAGTGCTTCATATTGTGCAAAAGCATGAAAAGGTAAGTGTTTCAATGAGGTGTCACAGGAGAAGCCTCCCTGAGCCTGTATAATTCAACATGTCTTTAGGGAGGGATAAGAGGGAAAAGTATATTAGAAATGATAGAAGGAGAACAATGATGTCCTGACGTTTTAGACCAAAACGTTAAGGTGAGTCTTTTGAGAGGGATTCTTGTGGTGATTCACAATTTAAAAGCCCAATGCTGCACAAAACACAAGGGAAAAAAAAAAAAAGAGAAGAGTCTTGTTGCATCGTATGGAAGGATTACTAAAATGGCAAGTAATTACTCCCCACTCTGTCATCTAGTTCATAAGAGAACAGAGTGAAACTCTGCAATATCTAATAATCAGAAATAAACATCACTAATGGTATTTGCACAGTAAAAATTACCAAGTCCCCCAAAGAACAACAAAAGAATCCAGGCGAGTTATCATGTTCAGAAAGTTGTTATTGCTGGTAAAGTGACAATAAGCAAATAAAATTAAATTAAAACTGTGAACAAATGTTGCTGCCCTTGAGACTGGGGTAATTCTGTGGCATATTGTAACAACACAGACAAGCAATATACTTCAGTGCCAATTAATGGCAGTGCACTAAGACCCCCAAATTCCCTTTCAGTACTTGCTGGCATCACTGGTAGCCAAGTGCTGCACAAAACTCTGCTGGCTGTAGTGGCTGTGTCTTTATGGGAGAAAGGAAAGTTCTTTTTCTTGTTTCTGCCAGTCATGATGTGTGATTTTTGTGAAGGCATGTGCTCTTCCTCCTGCATATTTCAAGCCACCGTTTAGGTAGAAAATCGATCACAAGCTTTCTTCCTATGCATTTGCAAAATACTTAGCTAAATAATAGGTTTGTGTTATATCAAAATAATAATCACTTACAGACTATTCTCATAAGCTTAAATCCCATATAAGCACTGTAGGATTTGGCCTAATTACTCAATTGTCTCTCTACCGTAGTCAGCAAAATTTTTTTCTCTGACTTTAATTGGAATGAAGCTCAAGTCGTAAGTCTTTGTGGAACGCATAGATTTCCCTGTGCAGATATAATGTATCTGATTTTGATTTTACGTTCAATTGGCAACTAAACAGATTTTTTGCTACTAAAAATATACTTTGACTTGTAGCTCAAGATTTTAGGGAAATTTTTAATTCCATGATGTTCAATCTCTGAAGGAAAATGTAGTTTAGTAATTTTGAACAAATTAAATGCTGAAGAGAAATCACACTGATTTCACACTTACACAATGGCTCATTTTTTATTATATTAGTATTACATAATCTGCATATGTAGGTACAATAGAGTGATGACATCATTGAATTCAGATGCATTTGTGGAAACACTTTCTAATTTTTATCCATTGTTAAATCCAATTTTATTCAGTGCTTGATGCATTCCCTTTTGGCTGATATCTGAATGACTATATTTCATAAAAAGTATGTTGTGTCTTTTCTTCATAGCAACTCAAAGGAATGGCTGCCAGTAGCATACCAGTATATCTCCAAAAGTAATTCTGATTGAGTTTGGAAGTAGTTAATAAATTTTGTTTCTTTCAACAACATTGGATTTAGTTTCTAAGTCTTTGAACATAGATCAAAATAAGGTGGTTTAAAGTCAATATAAATCAAAGCATGGTCTGAAATGTTAATATACTACCTATGTCACTGGTAGCAATTCTGTCAGAAATTCCCTTAGATATCAAAAGAAAAAAAATCTGTTCTTGAGTGTGTTTCTGGGTGAAACACATAAACTTGATGCAAGATAGAAGTTCCTCTATATATCAGTATCATGCAGGTCATTACAAAGTTGAAATAAAAGTTTAGTATTGGAGCTGTGCACACAGTGGATCTATCAGTTATTGCTTTTAGGAAAATAGTCATATTTAACTGCTGTGAATTTCAACAAATGTATCTCTTTATCATCTTACGACATAATGGGAAAAATCCATTTGGAGCATGAGAAAGGCATACTGTTCATCCAATGTATTGTTCAGTTTAGTAATTAAGGAAAATGCTTGTTGCAGTCATAAATAAAATATGTTTATTTTCAATGGCACTTACTACCTTGGCAAGTTTGGATTTGTATTTGGTGGATTACAAAAGGAAAACAGTAACAAAATTGAAAAAAAAAAGAAAGGAGGAGGAAAAAGCATCAGTTAAAATGAATAGTGACAATATAGAAGGCTTTTTCCAAGCCATATTCCAAGATTCAGTAATTATCTTTTCAAAGAGCATGCAGAAGAAAATATTTCCATGGAGTGATTCATACTAACTCTTCCACACTGTTATTTGAGCAGAGTAGCTCTGTTATTTGAGCTGGTTTTATTATTTTTCTCAGTTTTTTGTTGTGGGGGTTGGGTTTTTTGTGTGTTTTGTTTTCTGTCTGGGTTTTTTTTAGGTTTTGTGGGTTTTTTTGGTGCAAACTGTGTTCAAGAGCTTCAGGTGGGTGCTAACATTCTCAGAGTGGTGGAAATTTGAAAAATATTTTTCTTCTTTTTTGTGTTGTTGGTTTAATTTACTGGTGCCTGTTTCTGGTTTCGAACTTGTTTTGGTGGGAAGAATTGTATTTTGTTAGTAATTTCTCTCTTATCAAGAATGAATTTTTATTCTCATACTTTTTCTCCTTGAAATCTTTTGGTCTCTCTTGGATTACAGTCTCATGTTTGTCCACCCAGAAGATGTCTGAGAGTCATCTACGAGATTAACAGAAAAAAGAAAACAATACATTATCAAAGTCTTTTTAAAAAAGGGATGTCTCCTATACAACCTACTTGAAATTCTCTGCCTCCTGAAACTGATACTGTCTTTGAAGATAACACACCTGTATAATAAACTCCTAGGCGTAGTGCATAGAGGGCATGTGGCCTGTTAAAAATAACATCATGCACATACCAATTCTGCAGGACAGTAGGGAAAGTGCCCCACCTCCTTCAGCATCTACAGGAATACCTTCAGCTATGGAAATCTAGCACCAAAAAATACACTGTGTTTATTCTGGGTGTGCAGGTTTTTAGAAATGTTTGATTTTGGAGAGCTGTCCTGTGGCAAAGTCACTGGAAATCCCATTATGCTGAAGTCGTAGGCTACATATGGCTGGATAGATAACTTCTCTTTGAGGTACATAGTCTACTAACAAGTGTCCAGGATTGTTTATTCCTGGTTCTCTAACAGAATTGGTAGCTGGACTTGTGCATAGAGCTTAGCTTTATTGCAATTGTTTCTCCAGCTCTACAATGTAAAAAATAAATACCTACTATATGCAGATGCGGGGGATGTTAATTCATTAATATTTATGTAGCACTTTTGGACAATTTTATAGAAGTGATTATAAAAATGCTTATACAGATGAGGCTATAAAAATGTGAAATTATATTCCTGCTACTTATAAATTTTTCGGCAGTAGTGGCATGCACCTTGTTTTCACTATTGGCTCCATTCTTTTATGCAAAGACTTCGTGTAGAATGGGATAAATTTAATCTAGTTTTAGTCACCTAAAATTTAGGTACATAGTCTAAGCTAGTAATTGGTATTCCTGCTAGAGCTAGAGAAGAGAAGATAGACTGAGTTGCCATTGGCTAATTAAGCAAATCTAAGAGGCTAGCTGGATGATTAATTTTTAGACTGTGAACATTTCTTGAGATCTCTCTAGTAGAAATCTGTGGTTGCAACTGTGGGGAATGATCAGCTTTAGAGTCTTCCTTCACATACATGTTTGGAGCTAGTCCAAATGTAGTCTAAGACTGTCTACAGGTGGTGCAAAACTAAAGGTTTCTCTTGATAGAAAAGTGCAATGCATTTTAGAAAAAAAGTACTTTTTTTTCAAAATCTATTTCTAAAGCATTAAAATGAAGTTTTACATAAAATTCTGGGTAGCTGCTTGCTAGCAAGGCAGTCTAGAAATCATGGAGCTGCGGCACTTGGCAGGCTGAGGACCAAAGTCAGACAGCCTGTGGCTTATATTAACAAAGCAAGCTGGCCCAAGAAAACCTAGATAGGCTTAGTTATGGGATGCCTGGTAACCATCACAGCCTGCATGGCTCCGACACCCTTCTGGAGTACTGCAGTTTGCTGCCTGCTTTTGGAATGAAACTGCTCTATCCGACAGTTTGGCAGCACCTCCCTTAGACACTTCTGGTTATCTGAGGAGAATTTTCTCCACTTCTATTTATTTAGTTTTTAAGGCAATACTGATTCCCAGAAACACAAATAAAAATGCTCCTATTATGTAGATAATGTCTTATTTAATGTCATTTCATATATAGAATACATGAATGTATGGCTGGTTTAACCTTTATATTTTTAAAACAGTTGTGCTTGTTGCCACATGAAAACACAGAACGGAGTTTGCCTGTGGAGAAATGAAAGGATGCATTTTCTACCATGAAACCTGAGGAAATTTCACTACAGGTCTGGGTGTGCTAACAATATTAAACCTCTTAACTGTCACATTCATCACTGAAATACTTTATGGTGCAGCCTTTTGCATGAGCACTAGCTAAAAGCCTGATTCTAAATCTCTGAGGGGAGACAGAGGGATGAATTCTATCCCATAGCCTAACTGCCAAGTATTTTACAATAGTTTGCACTTGTCTGAATGGCAATACTGAAGAATTTGACAAATTACATTTTCAGACAGTTCCAAGAGAATTTCGCTTCTGTTCATTCACGAAATAACTCATCTCTGTTGCAGAACTTAAGTTTCATTATTGAGTAACATTTAAAAGGGGAATATGAGTTATAATCATACCAAAAAAACCCCAAACTGTTTTTTTAATCTGACATTATAAGGTTGACTGGGTACCTATCTGGTAAAGGAAGCACATAAACTTATATTTCAGTACGGTAGGTTCATAAGATGAATCCCCTCAAGTGTGGGGTAGAACTGGTTTAAACTGAAGAACTGTTCCTTAAGCAATTCTAAGACATAATGAACAACAATTTACTTCTTGGAGGGTTCAGTTTTCTAGTATGATAATGATCCAACTGTAATGAACCGTGTCTTCTCGTTATGAAAAAGAATCAACCACAGTTGTTGCACAGACCTCCTGTGTATATTGTCTGACAGCATGCTTTCTTTTTTTCCCAGATGCATGGATTTGCTTGTAGGGAAATGACAAAGCATATCTCCAGCCCTAGTATCTTAATGTGATAAACATGTTTTCCTTTCCACAGTAGGCGTAAATGCATTTCGGCTTTCAGTTTGTTCCGAAACAAATTCTAGCCCTATAGTAGTCCTGTATCCTTTGGAAGTCAAAAAGCATTTTCCATGAAAAAATGGACTCTACATCTGTTTTGCTGCATTCAGTACCTCTGCTAGGTGAGCACAACCTGCATGGTATGTAAGTCACATTCCCAGATGCTTTCATGATTGATCATGATAGGGATTTCCGTACCTTAAATTGTTTTGGAGAAATAGAGTGTGTATGATGAATGCTATTTGTTTGTAATGACTGTAAACTTAAAGGAAGAAGCCTGCCAGCCCCCGCCAAAGGCATATTTCTTTTGATATCCCTGAAACTCTGATACAGAATTTGGTATTAGCACTGAGTTCTGGTAACTCTTTTATGAATGTACTGTAATTGTAGCAGTAAAATGATATTTTTAAGCTCTATTTCTTACCTCCTTAAAACACTTTTTCTTCATAATGAGTTTATGAATGTGTCTGTATTTTAGTAGCCTGAATTGATAAAAAAAGCAATTTACTATTGATTTCCAGCCATAGAACCTCAGTCAGTCAAACAACTAATTCATCACTTTTCAGTATTAACAGAAAAGCTGTTGTCAGTAGCAGCCAACTCATAGAAATAAGTGGTACAACAGCCGCTTACTGTGGCCTTAGGTGTAGACAGAGTAGAACGCAATAGCAGAATGGCATCTACATTATACCAGTATTGGTGAAATTTGTAAATAAGGAAGGTGCAGAAAGGTAAGTAAAAGTGCAAAGAGTGAATGGTCAGAATCAGTCCCAGAAGTATAGAACGTCAGTCCCTAGAAATGGTATGGGTGGCCACAAACTGGTTGCTGGTTAATGAGGCTCTTTTAGAAAGAATAATCTAACCTTGATAATATAAAGAATATATGTCACATATAAAAGCGAGTAAGAGAAGATTGACAGTTATTATACAAACATGCCCACCTGGGACTTGACAATAATATTTTGTAGCTTGCTGTCTCATGCCTATAGCCTGCTATCACACTGAGTTTGCAAATATAATCAAAGATAAACTTGAGCTATCCATATTGTCAAGAACCCTTGGCAGCTGAGGAGGAGATGATAGCATTTTCTGAAGAGGAAGCCAAAAGAAAAATACAGAAAATTCCTATATGTTATCCCAATAAGGCCTTCAGTTTGCCTTGTGAATTTAAAATAGAACAAATTTTTCATCCAGAAACATTTTATTTCTAGGAAAGGAAAATGTACATTTTTTTTCCATCATAAAGTTTTGAACTTTAATTAACTTACTTTCTGTAAAGGGCCGATGTGTTAGATACCAGACAGAAAGCCTGCATAAGCATATAATGGCTAATAGCATACCTGCCATCTTATGTAATCTTTACATATATGCCAACAAAGATTTATGTTCTTATGAATAAGTATTATTTGGTTAGTATATGAAAAATGATTTCTAATGGGAGCAAAGTTGAAAACTATAACTCACTTATACTGCTGTACATAGAATCACAGAATGGTTTGTGTTGGAAGGGACCTTAAAGATCACCCAGTCCCAACCCCTTGCCATGGGCAGGGACACCTTCCACCAGACCAGGTTGCTCAAAGCCCCGTCCAACCTGGCCTGGAACACTGCCAGGGATGGGGCATCCACAGCTTCTCTGGGCAGCCTGTCCCAGTGCCTCACCACCCTCACAGGGAAGAACTTCTTCCTTCTGTCTGATCTAAATCTACCCCCTTTCAGTTTAAAGCCCTTACCCCTTGTTCTATCACTACCTGCCCTTGTAAAAAGTCCCTCCCCATCTTTCCTGCAGGGCCCCTTTAGGTACTGGAAGGCTACTGTAAAGTCTCCCCAGAGCCTTCTCTCCTCCAGGCTGAACAACCCCAGCTCTCAGCCTGTTCTCACAGGAGAGGTGCTCCAGCCCGCTGATCATCTTCGTGTCCCTCCTCTGGACCCACTCCAACAGGTCCATGTCCTTCTCATGTTGGGGACCGCAGAGCTTAATGCACTACTCCAGGTTATTCACCTAATCAGAGTACTCCTCTTACTGTAAAAATACAGTACTGTAGAAAATACATTTCTTGGTTACTCAAAAAATTCATTAAGGTGTCTAAAACCTGATACTACTTTCTACCAGAAAACACAATATCCTACCCAAATAATTTAGGCTTCTTTATAAAGGGGTTAATTTAGTTTTATTCTCATCCCAAAGGTATGTGGGAAAGTACCCACTTTCAGTATGAAAACAATAAATAAACAGGGGCAGGTCCAACCCTTGAAATTACATAGACGTCAAGAGAACTGAAGAGAAAATATAAATAATATAAATTAACCAATTCTAAAATGATGATCAGTATATCAACTGAATCGACAAAAACTGGTGAGACAATACATGAAGAAAATTACTTTCCCTGAACTGAATTCAGGATAACAGAACAATTTAAGAGAGACTCAAATCCCTTATACATATTGGGCCAAGGCATACTTTAAGCATTAAGCCTTCCCTAAAATTCAGAAAATATTTTCTTCAGTCTTTTGTGAAGGTAGGCTTTCTGGAGCATAAAATACGAATCAAGATTTGATCCGAATCCAGACTTCCTTAAAATTAAAAAGTATTTTTTGTATTAGGTAAATAACATGTGATCAGAATATATGGTAAATAGTCACCAAGCAATTTTTACATCCTATTGATAAGATAATTGAGATTCCCACATTTCTGTATTTTTCTCTGTCTCTTTACTGGAGTAGCACAATGCACATTAGGCCAGGCCTGTCTGTGTCCCATCTAGGTTTGTGGTAATTTTGACATGAATTTGCTTTGATTGAATTAATGACTTTTTGTGATCAGTTTCATAAATATGGTGTCTTTTGGCAAAGGTACCTTTAAGTACTTGTCACAATGTATTTCCAGAGCATATATTTCAGATATATAACG
Organism: Aviceda cuculoides; assembly: GCA_035590195.1. Classification (NCBI taxonomy): domain Eukaryota; kingdom Metazoa; phylum Chordata; class Aves; order Accipitriformes; family Accipitridae; genus Aviceda; species Aviceda cuculoides. The sequence continues at coordinate 38,991,177 of JAVJGG010000085.1, forward strand.
AAGATTATGTTCTGGATATTTGATTCTAAGGGTTGATGTTTATCTGCCTGGAAAATAACCCATCTTATGTGCTTTGAGTCTGATAGCTTTGATTTAACACTTTGAATAAAATTAATACCGGAGTATTATTAAATACTTTCAACAGATTGATTCATACAGCTGATGGGCCAAGAGTTATTTAGTTTTCAGTGAAAAAAATATTGAAAATGAATACATTTACATGATCAAGTTTGATCATCTAATTGTAATTTGATCATCTAATTGTAATTTGATCATCAATCATGATTGATTGTGGTCAATTCATGAGCTGAAAATGAGGTGAAATTTTCATCAGATATGTTATCCCTGTAGATTATTTTCCATATGCCACAAATAATGTGTCTTCGCTTTCTCTAAAATTAAAACATTGCTGAAAAATAATGAGCACATTAGTCATGTACTAACAAAAGACCAGTACTCTGTAGTGATAGAAGTGGTGTCTCTCATTACTGATTGCAACTATTTGCATGTCTTGATGCAAGCATCAACAAAAGTTACCAAGAGTACTTGCATTTGTCTTTTATATTGATAAATACAGCAAAAGAGACTCTTGCATATGAAAATGTTCACCAGGTGGCACAGCAGCTTTGCTTATATTAGCAGAAAAATTTGGTAATAATATGTGGCTAATTTAACTTCTGTGGTCCTCAGATCACCAATGCCACATGGAAGCAATAGTTGGTTACATTACAAATTTGCTTTCAGAGCTAGTGCTAACATTTAGGATTCCAGTGGATTTTTTTTTCCCTTGCTTCCCTCTCCATTGCATTATTCTGAACATTGATGCATTTTTTGACATTTTCTAACCTACAAGTTCAGAAGAGGGTCTGCACTCAAGCTCTGTGGTGAAAAATGAGCTATAATTCAGAGCTTGAAATCTAGGTCTTTGGTATTTTTGAAATGTTTAGTCATCTTTTCCTTTGTTTTTTTTACATTCTGTAATCATTCCTGTTGCTTGCACAGATATGTAAACATAAACCCACCCCTATATATGTGGAAGGAGAGACAAACCAGTAGAACTGCATTTAAAGTAACTAAACTAGGCTTGTGACTGTTTAGTTTTTCAGGAAAAGGCCATCATTATAGTCGCGTTATCGTACCATTGCCAGAGATATTTAGCAGTTTTTAGCAACTGTTTAAACCACCTGTCCCATTTTGGTGGCATACTTTTAGATGAAAAGGATATTAATTATTGTGGCAATTCAAAGGAAAGCTGACAGTCTGCAACTGGGACTTGGCTTTACTTCTCAGTAAATCCAAACTAAGAACCTGCAACTTATGACATAATTAACTTCTTCTCATTGCACTCCTAGTATATGCAGGTGGTTATATTGTGCAAAACATACAGAAGCCGAAGTATCTTGTTGCAGAGAATCCAGTAGTAAAATTAGATAGGAAGTTACAAGGGTTCATAGTGAAATGTTGTCTTGCAGTGCATTATGTGTCAAAAGGCTTGGTATAGCTCTGGAAGATTTTAAAAGTTATGGAGTCACTGTAAATCTCTAAAGAATTCCATCATGTAATACAGTGTTAGATTATGTTTATTGGCTGGGTGAGGGATCATCTATTAGTAATCTAGCTTCTCTGTAGCATGAAGTAATAATGCTTTTCCTGTTCTGTGTGTAACAATAATACATAGCACATTGCCTATGTAATATATTTTCATACATACGTGTGTGTGTGTAAGTATATGTATAAATTAAAAAAAAAAGTAACTGGCATTCACACAGCGGCACTGAGTTTTTCCAGATATGTTGTGTAACATGCATGTTTGGACTAGCAAATATCAAAAAGCGTGTGTCCAGGACAACTGATACGTTTTGATCCCATACATTTTTAAAGAATGCATAGAATTTCAGCACAATTTCTTTGTGTCCTGAGTCCATAGACTCAGGTAAAGCAGTGGCTAGTGTTATATTGCTCCAGATTCTTAAGCCCAGCCTTGGAAAAATGAATGCAATGGATGATTATAAATATCCAGATTCCAGATGACTGCAATCAGTGAGTTCCCAGATGACTGGGATCATTTAGTTAGGTTTTGCATCAGCCATCAGTGCTTCATGTGTAAAGTTCAATGCTATAGTCTCTGGAAATGTAGTTTCTGGAAAGTTTAATTTCAAGTTTTTACCTGGAAATGAACATCTGCAACTTTTTGGAGTTCTTTCAGCTTCTCTGTTAGGGGTTCTGTCCTATTTATTGCTTCTGTGACTTCAGTGTTAATTTTGCATTGAAGAAAGCCACATGTCTTATGATTGTTTGTTTTTAATTAATGTTATCAATTTGCTGAGCCAGTTACTCCTTTTCCAACTGTGATGGAAAATCCGTAACAGGTCATACTGCAGCATGACCTACTTTCAATTTTTAGCTACAGGAGCAGGTGAGAAGGATTAAAAATGTCAGCAGCAAGGGTAACACTTGTTTGGGTGGATTTAAAAATGAAATTTTTACTAGCACCAGAACTCTGCATTTAACAGCTCTCAGGACATGTTATGTATATTACTACCCAGTGCAGCTTACAAATACACAAGCTGCCTTCTGCATCACAGTGCTTTTTCTCTTATAGAATCATAGAATCATAGAATCATTTAGGTTGGAAAGGACCTATAAGATCATCAAATCCAACCATCATCCCTGCCCACTAGACCATGGCACAGAGTACCTCATCTATGCACTTTTTGAACACCTCCAGGGATG
>JAVJGG010000085.1:38994009-39014111 GCA_035590195.1 Aviceda cuculoides
GTGCTGAGTACAGGGGAACAATCACCTCCCTGCTCCTGCTGGCCACACTATTTCTGATACAGGCCAGGATGCCGTTGAAGGTCTCTGTTTTTTTCCTACTGCCTAATAAGTATTTAAGAACTAAATTGGACTTGTATGTAAATAAACCATAACAAAAATGAATCTATGTTGAGAAAAAATTAAACTGAAAACAGGAGTCCTACACTTTCAGCTAACAATAAATAGAATCTCTGTTCTCTATCCATTTTAAGCAAACCACCCCTCCCTCCACCAGTTACACTGTTAAAATAGTCATTCTTTAACCCATCTTGAACTAAAAGGTTAACATATATGTGACTTAGGAAATATGTCAAAAACTGTTTTCTCCTACAGAGTGTAAAAAAGAATAAAGAACACAATATAAAAGAACAGAAATACATTAGAAATGTAAATTTCCCTCCTGCTGGGAGCAGCAATATTAGAAATGATAGTTGCTGTCCTCTCTTCCGCCCAGTTCTCAAATATAATGGGGTGGTGGTGGTGATGGTGGTGGTGGTGGAAACAGTTCAGAAGCCTGAAGTGTGCTGAGCTGGCTTTTTGAAGTGATGAATAGCTACCAGTTATGAACAACTGAGCACAGGCATAAAGCCAACAGATGTTTGAAATGGCAGTTCTGGATAGCATACGAGGTATTCCATATGAGGGAAAGGAGGAAACCTTTCCAATGGAAAAATTGTTCAACACCTGTTTACTGCAGTGTGTTTTGTATGTCTGCCTAAAATGCCAAGGACTGACTATTCTGATAAATAAGATGCTGAACAAATGAACCACTAATCTCATCAATTTCTTAATTCATACATTTCTATGTTCCTTTTTAGTCAGTAAAAAAATGCTGGTTGAGATAATTGTGTAATTAAGTAAAATGACTTTCCATACAATCTAAAAGAAAAATATGGTTCGCTTCCCACCTGTTCCTTCAGAACAACTCGGCATATCTTATTAAACCCTTTCTCATCTAAATGCAAATATGATGTAGTATAAGATGCAGAGTGTTTTTGCTCTTGAACGATGAGTATCCTTTTTCTAGCCTGTGTACTGGATGCAGGAACACATGAGCTCTAAGGCGATCAGGCCTCCAAAAGCATTCAAGTACATGAACCACTTCTGTTACTCAACACTATTCTATATTAGTGTTTTATGAACTTTAATTCATCTTGGCTTATGCATGAAAGATGTTTTTAATTTCTCCAAAAGGAAAACAAAGAAATAGTTAATTTATTGAGTTAATGTTATATTATTGGAAATAAAAGTCTGAAGACTTAACAGCTCTAAGGTAACACTGATGCAGATGTCTTGGTCAGACTTACTACACTGGGATTGTATCAGTGGCTTCAAAGCAGTGGTAAAAGTAAAATAAATGATTGGCTTCTAATGATGTCACATAACTGGTAATGATTCTCTACATTTATGATTTTATAATATAAAACTGATCTATAAAAACATGTTACAGCAGTATATTATTATCATGACTTAGGATACCTTCCTATGTTTAGCATTCAGATTCCAATCATTACATTTCTGGTTTCTATAATGCCTTTACATTAATACTAGAGTTCTTGTGTTTAAGTTAAGCCTTCCTTTTCTTTAAAAAGAAAAAAAAAAAAACGATGAAGCAGAAAGAATAAAATAGCACAAATAAAGTTTTCTTGTGACATAAAACTGATACCTCTTTCTGTCAAAAGCAAACCATCTGCTCCAATAATAAGAGTGTAATGGGAAAGAGGCTCAGTTATGACTGGCATAACCATTGCTGTCCAAGCTGACTGAAATGAATATATGTAAAATCTGGAACCCTACTTAAACAGGGATATTTAAGGTATTACTGCTTGTTAATTACCTTTTTAATTAAAACTTGACCTTCTTTATAATTGTAAAATTATTTCAAAGAATAATATTGTAATTATAGAGGTGCAAGCACTCATGGTTCTGTAAGAATAAAAGTGTCTGGAAGAATGTTTCATATTTACATGCATTTATTATCTGCTGATGTGAAGAAAATGTGTTGTTAGGAATTAAGTTTATCAGCTTATATTTGTATTATATTACTCGGTTATATATATATTTTCATCACACAGAGCTTTTCTCCCACTTATCTCAAAAACCTGTCCATCAGATCTTGTGCTCTTCGCACAGTGTAGCAGACAAAATGATTGATCTCCAGCCAAATATGATACCAAATATTGTTAAGATGCATTGAGTATATAAAAAAAAGTTCACAGGTAAAAAGAAAATTTTTGTCACTAGTTTGATTTTGAGATATTTTTCATTTAATCACATTAATTGCAATGTATCGTTCCTGTATTTCATTGTGTTTTTTATATAAAAACACACATGCATAAATGATAGAAATCAATATATGCATAATTATCCCATTTAAAGAACTATATTACATGTTAATTGGACAAAGTGCCATTTCGATAAATCTTGATTTCCCAGGATGTTTGGAATTTTTTTTAGTGCAAATCTCTACTAAACAGATGACATTTAATAAAGCAGTAAATCACTATGCATCTGAATGAGCCTAAACCAAACCTAATATACATTATAGGGTATAGGCACTCAACCCTTTTTTCATTTGTTTTCCTTTCAAAACAGACCTGCCAGAACCAAAAAATCCTGCAAATCTCACTGGGACCAGGGTAAAAAACATTTGAAAAAGGAACCACCTCTCCATGTCATTCATTTTAAGAAGAGGTGACCCCTTAAAAGGCAAGTTGAACTATGTCATAATGTAAGTCATGGTATAACGGCCACACTTTACCCTTTTTTAAGATATCTATTTCCTTGTTTCTCTCTTCAGTTACATGCAGAAACAACAAAAAACATACAGTCAGAGCCTCATCCAGTTTATACTGAGTAATGATATATCTCTCTTGTTAAGGCTGTACCAGTAAAATCAGAAATTCAGATATTCCAGTTGTTTAAAATGTATGAAGAGTTCACACAGGATTTGTAATGAAGCTATTTTAAGTTTGTCCTGTGAACCTTTAAAGTGCAACAGGAATTTATAATTATGAAGTCTACCTATGTAACTTTTCAAATGAAGAACTGAGAATGTTTTGCATTCATTTACTTGCTTTTGGCCAAATTGGACAAGAAGAAAATGGTTTTCTCTAGGAGAAACCCACTTTGCTGTTACACTTAAGAGTGAAGAAGTACTCTAATATATATGGTATATTTTCAAGGTACCATCTTGAAAAGAAAACACAGATAATTAAATGATCACGAACTATAGTGCAATTAGAAGACTTTGATGAAAGATGTGATTTAAGTAATACAATTTTTAATGGCAAAAAGAGCATTTCTCCACTCAAATGCATATTAATCATCACAGTATGTGTGCTTTGTTGGCTGCTGATAAACTTATTTCTTTCTTTCTTCCGTTCACTCTGAATAAACATCTATTCCCAAATGCCACCCACAGCATTGAGTGAAGATAGTGAGTTCTTCTGTAGTCTGACAGAATGGCATCCTGTACTCAGCATAGATATCAGTAGTATCTTTTCTTAAAAAATAGTTTCTAGTGGCAAAGGTTGACTAATGCTTGGGACCAGTAGACAAAGCTGAGAAATTTATGATAGCAGTGATTGCATTTGAGTGCAGCCTTTAAACAGTCTCCCTTTCCCCCAGCATCCAGTATTTATTTATTTATTTATCTGTGAAAATGTGCTAAGCAAAAGAATTTTTGTTACTACTGGTATTTCAGTACTAGCTAGAAGTCTCGGAGCAGGGTGACTTCATAAGATATGTCTTCGCTAAGAGGTAGGACTCATGAGTGGATGTATAGCTGTATGCTAGTGCACTTAAGTGCTCTTAGCAGAAAAGCTGGCTTGAAATCACTAAGTTGGAACAGATGCAACACAGACCTGTTCTGTAAATTTTTCGCCCAAATCTTGAATGTTTGGCTGCTGCGTTTTTGCATTTAGAGAAAACAATGAGGTTCCATGCTGTCCAATGTTGTCATCTGCCTATGAGGAGAATTTAAAAGTCATCTGCAGACATGATATTTTTCCTCTACACAGTTTTACACGTTTTCTGAAACTAGATTTTACTTCTCATTTTCTTACTAGCTGTTCAAAGAACTCTTTTGAATTAACACCTCAGTCAATAGTATGTGTTTGAAAGTAAATGTTCCATAGAAATGTGAAAAAATCTTTATTAACCTCCCATAACAAGTGAATTGTCTTAGATCTGGGGGTTTATATTATAGCCATTACACTGTATTAGAGAACAGTCTTAGCTGTGGGGAAGACAGAGACATCTGCAGTCTAATACAAGTAACAGAATTAAACACAATGGGAACATAGAGAAACTGGTAAAAATTATGCTGCTGTATGGCTCAGTGGAACTAAATGTTGCATAACATGTTTTTTGTTTTTTATTTTTGCAGTGCTTCACCATTCAAATTAATTAAAGAATCTTCCAGAATGAGGTGCAATGTTGCTTTGGAAAATATTGCTTTAGCAAGCTGTAATGGGCAACTCAGCATACTTCTGTAAAATAAGTCTGTAAACTTGTACCAATTATGGTTGCTGTGCTATAAATGAATTTTTAAAGTTCCTTATTTCTAAAAGCCATTTTTAATTCCTCTCACCATTAGTGCTTTCACACGCAGTTATAGTAGCACATCGCTGAAGTACATTTCAGTTTGTTATCAAACATTATGAAGAAATAGATGATGAAATTTCACACTGATTTTCTTTTTCAATACACAGTGGAAAGAAGCTATCTTATTTTAGTTGAACCACCAGAAGAAAAGGCATTAAAGTCACCACACAACATCATATCTGTAGCTGATGCAAACATCCATTTCGTTGAAGATACAGCTAAAGATCTGACTCCAAACTTTAAGGTGCTCTGATTTCTAATCATTAGAAATTATATATACATACATAATGTGAATGAAGTTGTAGTTAAGAAAATGTCTCCACTCAGGAGAACAAGAGAATAGACCAAGTTACGGTAGCCATTTAGCACCTATTAAGGACAGACACTAAAACAAATAGAAGAGTAACATGCCATTTCAATTTAACCTGGACTTTGATAAGCATGGTATTGTATCATCTGATGATTTTGTTCCAATAAAGCAATAAATTGTAGCCTTCATGAGGGGAAGATTCTTTGCTAATTTAGATTGCCAAAGAGTCTTTCAGTTTACTGAAATAAGGATGTCTTGCATCAACTGAACATCAGCTTTCAGATTCATACTGGCATCTTTACTCCATTCGAGGTGGGGCATATGTAGGGGGAAAAAGTAATGAAAAAAAAAAAAGCTACAATTTATGGACTGGATTCACAGATGTCTACTTACCTCAGATAATTGTAATATCTCAGTAAAAAATGGCTTGCACCATAAATAATCAAGAGGAATAGAGATATTCACAAGCATTTTGGCATGATTCATTCAAGCATTCTTAAATGACTACCCACAAATATTGTGTAAAGAAGCAGAAAAAGAAAGCCCACTTGGTCAGAAATATGCTGAAAGGAATGTATGTGAGCATGAAAGATTTGCACTGCATTGGAATTAAGGGAATTTATGACTTACTCTTTAAAAGCTGCAGTTTCTTTTTCTTGAGATGTGGGTAAGGTATTTAATAGCACATTCTGAATAGTAACTCTTTTTTTGTAGTTAGTACACTAAGGACAGACTGGAAACTCTCAGAAGGCCAGCGTGGTGGCCAGCTTTGAACCTAGAGTTCCTTTTGTGTCTCAAGCTACCATCGTATTACCGAAGTTGAACTGACTGACTGAATGATGAATTTTAAAGGACATTGTTAGTTGTCCATTCACAGAAAGGAGCTTTCACTTGGCATTTAGGTTGCTTTTAATAAACTTCTCATGAGGAATAGTATTTGATGCTCTATGCATGACCCCTTTCATAGAGCTGTCTGCCAACAGGTGTAGGGACACTGCTCAGCCAACCAGGCAGTGTGAACTCCACATTTAAACTGTTGAAAAGGTGAGCATTAACTTACTGTGTGGTTTCTTCTTACTAAGGTTTTTGTAAAGGTTAAGCTGAGAATTGCCATACTTGAATGACAAAGGCCTTATGGAAAATTTATCTGACTAGACATTTAGAAGTTAGATATCTACATCTAAACTGGTCATCATGACCTCCTTTTATTGACTAACTGAGAGGGCTCATCGGTGTGGAATTAACTGCCCTCAGACATGCTTATTTTCCTCTACTGACTATGATGCAGAGCTAGGATGGCTGGTTCAGATATAGGTGCCTACAGCTTAGATACTGAAGAAGAATCATGCCTTCAACCTCATTGAACCTCAGCTCCTACTTTGTAAAATTTTGATTTTGTGTTTTAGGCTGAATTTTTATATTGATTTTTTTATTTATCATTTAAATAATTATTTGCTAAAATGTCTTCAGCCATTTATGATAGTAGAATTATGGTTCTATACAATCCTGTATTTCTTTTTTACTGGTCTGGACCTGCTACCTGAAAGATGTATAACTGATTCTTTCATCCACTGGAAGCTCATTAGCATGAAAAAATACAAGAAAAAACAAAACCTGCCGTGGCATCACAGCTGTGGAAGAGGAATTTACCTTTTGCATTGTTTCTGAATGTTTTCAAGCACATCTATATTTCTAGGCTGAGGAAAGTAGGAACTGGCTTCTCAGCACTTCGCACACAGTCAGACTTTTTGTATGGCATCCTTCCCTATCTCCATTTGCTCATTTGACTGATAAATGCCATTCAGAAGACGAGATAAGGACTGGTGCAAAATTTTTGAATACTTTATGGTAATACTAGTGCTTGTAATAATGCGTCAAGTAAATCTTAGCTAAAGCAAAGGTCCCCTCTTCTGAGAAATGGCAGCACAAAATATAGACCTCTCAATCTTGTTTGAAGGAATTATTTGAATCACTTCTTTCCTCTCAATGTCTCTCAATAGTAGTGTACCATTCAGCAGTGAAGTTAAGATGGGATAGCACCGCACTCCTGGGTCCCTTCTCAGCCCAACAGTTGGCTGTTATTTCTCTTGCTTTATCTCCTTTTAATGAATATTTATTTCAGTGCTTTCTTAGTAAAATTGGTTGTGACTGTAGTTTCAAGGGTGCTAGAGTTCTGTGTCCATACCACTGTAGCCCTGTGTCTATGCAGTGAAATTAGCCTCTCTTTCTGTTTTACTGATAAAGCTACCCCTGTTGTCCTTGGTGGACTAAACATGGAATTTTGAAGTGTCTAGGACTTTGTATACTTTGTACACTGTTCTACTCAGGATTCAGGGCAGTGGAGTTATCTAACTAGCACAAAGCTCACTAATTCTGAATTGTAATTTCTGTTTAATTACAAGTTATTGAGTCTGTGATCGAGAGATTTGGTGAGTTTCTTTAAGATCATCCCAAACTGCCTAACACTGATGTGTAATGTTCCACAAACCTATGAAATAATCTTTCTCAAAGCCGATGTGCAAGGGTGAACAAGTTAATGTGTATCAAAGCAAGCACGCATTTTATGAATCGTTCACTTGTAATTGATGTCATGTACAAAACAGTCCAGCTACAATCCTTACCAGGATTCCGTTTCTATCATAAAAAGGACGACTTGCCATGCTTTTCTTGGGCAACATTTCAGAGAACATCACTAGCAGAGAATCATCAGTTACATAAGCCTTAGGGAATATCTGCTGTTGTTCGTACTCCACAGCCATTACTCTCATAGCTACAGTTCTTAGTTGTTACAGGTACTGTTTCTAAAAAGTGTTCATTGAAAGTACTGGCTAGTTCCTCTAGTGTAAGTTTTTCAGAAAGGAAACTCAACCCACAGAATCCGTAAGGGCACCACAGAGTGTTTGTTAATGAACTGGAATTACAAGTCTTCAGGACTAGAGAATGACAACAAAATGTCTTGAAAGCAGAGGCCACTTGGGTGAAATTGAAAATCTTTTATTTATGTAAGAATGTATACTATGTTGGGTTGTATTATTCCAGAATTATGGAAGAAATATATGAAGAAAAACTATACACTGTAGTTTATAGACATGCTGTATTGTATGTTACATATAAAAAAAGACTAAAATATTTGATTTTTTTTATTCATCTTGCCTAGTTTATTCATCTTAGCCATTTTTTGTCCATTTGCTCACTAATCAGTGTCTAGTGTCATTTATCTTCATTTACTTAAGTTGGCTGAACAATGCAACATTGCTCATCCTAATCTTTTTGGCAATCTCTGATTGACATTGTTCATTATTGTTTGCTTTTCATCATGTCAGCATTTTGAGCTGACATTGTTTATCTTTACTCTCCATACATTTATCTGGCAATTGTTGTCTGATATCATTAGTCTTGGTTCACTCCTGTCTGCTTGGCAATCATTAGGTGACAGAGTTCACTTCTGGTGGGTCAACTGTCATAATTCAGTGCTAAAATGAGTAGGAAGAACTTTCTTGAATGTTTCAGAAATTTAAACTGAAAGGCCAGACTCATGAAAGGGCTCAGGAAGCACTGTTCTATCAAAAAGAGAGAAGCTGAGGCCCTAGATATGGTTTGAGTTTGTATGGGTGTCTTGTGAAGTTTTGTATGTCCACACATACAGATGTAAAGCATAAACTGTTGGTTATAGTTCTGTTTAACTTTCAGCCCTGAAAATGTTCTGCTAAATCCAGTGTGAATATTTACGTATCTACCTACCTGAATGAGGGCCTTTGAATATAGGCCCATGTTCAAAGAGCTAATTATTTTGCTAACTGGGGACTATGAGAATGAAAAAAAAAAAAAAAAAAGATAAATGTACCTTGCACCAATCAGACACAACTTAAACACAGAGACCTATTTTTTCCTCTCTGGACTTTCAATGTTATGTATTTTTCATCATGAGAATGTGTCTGTTAGTGGGATCTTTTTTTAAAGTAATTAAAACAAGTCAAGTTTGTTCCTCAGAAATCTAGAGTCTAGAATGTCTGTAATTTTGTTACTTCCAAAAAAGATTCTCGGGACTCTGACATAGCTTCTTGTTGCTGTTGTTGTTTTAAATTTTTTTGGCAACTGCTTTATTTTTTCCGCCTTAGAAATTGAATGTCGTCAGTACCTTGGAAAAAGCCTTGATTTAGGAGTTTTCAGAAAGAATTTTGTACCTTCAAAGTAATTTGAAGTTACTTTCTATCAGTTGTAATGATGGCTGTTGTTGGATAAGAAAGATATGGAGGCCAATATATTTCAGAAATCTCCTTGTTTTATTACATAAGAAGTAAAAATTATATATGGCTAATCATACTGAGTTTATACAAACTGCATATGAAATTCAAACCCACCTGCTGCCAGTCTTCTTTGGAAAAGATTCTGAGTCCAAACCCAAGCCAGAGTCCTGGCATATTTAACTACAACCAAAAATGTGCTGAATGTGGGTAAATCCATTGTCTGAAAGTTGAGCTATGTCTTGGCAAGGTAACAATTACACCTGCAGTTAACTAAAATCTGAGTGCGTCTTTCACTATTTGAATATGTATAACAAATTTCCTGGTTGGCGTTCAGTTTTCTCACTCAGAATTGTCAGAAAAGTGCTAAATGAAGTGGCTCCAAAACCTTGGAACTGTAAATTGTACCTCAGCTCTGAAAAACAGAGACTAGCTGACCTCCATTTCTTTAAGGTTATTCTCAAGATGAAGTTGATGACAAGTCACAAAGCCTTAGCCGAGCTATGTTAACAACTTTGTGTATCTTTAAACCATGACAAATAATGCCAACTACTTCATCTTAGCTACACTGCGAAGTAGAATAAGTTTTTTTACGTTTGATGTGGAATAAAACAGAACACAAAAGTATTTATTGTTGAGGAGTTTTTGTGTGTTATCCTTTTACAATGTGACATATGACAATTGTTATTTGCTTGAGCATCGTTATTTAGCACAAAATAATGTATGTGTCATGTGTTGAACTGTCTGTACGATTTTTGGTATAATTTTTTTTCTGTAGTATCCCAGAAATATAGGTCAAAATTTCATCTTCAGAAACAAAAGGCCTTTTCTGGGGGGTTCATCTATACTGTATACTGTCTGCAGTCTTTGTATTTTATACATGTCATTCTAAAGATAAATAAACAGAATTGTAATAACTGAATATAATGAATATACCTGATTACTTTTCAAATGTTGGATGCCGTTTCTTATCTACAGTTAAATATAGTTCGTATTGTTGCTTTGTTCTGTGACTAAATCCGAACAGTTGCTAGACAATTTAGAAAGTTTCAGACACCAAAAACTTTGTTTTTCTTAAAAGAAAAAAAGTTTCCATAAAGATCTGCATGTACAAATGTGTCCAATTTTTTTTAAGCAGCCTCTAATTTAATTTAAGAGAACAAGGTTTTTATTGAAAGTAAGAATGCACATTTGTTTTCTAATATAAAGTACTTTGATTTAAATCAGGGTTATGCAATTATACTCTCGTTTGTGTTTGAACAGGTAATACAGAGATTTGAGAAACTAAATGCAAATTCAGGCAAATAATGAAAGATTAATCAATTTTCTTCATATACATTCATTTTAAGGTAGGAATCATATCTCTTGAGTCAGTCTGTCATTTCTACTAGAACTGAAGCCCCTGACTGCTTTTGCTACAAGCATGCTAAATGATGCAGAAAGTAGGCCTGCATCTGCTGGTACAACATTAGCTAAAATGTTATTTTAATTCCTGAAATAACTGGAGATACCACTTTAATTATCTGTACTTATATATAGTAGTAAATATATTCTAATATTCTGCAGGCAACAAGTGTATAGGAGGTGTAAAAGAAAAAAAATATTTAAATGTCAGAAAATGATCAATAAGTTAAACACAATTTCATGGAATATCTTTGGAGTCCATTAATCAGTAAGTTAGCCTTTGTGACAGATGCAGTCATATGAGATAAAAAAAAAAAGAAGTTGCATTGGCTGATATTTTATGTCCTTTACAATAGAAAGTGCTCTAAAGGTTATTGAATAACAAATACTTCGATGTCCGCAAAGTGCAGTGTCAGGAACTCTGGGCACATTGTAGAGTAAACTTTATTCTTTTGTAATCTTATTCAGTTCCCACCTCATTTTAAAAACTTCTTTTCTCTAGTAAAGATTAAGTTTATAGCTGTGAATGGCTCAAGATAGTCTAAACTGCAGAAACCGGGTTGTCTGAATTTCCTGATCCTAAAAACCTTTACAGGTAGGAATGTTTGGAGGCTACATAGACACCCGTTGAGGAATTATGGTAGCTATGTATAACCCTGCATATACGTGGCCGACTGAGTGATCAAAGGAATCTGTTTTCCAAAAGAAGCTAGTATTTTGCTCATCAGTTTCTCTTAACACAGCCAGCGAAAAGACAAGATTATCTGACACCTGCCATTGTGTTCACTTGTATCACCTAAGCAGTTTGGCCTCTTCGCTTAGTCTCCTTAGTGGTGAAGGTCAGGATATTCGTGGGACTTAGCAGTCACCAGGGAATCAGGTGGAGTTCCTGCAAGAGTGAGTCTTCCTGCCTCAGGCTTAATATTTGTGATAATTTCAATACCTTCCACTGTACCTGCAACAACATTTTATATTGTTTTCTTGTCCTTTATATGCAGTGACCTCCTCACAGGGCTTCATTGTGTACAGCTGCCACTAGAGCTAAATACTGTTGTCCTTGGATTGCCTCAATGCTTTGATCCGTCATTGAAGGTAAGAGCATAATATGTTTGGTACTGCAAGTAATGATATTCACAGTCTCTCAAGGCAAGAGGAAACATAACTTCGTTCAGCAGAACAACAAAAGTAGGTCACCATGCTAGTTTTGCTTTTATGTCACATTAGCTCTTTCCCTTCACTAGTACACTTCATGTTTCCTTGTAATAAACATCCTTCAAGTGTGAACACTAGCAACTGTTGGAAAGAATTCTTTTCTCCACTTAGATAAAGTTCACTTCAATTTTGTTGGAGTGGAAGTTGCTGACATATGCGTAAGACCACGCCTTGTTTAAAATCATTTGATGCACTGATTGTGGGTATGCTGAGTGCTACACTAGGCCCTGCATTCTCTTTTAATTTCATTACAGCTAAAGCGTGGGAAAACTGCACAGCTTTTACAGTGGTGGTTTCTGCTGACAATCCTGTGATGCTGCCTGTGAAGGATAGTGTAAAAAAAATATTGTGTGTGGGATAAACAAGTGGATAACACAAAACATGTAATTTCTCACAGCTTGGAGATTCTCTAACCAGGAGACATTTCTTTCACATGCAGTGGAAACTTCAGAATGCTGTAATGTAATACAACTTATAATTGTTCTGCGAAGACAGTACATATAATTTTCTTTCTGATGGAACTCATATAGTTGTGTTGACACTGTTATGTTGCTGAAGTAAGAAGATTGTATTTGATAGTGAAATAAGTTTTGTTCTTCTCCTACTGCCTACAAAATTAGTATTTGATCCCAAACCTCTTAAGAATCAGTGATGGCTTTGCTGTTCCTTTGGTACGCTTTGAATTACACCCAGCTAAAGAAACCTTTAATTATGTTAAAAAAAATCAAAATGCTCATTCCTCAAAAGCATAGATGACAGCAGAAAATTTTATCAGTATATAAAGAAATTAGGGCAGTTTTTCTCATTACTTCTACCAAGGCTGTTAATTCTGTATTGTCTTCTAGTTCTTGTTAGTAACATATTTTTTTTTCTCTTCTTTTTCTTACTACTACAGAGGTTGCATGACTATGTAATTTTGTTGCCATAGTGAATGTTGTCTGATATCAAGGGGCTGACAATCAGGAGGAGTTATGAAACTAAATGATGTGCTGTTCATACCATTCATCAAAACAATTATTACTAGGGAAACATGATGGTATGTGCTGGGATTTTGATTGTGAAATGAAAATAATTCTGTCCCTTTGTTTTTAACTAAAAACATTTTTTTAACTGTGTATATGTATATATATATATGTTTAATGAAGAAAACCAGCTTTTTTAATGTTTCTTTTACAGTATTCTCAGATTCTTTTCCTAACTACATTCATGCTGTCACACGGATCTAGTTAAACTGTATAAGTGATAGTCTAATTAGCAGACAGCACTAGGCCACTTATGTCAATTGACATTTATTAGCTGAGGGAAGGCAGGAGAGACATATAAGGATTTCATCCCTCTGGGGGAATCATCCAGCCATGGTCCCTCTCTTATCTAGGCACAATAGAAAATACCTGAATGAAAAGGAGGAATTAGTTGTGGTGCTTAGTTTCGAATACCTTAACTGAAATGTTCAAACTAACTGTGGGTATAATATTGAAGCCTAGGAGGACTTTTGTTTTCCTGCATAACAAGATTGACGTTGGAGCACTGAAGAGAAAGAAGCTATGCTTTAAAAACTGATCTTGTGGAGGAGAAGATACGGAGACATTCCAAGATCTCAGCTCCTTTTCTGGAAAGGGAAAATGTCATCATTTTCATTCAACATAGCAGCTTACAGTACCTTTCCATTAAATAATATGTGCAATATTTAGGAAGGGTTATAGCTAGCTATTTCAGTAAAGAAACCTAATTCTAGTCTCACTTCTCATCTTGTATGATTATTCAGTCTGTAAAAGAAATCAGCATGTGTGGTCTTGCATTACTATTAGTCATTTAGGCAGAAGGTACACAAAGAATGCAGGAAAAGACAGAAAAATGATTTATCTTCTTTCCTACTTCCCTCAAAATAATATATACCTGCAGACTTCACAGTTCATATTTTCCTGATGTTTCTGCAGCTAATTCACTGTAACACTACCCAGAGTCCATACAATTACAAATGCACGTAGGGCTCCATTCTCTTCTTGAGTTACTGATTAGGTATTAATTTTTTAGTAAAGTCAAAATTATTAACCTCTGATGTTGACAGACCTTAGTCCTCAGTTTGACTATGTATACAGTAAAATTTTTTTTGCTGTGTTTGATCAGTTCACATTAGTGCCTTGAAACAATCAATATCACACTGTGTTTAAAATTATCTTTTAAGGGACAAAAAGTAGTCAGGTGGAAAAAAATCTCAAGAGACCAGCATGAAACTAATAAGATTTACTAATAGCTTTTGCTTTCGTAATTTGAAGGGAAACTAAAGTGTAGACTCTGAATAGCTAGACTCTTAATTGGATATTGATCTAAACAAATATTCTCTTTCTAAGTACCTGTTAAAATCAGTTATCGCTATTTGTTAGGACACATTATATTTATCCTTATTTCTGTAGAAGTGGTACTGCTGTTCTAAGTTATATAAAGATGCATTAGCACTGCACTTTTAATAGACCTATTAATTTCACTTTGATTTACTCAGGTTTTGAGTATAGGCTGAGTATTCCATACAGCTGCAGAAAAAGGAGTACTGAAAATAATATAATTATCACCACTTATGCTACTATTTATTTTGTTAATTTGCGTGGAATTGTGGTTGATGGAGCACTTCTGCTGTATCCACTTTTAAACATGCCTTATATGTGGCTTAATACAATTTACCCTCCAGTTTCACTGAAAGATCCTTCTTTTGTTGGCATTTTCTGGTTTTGATTCTGCTTGCTTGCTTGTTTTTCACTTTTGTAGCGAGACAACATAGCATTATTTCAGAAGTTGTATATCATTCTTTTTCCAGACAGGCTCCTTTCAAGTTAAAATTATGTAGTCACACAGGCAGAGCTCTGCAGAGCAGACAGAACATACCAGTGACCTTTTTTTTTCCTTTGCCAAGTTTCTTAACAATTAAAGAAACAAACAATCAAAAAATCCCTCCAAACCCCAAAACAAACCCCAGAAAGCTGTTGAATTCAATAAATTACTTCACAGAAGGATTAATGGAATGTGATGATAAATACAAATCTTTATGGATTTGGCCTTGGTTCTTTACAGTATAAATCGAGATGGCATCTTTCAAACCAAACCCATCTAATAATTTGGAGTTTTGTGATTAATTCTTATTCTGATATATTCAAACCTGCTTTTATTTATCCCTAAAAATGTTTAGAATAGAAACATGATATTTGGGGAGGTAAAATAGCATAGGAGTACAGTAGATGCTATTATATGTGTTTTAAGCAGACTTCTACAGGATAGCCTAGTCCTTTCCTTGAGGTTACACCATTATAAGCCTCCTTTAGAAGTGTAGCTCAACCCCTGAACCATATTTGTATCAACAAAACAAAACAACATTAAAACTTATAGGTTGATTTTACTCTATAAGAAAATTAAACAAATTAATAGTGATTGTATCAGTTCAGGGAAACTTAAGAACTGCCTGCACTTTGAGCCTTGAGCTATGGAACTCTTGACCCCAGATTAATTTGGCAATAACATATCAGGCTACTATGATTGCAGAAATTGCCCAGTGAAAGTAAAAGTTATGGTTAAACTTGCAAATATTCAAAGTCCTCTCTCTGTTCTTCCCAAACATCCATTTTTTGTTAAACTTGAGGCAACTTAATTGTATTTGAATCTTTTTTTTTTTTCATGAAATTTGTGAAATCTGCCAGTGGGTTTGAAAGTGATTGGGGTTTAGAAAGAGTCAAAAATGCCTATACAGAATGAGTGACTGGATAAATCAGCTCCCATAAGCTAGGCTAATAAAGAAGGTACCAGAAACAATATTCTGTAATACTCCAGTATAATCCACAGCACTGTAAGAATAGAGAGGAGCCTGGTGTGAAGCGACCACTCTTCACTCTCTTGCCAAATGCTAAAGGCAGAGGAAGTATAAAATCTGGGTTGATTAGGAAAAAGAAAACTGTTAGAGCTCAGATTGGGAAATGAGCTAACTACGCCAGGTGAATCCTAAGCAAATTTCTAGATAACATTTTTGTGGCTAAAGCTCCTGGTGTGGAAGACAGATGCTGCTAGCATAATGGCCCAGCAGCTAGATGTGGCTTTGGAATGAGAGAGATCTTCAAGCCAATTAAGTTTCTCTTGTTGATATACTGACTGCAGTGATGTTTTTCAGAAGCATACAGTAACATGCTGATGTCTACCAGCAACACAAGCTGAGACAGGTGCCAGTCCTATCTCCATCTAGCTGTGTAGGAAGCTATAGCCAGAAAGGTTTGAAACTAGGAACATGTTCATATCTTCCACCGCAAGGCAGGCATTGTGTCTGACATCATCCCAGTTTATCAGTAAACAATGTGTAGACAGATCTTCGCAGCAACAACAAAAAGCAGTGTCAAACCAGTAGTTTTCTCTTTAAAAATCTTAGTAATTTTATGTAATACTGGGATTTTAGAACAAACGTCTTGAAATATATGGGAGGAGGACAGAGCTATCTTCTGAGTTTGTTACAGGTTTTTTTTTCTGCAATATATTGTTTTGTTTGTGACTAAGATGAAGAAATACCTTTGTCTCTGTTCCAGAAATGTGATTCTGTATTTTTTTGGTTCCAATCCCAGACTTTTTGTATGATAGTTATATTTAGCTTAAAATAATCGAATTTGCACAGACTGTAAAGGCTTCAGAACTATACCTACATATGTCTTATTTATTTGTCCTTTGAACAAATGTTTTTGCAAAAAAAAAAAAGGAACATAAAAATACTAGCAGTGACAGTGACTGAAATTAGACTCACAAGTCTGGAGAAGACCTGAAGAGATAATTTGGTCTATCTCCCTGTTCTAAGGCATGTGTCATAGCTGTAACTCTACTTTTATCTCATGGATGTCTAACCTGTTCTTAAAGACCTGGAGCACTGGCAACTTCCCAGTCTGCTCCATCGCCTCATTATCTTTTCTACAAGATAGCTTTCTCCTAATATCAGCCTATGGTTTTTCACTTTGGTCTAGCCCATCGTCTCCATGGAAAGCAGCTTTATCTTTCCTCTTGAGGAAGCTTTCCATATTTTTTACTCTCATGTCATCCCACTTTGGTCTTCTCCAGCCAATGACTGTAACTGGTGAGTCTTTCTCTGTAAATCACAAAAGCTTAGATTAATAGCAACTGTGTAGTCTGTTGTTACTCTATTTGTATATTTGCATGATTGATTATTCTTGTCTGTGTAGTTTGTCCTGTGCTTGGCTCTACTTGTTGCTCCCAAGTTTATCAGATGTTATCTCAGATATGATTGATTGAATCAACTTGACTTTTGTTAACTCTGTTGCCCACTGTGTGGTGTCTCCCCACTGGATTTAGCCTTCTAAATATCCATATTTGAATTACTGCATTAACCCATGCATGATCTCCATCTAAGTTTAATATAAACTTATACAAATTTATTACAATGTGATAAATATCTAACCATGGAGGATGATGACAAACTCACTGTCTTAATGAAGCAGGGCTCTTTGAATACAGGTCTAAATATAGTTTTTTCATTCTCCTAAAATGTTTTTTCTTTGAACTACTTCGTTTCCCCTCGCTTACAGCTGTTCAAACACCGTGAGGTACGCCAGTTGCCCCTGGTACTAACTTGCTTCTGGAGCAGCCTGGGGACTCTGGTGCTCAGCGAATCCTGTCTGTGTTTCATTTTCCCCAGGTACTTGCTGGGCCAGGAGCGAGGGGGCTGACACTGGAGAACAGATGCTGTAGTTTGGTGTTGCCAGAAGATTCCTCCCCTGCTGCAGTCCTTCTATAGTTATGCAATCTCTAGAGTTTCTTTGACTTTACAAGACAGAGCAAAGACACAATTTCAGGACAGATTAGTGGCTGTAGTTAGGTAGATCATCATGCTGAATGTTACAAATTAAGATCAGTGAATTGTTTCTCAGTTTAAAGAGTGGGAGAAAAGTCTGGCATTCACTCCTCAAAAAAGGAAAGAAATAGTAAGTGGCCTTCTGGCTGTTCTTTGTGGACCAGGATGTTTTGAGCCTTCACAGAAAAGAGAGGCTTTGAATTCACTTGTTGTTATGTAGAATCACGACTAAACAGGAGAAGGAACATATAATGAAACCCCAAATATGAGCACAGTCAGGACATTACATTAATATCCCAATTTAAATGCTTATGAAAAAGAAAACATCTCTCCTTTAAAAAATGAGACTTCCCTAGAACTTGTAAGGCGAGGATCTGTGATACTGAAGGAAGGATCAGAACAAAAGTATTTTGGAGTTCTGGGTCCATCTGCTGGTAAAATTATTCTTTTGATATTTTATAGGGCAAGCCTCATAGTATTAAAAAACTGCAGACAACTTCATTACCCATGTAAACTGTCAGAATTACTAAAACCAGTGAAATTACATGAGTTCACCATAGCAGTAATTTTGGTTGACAATATTTTAAGGATTTTCTTCTCTGTTAACATATCCTGAAACAGCTTTGGTATGAACTGATTTTCTTATCAAACTTTCCTTCGGAAAATTTCCAAAGTTTTCAGAAGCTATGGTCCATCAGTATTAACTAGAGTACCACCTCCACGCAGTGGGGCTGTGCAAGTTCACAAGGAAAGGTTACAGTACACAAAAAAGCAGCATGAAGAAGAAATCTCTCCTGCTGTTTCCAATCATTTTTTTGGCTATTTGCCTGGCTTCAGAAGTGACTTCTTTTTATTACTTTCTGGGAAATATTCTTTTGTCTTTTTCACACGTGAGATAGAAAAAGGCATTTGTGTTCCTCTTTTAGCCACTTTTCAAGTTATGATTTTTTTGGTGAAGACCAGTTTGAGTTGAATGATTAAATGAAAACTTATAAGTAAGAAATTATCGCTCCTCAGCAACTTATTCAGAAATATGCAGGAACAAGTTACATGAATAAGGGAATGCACAGGATACATGCATATCGTATGATACATAAATCAGCTTGATTTGAACAGACAAAATAGCACCCATCATTAAAGTCTGTTTAGGCAAGTATATGATTCATCATTTATTTTTGAGAAAGATATATGTAGTTACAGATCTCCCTAGGAAATCTGCTTGGCGTACAGTAGAATTGTGAGACTTCCTCTGGTGTGTTCTCATTCAGAAAATAATCAAGCCTACCTGATGTATCTTAAGGCACTTTAGAGAGAAGAGCTAGTAAATCTCAGGCAGGATGAAAGTTTAAAAAATTATTTGGTCAGTTATGCATGCAATTCTTTCAAATTCTACCTCTGCTGTTCTACCATCTCTGCTGGCAGACCATCTCTGCAACATATAAAGTGTTTGACACAAACACTATTGCTTAGCACCCTCAGTTCACACTATCATTATTTAAATGTCTCTGGCCAAGGCATCACAACTACTTGTTATCACTAATTTTTGGTTTCATTGTTGAAACTGTTAGAATAACTCAACATACAAAACCTTCAAGTCCACCTCATTTCCAGTTAAAAGACAAATGAAAATTAAAAGAGATTGTAACTTTGGAGAGGAATTAATTTTTAAATGTCAGCTTGAAATACTACACAGAGGAAAGCTGAACAGGAGGACTCGTGTCTTTGCAGAGTTGGATCAGGGTACCCAAGGGATTTGGTGCTTCTATTTAATAATGAAAAATGTTTCTTGAGTGAAGAGACTGGGTTTTTGAAACATACATCAGTGCATCTGTACATGCTTTGATGATCTTGGTATTCATGATTGGATGACAACAATTACTGACTATAAACCCCCAAACAAACAGAAAATACACCACCACCCCCCTCTCTCCACTGTAGGAAGCTAAATGCTTTAAACAGATGAACTTATAATGAAATATGGCTCAGGAAAAAACTAAGCCATGAATCACAAGTTTAGACCGTGCTCTTCTAAAGAAAGGAAATTCTCATGAAATCTAATGCATTCTTTGGTTCTTCAACAACTTATGGAACCATGCCTAGAAATAAACACAGCTGAATTGTGTTAAACCATATATTCTACTACTCAGCAGGTTATAGGATGCCATTTAATCAGGAGAACATGCAAGAAGCTGTTTAACAGATTATCTTGAATTCAATAGATTAGCCACCACAGACATTTAAGAACAGAAGAACTTTTTACAAGGACAGGTAAGGTAGGTAGGGGTAGGTTGACAGATATGACAAGGGGTAATGGCTTTAAACTGAAAGGGGGTAGATTTAGATCAGATGTAAGGAAGAAGTTCTTCACTGTGGGGGTGGCAAGGCACTGGGACAGGCTGCCCAGAGAAGCTGTGGATGCCCCATCCCTGGCAGTGTTCCAGGCCAGGTTGGACGGGGC
>JAVJGG010000085.1:39041063-39052307 GCA_035590195.1 Aviceda cuculoides
GAGCCGGCTGGTATTGGCTCTGTCGGACACAGGGGAAGCTTCCAGCAGCTTCTTACAGAAGCCACCCCTGTAACCCCGCCCTGCTACCAAAACCTTGCCACACAAAGCCAATACATAAATCTAAAAACTTAAAATTAGTCTAGCAACAAACAGAAGAGCCTAAGATAAAAAAGCTTTTTTTCTCTTCCTGCAGGTGTTTGAGTTAGGAACCAAAATACACATTTCCTACAGTGAGAAAAATCAAAGTGTCTGTATGAAAGCAATGAATAGTGCCTCTTCAAGTAAAATAAAGAAGGCAAATTTTTATCTTTTTCTTTTTATCTTTAGAGTACGAAGCCACAAAGTTACTGTGGTTGCAATTATGTGGATGCAAGAGCTTTCTAAATATGAAAAATATCTAGATGACATAATGATTTGTTTCTTTTGGTTCATAACTTGCTTTCAGCCTTTTTGCTCGGTTTTGTGCAAAAAAGGGGGGGAAGGGCAAACTTTTGGCTTTTATCATGCAAATATGCAGGTTTGCTCTGCTTTCAGCTGGACAACACAAGAAAAATGCTTACTTTGAAACTTTTCTTTGTATTTAATTGGATCAAAGGTATATGATTACATTCAGCAAGGAATACAAGTGAGGACATGTATGAAGAGAAGACAATTACATATAACTGATTTGATGAGCTACTTTTTTTTCTCTACTGTTTGTTGTTTAATTCTGGGGAAGAGAGAGAAGGGCACGTAACTGGTGTCCTTCAGATTAGTTCCTTGAACTTTCATGGACAGAACCCCTTCTTTGCCTCTGAGGTGCACAAAATTACTACCACCAGTGTTGCAAAAAGTGGAAAAAAAATTCTTTTGTAATTAAATAAAATGATATAATTCTTTCGGAGATGTACAACACAGCTTACTATATGTGATCTGTGGTAAATGATGGCTTTCAGAGAGTGCGTCTTCATCTGCATGACTCGGCATGGGAAAGAGCATTGCAGTCCCACTTTGCTTTGGCCCGAGAACGTCATAAATCACAGAACGTTAGACTCCCTGTGCAGTACTTCCTTTTGACTTTCATGAGTGAAAATAATGAAATTGTATCTTTTCCTGGAGAGCCAAGGCTCACTTGTGGTGTACAGTACTTTCCAGTGTGAGAAAGTCTATTATTGCCCTGCTCTCTGTCTGTGAAGACTCAGACTACGTAAAATCTGATTTGCTAAGTAATTGAGTTATACTTTCTGGGAGAAGAACAGACAGTTGGATTTAGGCTTGCTGCTCAGACCTTGTGGTGATTATTATCCTGTTAGATTTTAAACAAAATTTTCACCTTGGGCAAAACGTTGTCCTTCAAAATTACGTACAGACTTCTTTTGATGAAAGAAGACTATTTCTGTACAAACTGATGTTTAACTGTGAGAATTAGATGTTGCGTTAGATGTTTTTTGGTCTTCAAAGATGCAAGATAGAGGCTTTGTTATTTCTCAGGAGTAGCAGCCCCAGAGTATGGAAGCTGGGCATTCGAAAACCAGATTTTATGCAGGTATAAAGAGGGAGTAAGACAATACAGGAGAAGCAGCTGAATGAGCTCTATGAATGTTTCCTACTTACTCTTCTGATAGTTGGCAGCTGAAAGAGCAGAAATGGTAATATTGATGGAGGCATGAAAAATCTACGGGACTCTGCACTTTACATTTTCTTCTTACTATGCTTGCTGACTCCACAAAATGCTGAATCTTAATTTCTCTCAAGGTTTTCCATAACTTCAAAGGCATTATAGAAGAAGTAAATGCACTCATCTTCTAGAATGATAGACTTGAAAAGAGTACACTTTTGCTTCTCCTGTAGTATGTTTTTTGAGTATAATTTGTCATTATAATACTGCAAATGAAAATGTAATTTATATTCAGTATTAATAAAACAATGACTGTCCAAATTAGTGAAAGCAAAAGTGAGTACTGCTTGAATAAGATGGACATCATAAGAAATGATGAAACTGTCATTAGATTCTTCAGGAGAAAATTTGACTTTGTTTTATTTAAAAGGGATTGATCAACAGTACTTTTCAAACCGGTGGTGTTTACATTAGGCAAATTGTTTGCTAGCACAGCTGAGTTGTTTAAGACTTGTATCTAAGTAAAAGCAATATCCTAATTATTGTCAAATCACTGCAATTGCCTGGTGACACTTCTGCAATTGTATTCTCATCAGGCATGACCTCACATTCTGCAAGGTCTCTCAAAATGTTGACTGAATTGGTCATTTATTGATCATACCTTCATGCTAATGCAGTGTAACATTTCACATGCAGTTGAGATGCTTATTACTTCAGAGGAAAGGTGGCAAATTGATTCCCACAGGAACCTGCTGAAACATACGTTAAGTTACCAGAAGCAAGGATATTGGAAAAAAAAAAAGAGGGGGGAAAAACAGGTGTTGAACTTTGTATTTAGAGAAGGCATATCTTTTGTTTATAGTCTTCTGAACATAATTACTTCTTTAACTGCATCATTATTTAAAGAAACTTATAAATGTTGTATACGGTAGTTTCAGGTAATTCCAAATGGTCATAACAGAAGATGTAAAACATATGGACAATTAGATGAAATCCTCATATACTCTGATGATAATAGCTATATTGAACTATGAAAGTCTACTCCTCTCTGCATTAAAAGAATGTGACTTTGTAGACTTTCTTGTACTTGATATAGTGAAAATATACCCCACATACAACCTATTTTCAAGACAATAATGTTAAACAAAGATAAAAAGTTTAGTATGCAAAGCACAGAGTCTTACATAAATTGCCTTCTGGTTTGTTTGGAAAATGTTCTTGAATGTTGCTTGAATAAAATTATTTTACTATCTGTTTTTCAAACATCTGGTTTAATTGAACTCTAGGGATATAGGGACCCAAATTCTAATTTACTATGTCATTAAGTAGAAAGGAATGTAAAATCTTATATATCTAGCATATTTGGTTATTGTGAAATAAATTATCTATTACTTCTCCAGACAGGTTATCAAATATCAGCTCACAAATACACAGGACATAATTATATGTACTTTCAAAAGAATATGCCATAAACCAGAGTTGATTACACAGTTTCCATAGTTAGTAATTTATGCAGAGGTCTCAGCAGTTCATTAGAAGCAAACTATGAAGGATGTAACATGGAAAGGACATGAGTTTCCAAACTGATAAAAATCTGTATAGTGTTACTTCGCTGGAGCTGTGCCATGGATGCAAACAGCTAAAACGAATTTTTTTCCATACAATTATTTTTTGGTGGAATTTAAAAGTATTATTTTTTATTTACATTAATAATATATCTGGAAGAATAATCAATATTCAGCTTTCCTCCTTGTTGGCTGGTGTTTGGTTTTTTTGTGGTTTCGTTTTTTTGGGTTTTTTTATTTACTAAAAGTGTGCAGGTTTTCATTAAAATCTTAATCACATAGGAAAATTAATTTTAAAAACCTGTAAATTTAGGAATTTCTACAGAGGAAAACAGATGAACTTAATATTTAAATTTGCAACAAAAAATACTAATTGAAATTCATCTCTACACCTACCACCTATTAAGGATATTCAGTTGATTGTAATTATTTTTCTTAAAATTAATCAGATTGAAAATATATTAAGTGTGAAATCAAAAGCAAAATTGCATATGTTCATAAAGTTTTACAAATTAAATCCAGACTTTTACTGTTTTTATATGCTGATCATTGAATTAATCTCTCTCTTTTTTCTTCACTGAGCTCACATTTAAAAAGCTTCTCGAGATCTTGTAGCATGCTGTCTCAGAAATCCCAAGACCATGTTAATAAGATGGGTTTAAGACAACAAATGTGACTATAAAAGAACGGTGACTGAACTAGAAGATTGTTCAGATCAAGAACAAAAAGTCTAATTATTATATATAGGGATTCAAGTGAAATTTAGGTCTGGGTTCACAGTAAATGCTTGCCAACTTCAAAGTATATGTTCTTATCTCATGTGCCTCTCCATTTTTAAACTATTTTTAAAATAGATACTTGCAAATGGCCACATTGCAGAAAGTAACTGTTATGTCTAAAATGAACTTCTTTAACTTGAGTCTGTAATCTTTTAAATCCACCTCTACCCATATTCTTACACTAATATGACAACTTTAATTTGAGTATTTATGCAGATTCTGTGTGGGATGCTTAACTAGTGTGGAAATAGTAGAAGAACCTTTATTTTTAGTGAGAAACAATGCCGTCTTTACACTCTCCTTCATTTTCAGCTTCAGCTCTACCTGACCTTAACTTTGCAGCTGGGACGTATGCTTATCTGGGTTGGAAAATGTGGCCATAACTGACTTGAACGTGAACACTCTAACTTAAATGTTTTGCTTTTTCACAGATGAAGTTTCATCTCCAGCCTTACTGGAACGGAGTAATATTTTGAGGACTGTCTATCTCCGCGTGCTCTAGCCCTGGTCCAGGGAGCAGGTAGGCTTCGCAGCAGCCCAGGTCCGAAGGAGATCCCCACTCCTACTTCTGTGCTCTCTCTTGCAGCCATCCATATGTACAATCACTGCCATACACTGCTCTTATCATGCCTTTTGCTGTTTTCTGCTACTCTTCCCTCCTACTCTCGGTCCTACTAGAATTACTGTTGCAGAATCACAAGTTTTGCTTGTTCTGGTAGGGGTGAAGACTTAGCATTTTAACCACAGCAGAGCACAGCTTCACAGCTACAGCTAAAATATTTGTATAGGGTGGAAGAAAAGGCCAGGAGTTAGGTCAAGAGGTGTCACTGCTTAAGCCCGGAGTAAGCTTTCTTATTCATGATTTCATTTTCAGCTCTGCAGGCCTTCAGGTCAGTCTCATACAAAGTTTCTTACAGTTCAACATCTGGCTGGCTCCAGCAAGGAAAGACACAAGGTCAGCAGGAAATAACAAGCATCAGGTTTTATTGCCCAAAGTTAGCCTGAACAGTTGAAAGCCTCTTTCCCACAGATAAACCCATTGATGGTAAGATAGGGAAGGTTTTTACCGGTGAACAACAGTCCTTATGGAGCATTTGTCATATAGATCTCAAAGCTATTTCCTTTGCCCACAAATCAGTCTTTTGGTATCATGGGCAAACATGTCATTAAACACCATTCCCAAGGATGGCCACAAAGCCTCTTAAACTCAAAGTAGAATTTTACTAGTAGCTGAACTGTAATTCTTGTTAAATGGAAACTCAAAATTTAGAGAATGCATTTTCACAATATTGCTGAAGGAAAGTTCCTTTAAAGGTACACATCCTGCCTGGGACCTGCAGTGCACCTGGCAATCTTCAGTGCAAGACTGCTCGATGCCACAATTACAAAATTTACCTTCGAGGTATGTTATGTCTGCGAGATATTTAGCCACAAAGACAAGTGCAATGTCAGTAGAGTTTCCAATAGAAGATGTTTGCCTTTTTTTTTTTTTTTTTTTTACCCTTTGTCTTCTACGGGATCTTTCATTTAAACTCAAAACAAGCTCAAAAGCACCCGAGGGGTTTTTGACAAGTATGCAGAGAATTATTTGTGGCCTAGAAATTCCAAAGTTGGTTGTTTTATATATAGTTGGTGAACAAAGAGGGGGGAAAAGTTTGTGCTTGTTTATTTGTGGCAATGTTGCTTACTACACAATATGAATAACCACATTCATTGAAAGGTAAATTCTGTAATTCCTTAGAATTATTTTGCAGGCAACAGACTGCACAAGTAACCTGTTATGAAAGACAAACCAATTGACTAATTAGGTACACTTTCTGCATGTTATTTTAAAACCATAATTCACCTCGTAAGTCACCTTTAAAAGACCAGGTTAGAGGTATATTAGTCTGGAACTAAAGCTAATCTTTAGATTTGAATGCCATAAAATCAAGTGCCTAAAGGAATATTTAACATAGCTACCTATGTTTAAAGTCATTAGTACTCATGGATTGCATCAGCATTTCAATGATCTGAACTCTGATCAATTAAAGCACAATTAGCACAGAAAAAAAGGGTAATCTTGTTTAAATGAATATGTCAATTTAGGTGTTGCCAAAGCTGCTAGTGAGGTGTTCACACTTCTGAATGCCTCTTTAGAAAGATGTCTTGGCTGTGGCTGGACTCAAATGTAAAGAAATACCATGGCTGCTATTACATGGGAATTGCAGAGAAATGAACTATGGCATCTTTTGGCTTTAACATGCATGAATGTATACTACTGAGCTTATTCTATTGACGAAGTTACTAGAAAAGACCATTCTTTTCATGATGTTTACATAATCATATCCACTGCAAGCTTGAGCCTCGAACGGCTGCTAAAATGCAGGAAGGAGAAGGATCACTTTGACCTGTGTCTGAAATCTCTCTCGCCTAAAAAATGGATCTGCTGTGCTCTTTTGTGGTGCTGTGCAAATCTGGGTTTTATTGCAAGTGAAACAGCGGCCACACATCTGGTAGAAGAAAGGAAATAAATGTATTAGGGATGTGTCCGTAGGTCCAAAATGTTGATGAATACAGCAATTAGTTAACTAGTGGCTTATCATTATTTATGAATTTTTTATGACAGTTACACATTGCTTGGAGTGATTTATTGCTCTTTATTTGTAAATCATTCTGCATGCCTGAGTGCCCAGGGAGGATGTGTGTATGTCTTGGATATACAGAGCTGTGCACCGCAAGCTGCAGCTGCCATTTTCTCTTGCAGTTACACGTGGCCTGAGGGACTACGGTTCTTCATCGTGAGCCATTCCTCCTTGATTCAGTTGGGGAACTGGAATTGGGACAGACGTTATATTATGGGGAATGCAATCTCTACAGATTCTACACCTGAATAAAATAGTGAGGAAGCCATTCCATTACATAAGAACTGAGCAAAGCCTTCAGCTACGTACAGTCCTACTTGAGGTAAATACTGATGGTACGTAGTAATGATTAAAGAACCCCAAAACCATAAGTTCTCACATGTTCTGAGTAAAAAGTGAATTGAAATAACTTTCACATCACTTCTTTTGAACGCTTTGAGTCAAACCTGTAATGTTTCTCCTCTGGTATTAGCAGAATTATATGATGGATAAATAATTTCAAAATGTTATCTTTTTATTAAACAATACATTCTGTTCTCTTTCAGTTCTGCCCCATTCGGGGTCTACAGAGACTAGATTGATTGGTAAGGTCTTTTTATACTTCTGATAGTGGCCACTTCCAGTAATGGAGGAAATGCTGGTGCATTCTGTTCTGCTGAAGGGCAGATGAAAGATATTGATCTCAGATAAGTGCCAAAAAATGCAGACTCTGTTGAACTGGGAGAAGTGATGCCCACAGGCCACACAATTGCTTCTGTCTGATTTATGTGAAAATATATGCTAGATATTCATATGCCTGAGGTGAAAAGACTTTACAGCTCTTTTACACATACACCTCTTAAATAACTGGCTTCATTGCTGGAGTAGCTGTCCCAAGAAATTCTAACTGTCACCACACTACAGGGCTTTTTTTTAAATTGTCCTACATATCAAGAGGCATGATGTATACACTGAAATGGCCTGATGAGAGTTGCAATAACTTCCTTTCTTTCCTTCATTTTCTAATTATCAGTCCAGATCCATTGACTGAAGAAAAGAAGTTAGGGTTTTAAAACCACCATGTACTCTGTCAGGGCCTGATTAAAGTCATCACACAAATGGTTGTGCCATGATTTGCACTTGTACTAATGCTCATAAAAACTTTTAAGGCTTGCAATTTATACCACCTGATGTGTACTACAAAATAATTTATTTTTATTTATTTATTTTGTAC
This sequence comes from Aviceda cuculoides, assembly GCA_035590195.1. Classification (NCBI taxonomy): domain Eukaryota; kingdom Metazoa; phylum Chordata; class Aves; order Accipitriformes; family Accipitridae; genus Aviceda; species Aviceda cuculoides. Next base: position 39,048,842 of record JAVJGG010000085.1, read on the forward strand.
AAATGAAACTAAAAGCACACACACACACACACACACACATATATGTGTGTATAACGTAAAACTAATAAATAAAACACTCTTGCTCTAAAGATGAAGGTGAAGCAAGAGAAACCATATTCTAGGGAATATTTACTTTCTTCTGATTTTACATTGAATTAATACCAATATTTGTGCTTTTCAGTTGAAAGAAAAAGTACAAAAATGTCTCCCAAATCAAGAAAAAGAAAAGAAGTCTATTGCTAAATTTTATTTTAGTAGTTAATACTTAGACATTGGTCCTGACCTTTCTCACACAGATGCCATTTTATTTCACGTTCCACAGTGCTCGTACCACACTGCATCTATTAATATTAAACATATACTTTTGGACACTCATACAGGCTCAGCAAATTGTATTATTATAAGCAAAGAGATTAAACTGTTGTTTATCCATACTTTACAGATTATTCGCTGTTTTTTTTATAGAAAGTTCAAGTTAGATCTTACATTTCCTTCTTCACTTCCCAAGCCTGAGGTTATATGAACACCAAAAAGTCAGAACCCAGACATATATGCTTTGAAAGTAATTTTCTATCTTTTCCCCACATCCTCTCTTTATTTAAATTTCCATTTTTATATAGTTAAATCCATAAAATAAAAAAATGCTTCTCAAAATACTTAAAATTGGTGGTAGCTGGTAGTAAATATAGATACTTCTCACAAAATCCCCAAACTTTAACAAATTTCTCATTTACCTCTAGCCTAGCTGGAATTAAGAAACATGTTTTCTACTGGAAGAAAGCTTCAAAGAGAGCATAAGTGTTGGTTTGGGGTTTTTTTACTGTTTCTAGAATATTTTGATTGAGATACTACTTGGAGGCCAAATACAAATTTAATTATGCAGTTTCACTACTAAAAACAATTAGGGTAGATTCATGAACCAATTACATCAATTGCTCTGTGGCTTCTTTTAGATTTAGTAAATGCTTTCATTTTTTATCTATCACTTGAGCTGTAATGAAGCAGATGGATTTCAGTTGCTCTGAACCAGTGGTTAATTTTCAGAGTTTTTTTTTATTTTGTCTCAGTAAACTAAGCAGGGAGGGCTATTAGCTAGCTGTATAAACTACTAGCACATCTTTCAAATGAAATGGATATTTGGTCATTGCAAATGCCTAGTTACGAGTTTCCAGGCTGTGTATGAGCTGCTTCAAATTAAGTGAAGATTGGTAACATCAGTTGGTAATCTTCAGTATTTAATGTGATTCTTGTATTTGTAGCCATTTGTTGCATACTGAATTGATTTAGTCAAGTGATTTGCTCAGTTTGAGATGGTAGGCAACATCAGTAACACAAGAAAAAAGAAGTTTAGGCATATTTGGCATCCTTTAGCGTTGTTTCTGAAGATAGTAGAAATTTCCTGGGTACCACAAAACAGAAGTATTCCATGTCTATAGATACGGTGCCAATATTCTTTCATCATTTTTATGCAAGTAAACTGAAATCTAAGAATGAGAGCTGGTTATTTTCTCTTGCACGGTAATATCTGTTCTTCCAGAGAAAAGAAATTAACATTTCTGCAGTAAAATTATTTCAAGCTATGTTACTTGTATTTCATAAATATAGAAAGCAACTTGCAAAGCCCACATTAAGGTTGAGAAACTAGGAGAACAGAGTGTGTCTCAAACAAATTTTTTAGTTAAATGGTGGCCCTGCTTGAGTAGGGGGATTGAACGAGATGAAATCCAGAGGTGCCTTCCAACCTCAACCATTCTGTGATTCTGTGAAATAGTGGGTTATGAACAACTTCTGTGTTTTTCCTTCCTTAGAAATGAACATGATCTGTGATTCCTATTTTTGGAGCTTGTACAATGTACCAGTTCCACCCATGACGTTTAAACTGCTGGAAATCAAAATTGTGAAAGAGCCAAACCAGCATGATCTTAGACTTACAAGGTAAGATTTATTTACGAGGGGTCATGTAGGGTTTCTCTTGCTTTACATTTGACTGATGAGTGCTTTTGCAATGAACATAATCTGGATTACAGCAACAAAGACTCCACATGATAAACAATACTGTTTGTATCCTACTGTCCTTCATCATACAAACAGAACTACGTGCCCAGTGGCCTTTTATGTATGTTGTATGAGGATATGTTTTGTCTCCTCGCTCTCAATGGAACAGTTAACAGTAAACATGGGCTTTCATGGCTCCTGGTAATGTTCCTACAGAATAATTATGTACTGAGTTTCAAGGGATAATGCAGCTAGCTAGATCGTTCCTAATGGCATCCGAAAAGTAATGTTTACATTTCTCAGAAATAATAGATTCTACTATAAATTCTGCCTTTTGTAAATGCAACAAAATACGGTGAGGAGTGAAATAAAAAAAAATAAAACAAGAACATTTTTGGTTGAGATGCATGTGGAAAAAAGTGCATGTTTGATACGCATCTGCTATACACAATTACATAGTCATTTTGGAATTGACACTGGCAGAGTAACTTATTTTCAAAACTGTGCTCGTTTAGTTAAAAGTAAAAAAATAAATTGCGGTTCAAAAATGTTTTAGTTCCAGAATACCTGTTAAGTATGAGTATGGTAGGATGTCCTTTATTACACACTGAATTCTCCTTAATTGCTTTTAGTCTGTGTGCAAACACAAATGAAAGACAATAAAGGGACTAACCTTTTCCTGTAAGCCTGACACGCAATGATAGGCAATTTCCATTTCCCACTGCAGTGGGAATGATCAAGCTTTGTTTGTTTGAATTTAGTATTTATGGTTATAAATTATCTAGTCATAACCAAAGTCATTTGCATAAGAAAATTATCTTCCATCAAGTATGATTTTACTGCATGTGTTTTAATACTGTAACAGCCTGTTAGTATTTGGATAATTAAAGGGATACTGTAAACTCTAATTTAGCCTAAAAGTTACCCTAAAAAAAAAAAAAGCTGTTATGAAACTTAGCATTACAGCTTAATATTCTCATAAAGTGAAGGGGGGGAAATCCAAGTGAATTTGAAACTAAAATAACTAAATAACTAAAATAACTAAAACCAGCTACTGCATCACTAACAGCATGAAAATGTGCATGAACATAAGCCAAAGTTGATGAAGTCAATAACAAACCCGTAACTGATGGCCCTCCATTTTGTTGTTCAAGCTGTGAGAAAAACAATGAATAAATATGTTATACGAAAATTAAACTCACAGACAAATGGTGCCCTAGGAGTTTCACCCTGGACTAAGGAGTGTGCTCAAGGGTCCTCCTGAACGGAGAGGAACCCTGAAGTTACGGTGAAGCACAGAAAAGTGATTTTGATGCCGATAGTATACTGACAAGTGCTAGCCTGCATGGGTAGCAAACAGCTGGTTTACCCCCTGTGAAAATGATATAAGTATGTGTATTGGCTTTGTGTGGCAAGGTTTTGGTAGCGGGGGGGTTACAGGGGTGGCTTCTGTGAGAAGCTGCTGGAAGCT
>JAVJGG010000085.1:39052407-39072148 GCA_035590195.1 Aviceda cuculoides
CCTGTCCAGCTGAGGAGGGGGAGTGATAGAACGGCTTTGGTGGGCACCTGGCGTCCAGCCAGGGTCAACCCATCACAGTATGTTTCAGCCAGCGGATACTTCTGTCCTGTAAGAGAAGGAAGACTTAAGTATTTGTGGGCTGAGACACCAAGGCAGTGAATGAAATTGGGTTATCCCACTGCAGCCTTTGAACAGCAGGAAAACTGGGAGGGTTGGGAGCTCGACTAGCTCAGATTGGCAGATCTCTGAAATCACTCTCGTGTCTTGATATTGATAGTCCCTCTACGCATGCACCATGGGGGGGAACAGGATTAACTAAATTCAGTAGCCCTTACACATGATTGATTGTAAAGATGCACCGAAGTATTTTGCTGAATCAGGTCCTAATTGCTACATTTTTTTTTTCCTACTGGTTGCCCAGCTGAGAGTGGAAATGTCAGTTTATCAAGTTGGAAAATATTTACTTTTTAGCTCAATATATTTTTAAAACCTTTAAAAAAACTCTCTTGAAGAGCTAATAAACCTTACTAGCTGGGGGAAAAAAAAATCATTTTATTGCTTTTTCTCCTTGGTTGTTTATTTTTGTCTTGCAGGAAGGGAGGATATCTTAATCTTATTGCTGTGGTATCTGTCTGGAAATAAATTAATCTTTGAGCTTTGCCCCTCCACCCCTCTCTTGAAAAAATCTTTAATCCTCATACAAGTCCTAGTGCTATGGTACATGTCAAAGAGACTTCCTATCAGGTTAGTCAGACTCTTCCAGCATCAGTCATCTAAAGGAAATATAGTACAGGAAGGCTAGTGATTAACTCTTTGTTACCAAGAGTGAAATTATTCCATCAAAGCAGTATGCCGTTATTGTAAATGCTTATTCTTATATTATTAATAATTATACCATAATAGCATTATCAACATCTCACAAACGATGGAGTTAACATTACTGTAACTGCTCTCAAGAGGTCTCTTGCCCAGGAGCTGGGTGAACCCTGCTGCTAGTTTAGTCTGCTGGGTGTTGCATGCAGAATTTGCCTGAGATTTAGAGTCTGTAAACCAGTTTTCAACTGTAAAACAAATAATCACTTCTAACCTGTGCTTATATGTTCCTGACTTAGATGTACAAAAGATACTTACCTAAATCTCTTCCCAGTGTAGTAAATGGAGGAGAAAGTAAATGAGAAGATCCTCAGGCTGTGTGACTGCAGTGATTTTTAGCTCTTGAAATAAGACCTGTAGCATCATAAAAATAATCATCTTATTTTCTTCCTTTTCTGTATTCACAAGCTTCTTTTGACTATTGTTTTTCAAAATGGTCACCATGTTAATGCATAGTACGTAAATACTAGTGGTGCCTTATTCTCTCAGATTAATAATGCTGTATTCCATAAAGTGTTTTCCATTGTCCATAGTAAGAGTAAGAGCGTGGACTGCAATGTTTGCAGCGATCACTGCAACAAATGCTTTCTGCCTGATGTAAAAGGAACTGAAAGAAAAAAATGGGGTAGCATATGGTAGGATATCAGACAGGTTAGTTGTGTGATAATTGAACAGGAATTTATATAGAAACAGACATATTTTGTGGTCAATATACTTGTTTATAAACAGCAAATATACAAGCATTCTCTTATTTTATTAATTAGGTAAAAGCATTGTTGTCTCTTTCTGTGCATGCTGATGAAGTGAATTAAGTGTTATGAACAGGGAAGAAAAGTGGCGTAGTATATGACAAAGTAAGTAGCTGATAAGAAAGGGAGATGGAATATTCCATGCAAGATGCTACAATCTTCCCTTCTCATTTTATTCCTACTGTGAAAACGTATCAGAGGTGCATACTAATAATATAGTGAATATAAATTCATGTGCTAGCTGTGTGTGATCATCTGAGCACTCTTTTTGAGCAATTGTAAATGCTTGTCCTGAGATTCCCATTCCAATTAGTGATGTGTATTGTGAGGAAAACCTAGCTTAATATTTTCATTTATGTCTTCAGATTTTGTTTAAGTACAAGTAACTTGCCTTAAAAATGATATCAAAATCAGGTAATGATTTTGCTCAAGGTTGCATAGATGCTTATTGATCAGGGTAGAAACATGATACTGTTCAGTCATTCACATCTCAGGTATTTGGGCTTTTTAACACTCAGCTTAAACTCAGCTTTCTGGATATGTCCCTCAGTAAAGAGGAAAAAACACAGAAATATCTTTTCCTGGGGTTTTTTTTTTGAGGTATTTTTTTGAAATGCCTATTTTTAACCTAATTAGTCAAAGTCTACCTGGTGAATTAAGATGTTCTAAGTTTTACATTAGCGGTATATTTAGGATGTTTAAGTATTCTAATAGTACTATCTGCTTTTCAACCTCTGTATTTTACAACAGTGGGATTAAAAACTCAGGCTGCTTTAAAAGTTGCTCAGACAAAGGCTGTTAAAGATCTATAAGGAATTCTTGAAAGTGCTTTCAGGTATGACAACTATTTGTGAGTGCTCTGGGATGATGCAATTTACTCTAGTGTAATCTGGAAAACAAAATTAGACCACCCTTTGAAAACTTCTCCTGAACTTTAGAGTACAAATTTCCCTCTTCACAGCAAAATACATTTCATACAGATTTTGGTTTTACTAACTTAGGTACCTGAGAGCAGAATTTAGCTTTGAAATGTTTGTGCTGTGTTATTTGCAAGGAAATCTCCCCATGATTCGGTTGGACCAGAAGACCTCCAGAGGTCCGTTCCAACCTCAACCATTCTGTGATTCTGTGTAAGGGACAAGAGCAGCAAATGTGGAATCCCAGGGGATAACAGTATTCTTTGTCACTCAACTGTGACTTTGCTACCGTAAAGATGCGCTAGCCACCATTAAGGTGCTAGCATTCACGGGCCCTGTAAAGGCTCTTGATTAAACGCAAAATGAAAAAAGGGTGAAAAAGCAAAAGAAACCACTCAAAGTACCACAGAGATACATTTTATTGATTGCTTAATCTGAACAGTCATTCCTACATATTTATCATAATCTCCCTACTTCTGACTTCATTGATGAGCTAATGATTCTTCAATGGTATTTTCTCTTTATTCTTGCCTTCCGAGTAAGTCTTTTTGAACACCTCAGGTTTTGTAGGCTTTTACAATTTTAACTTTAATTTCCCCTTTCACTAACACTTTAACTCTCCACTGAACTGAATTCTTTAAATATTTTATCTTCATTATAAAACCCACTCATAATTTCTTTTCCAACTTAAAAATTTGACACTACTCTCCACTCTTGCATTCATCTACTCACACCAGAGGTCACTACTTTGACCTTGTCATCATTTTATGATGTATGTATTTTCTAGGTTTCTTTCTGTCATTTGATCATTGATATTTTTGCCCCACTTTACAATAGATGTGCCAATACCAATTAGTCTTGAACTGCTTGTTATTTTGTGACCTTTAAAAAGGCCATGTCGCATGATTTATTTGCTTCTGCTTGTGTGTTCAGATATTGTGTTGCTGTGGTAGAATCATGGGCCTTCTCTGGTTTGGTAATTAATTTCCTTTTTCTAAAGGAAAACCTATCAAGAAATATTGACATTCTCACTCCAGTGGAGACTAGTAAATGTTATCTGGAGAACCGTTCTGTTTGATTTCCTAATTTTAATTGCTTGAGGCAATTCCTCCAGCACTTAAATTAATTATAGTGAAAGAGACTTCTAGACACTGTAGAGTGAATGTGGTTCTGCTGTGGAAAGCAGCAGGATCTGGGATGCAGAAGCGGGTGGAGTGGGAGAAGGCAGGTGTCACATGGTGGCAATGAGTAGTGGAGCACTGAAGAATTTAGGGGAGGTGGAAGAGAAGGAGCAGAAAAGGAGGAGCTGGTGGATATCTTCATGTGGAGAATCAGAACACTATTTTTAAAAGGTAAGAGGTTGGGTTTTTTTTTCCTTTTTTTTTCCTATCTGGTTTCATGAATATATTTTAATGCTTTTGTCCATTATTTTAAAATTCTCAATTTAACAGTTTCAAAAAGTTTCCTCTTTATTTTTTAAATAGATAAAATAATTCGAATATTTCAAAACTACATTGCACGTTTTAGGTCATTTTTTAACAAAAGGGTCATTACTTCCTCTCTTGGATAAGTACAGATATTCATGTTTTTAATTTAATCTGTTTCTCCAGATTGTAACAGTCATGTTTTTTCTCTGTATAATTCAAATAGACTTCACAGGAGAGATATTTGCCTGGAAGGGCTGGAGAGGAAAAATATTAATATAATTTTTACTACTGGCAATTACTGCTATTTGACCCACTGGTGAGTTCTGGCCCCTCCTTTATGTGAAATCTGGAGTCTGTATTTCTGACCTGCAGAAAACTAAAACTAAATAGAAGCCCACCAGAGTATGGCTCGGAAAGTCAGAGTTTTCATTTGTTTCAGACCTCATATACTTACCTTAGTATATGGGACCTTGTTTTAAGGGTCACTTTTACAATTTATTTACGTAAGTTGCTGGAATCAAATAAAATATTATATAGTAAACAAAGCGCCATGGGCCAAAGTTTGAAGTCCTGTCTCAAAGGAGTATTTATAAATGAAAATGAAATTACTTATTTGGGAATATAATGTTGATCAAATCCACAACAGATGTTGTGGATCTGTTGTATTCAACAAATGCTGAACTTGACATTGAATTTTTCAGTATCAAAACAAGATTTTGCTACTCAAACTAACTTCTGTTAAGGCTGTTTTACTTGATGGGATTTAGACCAGATCAAAGTATTCCAGGTTCAGTCAAGTGCCTCACTGACTGACAGGCAAGTGTCACCTGAGTAAAATGAAATGCATCCAGGCTAATGAAATCCTTACCTTCTGGTTATGCCTATGGAGAGCTTTATTTGCAGGGTTATAGATGTCAAACTATTTTGAACTGAACTAAGATCACCAGTAATTTAACATAGCCTTGCAAGCTTCTACCCAAAAAGGTGAAAATGGAAAAAACTGGTTCCTATTTCATTCCCCCAAATCCAAAAGCTGAAAATCTTAAGCCAACATTCGCAAGTTAAAATAGTATATACTAAGCCCAATATATAAATAGTCATCATCTTCTCTCTTCTAATATCTGAATGGAAGAATGGTAGCCACCTTTGCTACCTGGCCAGGCAAGGATGAAAGTCCCCCTCTGTTTCTCTTGTTCATCACTCTTAATGACCAGGCCAAATTTCTGAGAGGAGTGACTGAGCCATTGTGGAAAACCTTGGCCTGAAATGATACAGGAAGACAGTTAAAACGATGACTCTATTACTCAGATTGTGCTAAAGTTAGTGCTGTTATTGTCATCACGTGTAGATGGGCGTTAAAAGACACTGGCCTTTGAACATACAGCAGGTTACTTCAACTCAGCTCTTATACACCAGCTACCCTGCAATAACTGCTTACGTGCATATTCTTAACTTCAGACAAATATGAGGTAATGCAACATGAGCTAAAGTCACTGGCTTTAAATTAAACTGAATTACTTCACATTTGTAGTGAACTATGAGCACATGCATGGACAAAATGGACTAATCGAACTGTAGTTCAGTGAGATAGATAATTGGTCTGTGGGACTGGCCCTTATGTCTTTTTGTAAAGAAGAGAAGAGGAAAGGATGAAGGAAAGCATGTGTTGAATGTCACATCTAATGACCTGAAAAGTGTTAGGCAGGAAAGTAAGAAACTTACTGTCCCTCTGAGAAAACAGAGGCTTGCACCTTGCTTTCATGTAATCTCTGACTTGATGAGGCACCTTAGACCTCTAAGTCTGCAGACCAGATTTCCAAGAAAGACAAATTCTAATGACACAATCCTAGAAAGAGTTCTGCAGAAAAAAATGTGAAGTGAGTGTAGATTAATTTCAGTTATGTTAAGTACTACTTTTAATATTCACATTCTGCAGCACTCAGAAGTACTAGTCAGAATTAAGATGACAGTGTTGAACATGGAGAGCACAGGACAAGTCCTTGTATCATAAAGCATATGCAAGAATTTCTTAAAGGAAAGTGATATATGATCTAAGCTACCCAGATTTAAAGAACTGCCATTTATCTCAGGAGTAACTGTCATTAAGTGTCAGTGTCCACCTTGGAAAGAAATTACACAGACCTCTCTAACAGGGATAATAGGCATTTGTAGCATGCAAGAGAGTATTTTTCTGAGGTAAAAATTACTTACACAAACTTAATCATTCACAGTCTGCCAATCCAGGATATCCTAACAGGGATGTCTCCAGATTTTGCTAATAACTGGAACAAAGTTTGCAAAAGAAAATGTATTACAGCTAAAAGAATCTTTTCAAAATTGGTGGGACCTATAAGCACATGTTCAACAGAAAGCTGGGTCCTGCTTCTAAAGAGGGATTTTTCTTCCAGCTAATAAGTTCAGAGTGAATTATCAGCATTGTAACTATAATGCATTCCACATTCAAATAAATGGTCATAAGAGGTCCTGTTCCACAGCCTTCTCCCTGGGAGTGAAAGGTTTAGTCCAAGGGCCTAGCAGCATGTTTCCTTGCATTGACAACACCCAGTAGATGAAATAACACTACCATATTTTCCCAGTTAGATTACTTTTGAGCATTTCTGGGGATCAAATTTATATTGATGTCATCTTTGGCTCCCTTGGCTGTGCCAAGCTTTTCCAAGTCATGCCACAGCAGCTGGGCCTTTGTATTTTTTATTTTATTTACAGATTTGACAATCCAGGAGGAAGACAAGGTCCATTAAAACCCTTACCTTTGTCTGTAAGTCTATTGGGAACAAAATCAGAGTACTCCATCTTCCCAGAGCAGACCTCTGGAGAATCAATTTTGTAAAACATGCACCTCTTGGTAAAAGAGACTGTAAGAGTCAAGTTTTCAGTTGTGATGGTTTGTGAAGAGGTAAAGAAATTAAGACTGTTAAAGGAAGCTTCTAATAGGAATGTATGAAAGAAGTAAAAAATAGAGATTTTAAATAGTTACATTTATTACCAGTATAAATGAAAAAAAATTCCATCTAAAAATAAAATTGAAAATATGGAATATGTAGTAACCATAAGGGCTTATTTAGTATTGATTCTCTCTGTTCTTATTTCTCATGTTCACATTCCACAGTCGTAAACTGGGTATTTTCCTCTTTGCCAAGACTTCAGCACAGCTCTGTCCATGCCTAGCCCTCACAGCTGGACCTTGACTTGAGTTACACTTGCTGCTGGACTCGGAGTGTCCCTGTGGGCTAGGGGGAGATTCCTGAAGAGGAGGGGGATACTGGTGCAGAGCAGGAAGATCTTCTCTTTTCTTTCTATCCATTGAAACCGGAGGCAGTTTTATTCCACTGGAGTGCACGGCAAGATTTCCCTAGATGCTCGTGTCACCCAAGTCACACTTGGATCATACTCAGGCTGTCACAAATTTCTCGTAAAGTAGGTTGTGGACTGAAAAATCCTAGATATATATGCTCCTTCTTAAGATGACATAGACATCAAACAGAGCCCAATTATGCTTCTGGCTTAGGAGAAGCAGCAATGTTAAACTGCCCATCCAGTCTGCAAGCTAATCTATGTCATCACCTTTTTGTCATCTCAGAAAATAATGAATGTAAGGCCTTGATACAAGGACAGGAGCCTATTTCAGCTGTGGGTTTTTTTTGTTCCGAGTTAACATTCCTCTGCCTCTCTCATTTATCTCTGACAAGTAAAATGTTTAGGAGTCAGAGACTTATGCACCTTTGCAAGAAGGTCTGATTTCTAGATCAATAGCGTCCTTCTAATATACCAATATAATCCATCCTCCACCATTAGGTTATCATGAATCAGAAACATGAGAATACAGTCTAAGCCCTTTGTTACCTTTGGTAATTCATCCTGCATTTTCAGGTAATTTCTTTTTTTGGTGTTTCAGTCTTTTTCATATAACTCTACAGTAAACCCTTACATTTTTGGCAATATGCCCAGGGTCTAAAAAAAAAAAAATAAAAGAGGAGGGAAAAATTCTTATGTTTCTCAGCCCTTCAATGTGAATAAACTGTTAAAACTTCCAAACTATTACTGTCATTTTAAAACCAAAATAGTTACCACCTTTCTAAAAACGGTGGTGCAAGCAACACAGCTTTGTATGTCTATAGTGTTTGACATTTTAGGTGCAACAAATATTGACTCCAATGTTCCCTTGACAGAGTACAAAAATTCATTTTGTGAATTGTATTGACAGCCTAAGTAGGTTCTTTCTTTCTCACTCGAATAGGCTTCTCTAACTTATTAACTCAGTCTTGAGGGTTTTGAATCTTTAACTATAAGTTCTAGATATATTTACAGCACAACATATATTTTGATATGCAAGAGACATAGGATGAAGGTTACCATGCAATCAAATTATCGTAAAACTTCATAGAACACCCAGATGATGACTAGCCATCCTCATACAATAGCCCCTAGACCATAAAATGGAGAGGTCATCTTCAGGCAGACTGTAAAGTGACATATTCCCAAGGTGGTGGCTTTTGTTTGCCATGACATTCAATCCCCGGTATGCAAGTCTGCCTCATGACGTTGAGGTAAATAAAGGAAATTTTAGAAATAAATTTCAATTAATTTTACTTGATGAAATACGGAATTTGGTTTAATAAAAAATTATTTTGTACCAGAAAACTCACCAGACAATCCTGCAAACACACACACCCCAGTCCATGCCTCTACTTTTGATGACAAACAGAGAAGGACATGGCAAATCTCCAGGAATATTATTTAATGAATCATTATTTGATTAAAACCACTTCTGGATACTATCTTTAATAGCTCATCTGGAACATATCAGCTCTCCCAGTCTGAGAGTTTTCCAAAGGTTAGAGCAGTGAGTCAGGTTTCATGTCTGATAAGCCAGACTTGAGAGGACTATATCTCAGCTCATTTGGGTCTTATACCCTAAACAGACCAAGATAAGTTCTTTTTTGCTTGTGGAGTCATCCATTTTTGCCTTGATAAATGAAGATGAAGATTGGCCTCCTTTTTCAAAGGCTAATTCAAGAAACTTCAAAGGTCTTCCTTTCTTTCTATTGATCCGTCAACATTTTCATAAGCCAACTGTGCTTCCCTTTGAGCTGTAGCTGGTTCAATCAAATAGGATAAATCTGTCCAGATTCTTTGTAATTGGGAGAAAGTGTGGTAACAGCCACTCTTGCTTAAAATCACTTTGGTGAACGTTGCAGCTGTGGCAGTCAGGGGAACTCATTAAACCCCATCCGTAGTTTTCCAGTATACAACTTAGGTCAAATGTTTGTCTTCTAACATGCTGCTTACTGTGAAAATTCATGCTTTATCACTTACATCTGCTCTGCAATAGAAATGAAGCTTTTGGTGTATCCCTTGGCATCCTAGTCCTATGACCCAAGAATTCCTCTGATCTAGTCTTTGAGTTTATGCTGTAGCTTCCTAGTTAGGGTGGCCCTGGAGAGCTTCCCTGAGAAGAGACCTTCTCTCCTACCACCTCGGCTTCACCTCTCCAGTTTATTCTCTGTCTCATGCTTTATGCAGTATGAACTTTAAAAGGTCTGAAGTTGAAATATTGTACCTCAATAATACAAAGATATGATGAATAGCAAGATGGTTGCCTTTACTACTGACTGTGCTTCTCAACCTCTTCCTGAGGGTGCAGTCCCCTTCTGCTCCATTTAGGCTCATCTGTCAGAAGGAGCTTAGTTCCTCCGGAGCTGGGGAATGAGAAGTTGCTCAGCTGAAAGTATACGTGCTCCCTCCTCTGCCCTAAAGGCAGGGAACTGCAGGTAGCAATAGCGTGCAGTTAGTTTCCTGGCCACATGAAGAATTGCTGCTGGCAACTGCAAACTGGTGTCTCTTCCCTCACCCCGAAGGACTGGGATTGCTACTACCATACTCTTGAGCACAAGTCATTGTTTAAAATAAAGTTCACGCAATCCTAATGTTACAGAATAATAAAATAAAAAAATTAAGCCTCTACAGTAACTGTCTGCTGTGAAATAGTTTGATTCCTGTAAGTGTCCTTTGACTGAGTAAAGCAAAGTCAAAGAAATCACATGCCAGCAGCTGTAATTTAGAGATACCTTCTATTCTATAGAATATATGCTGTTAAATACATCTATGGGTCATGAAAATTAAAGAATACTCACTTTTTATTTATAACCGCTTCTAATGTAAATACCATCATACAGTCTTATACAGCACCCAGTATATTTCCAATTGTGTGGGAGTTTAGTGGTTGCTATACAAGTTTCCAGGAATCAAAACAAGTAATTGTCTGAGCATCAGTGAAGAACTAAAAGCCTTCTGTGCCAAAGGCAGACAAGAAGTAACCGGTCTTGGAGAGATCATGAGGAACATTGTATGTATATTTACATACTTAAAAGAGTAGTACTGAAGCCCCGTCACGATAACCCAGGAAAATCACAGAATAAAACCAGTGCAACAGATACAGCAGCCCAGACTGGAGGATCAGCGAGTGCTGATTATTGTAAGATCAAAGACTTTGTTTTCAGAGTTAAAAAGGCAATCTATGTTGAGGGTAGTCATAATTTTTACTCTATAGCAACATATGTTATTTATTGGTAATGTTAACTGTAAATAAAAGTAATAAATGTTAATTTTCATGTTGTGTATCAAACTGAATGAGAAATAATGCACTATCTGAGGCAAAATAAATACATGTGTTATATTCACTCAAATAAAAAAAAAGTCACTAGTTAATTAATCCTTAGATTTCTAGGACTGAATGTATGTTAAAGGCAAGATAAAGGTATAGATTAATCAGTAATATTAGAAGCAGCTTTTTCAAAATATGTATTTTTAATTTTGGGGTGGGACAATATATAATATATGCAGTCATTTCTCTCCAATTATCTCACTAATGCTTTGTCTTAATGTCTTCAAACTCACCCTGGAGTCCCTTGTTTGGTGGAAGGGAATTTCACAGTGAATCTCAGATGTCATGCTTTCATGCTAATAAAGTTAACATCAACAATCAAACCTGTAATAAGTTCAGATGGAGATAGTCTTTACTGAGTTCCTAGGAAACATATATTCATATATGTTCACAAAATAAAAGGAGCCTGTAGAAAATGTTGGAAAATATTTTTCTGAGAATAATACCACAGTGGCTGTTTTCCATTAGCTTTAACGTGACTGTGAATGTGGTGTCACCCATATAAAAACTGTTTGTTTTCTTTCAGGATTTGTGAGTGCAATACAATACATTCTTTAATGAGACAGGGATAACTAGAAGTGTTTTAATGACAGGAAGAGGTTCTTGTTCCTAGAGGTTGTTTTTGTCTCTCACTTAATAGCATATATCTGTCTTCACTGAGGATTAAAAGCTCTCTCTGAGATGATTAATGATAATTAACAATCTGTAATATGCAAAGGGTGGAACTTATCTTCAGATTTTAAACACCTGAATTTGGGTGCCCAAGTATAGGCATCTACATGTGAATGAGATGCCTCAACTTCCCCAGGGGTCCCTGGGCATCTTGTGAGTACAACCAGTGGAGTCTGGAGAAATACCCAGCCCACCCTGAAGGTGAGGGATCCATCTGGCCTCTTGAATTGTCCCAGGCTTCGTTAGCTTGTACCAATTTGAGTTTGATTTAGCTGTATCACCTGTTCCCTTGGGGTATCCTGTCTAGAGACCATCTGCAGCTTAAATAGGACATTGGTGTTTCTTATTTACTGTGCCACTGCTGTCAGACCCATGGATAGGAGGTGGATATGCTAGGGTTTTTAAATGGAACTAAACTGCTAGTTTTATTGTGTAAATAAAGCAAATAAAAATTCTTTCCAGTTCATAAGATATGAATCATATCATTTATTTTCATCCTTTATCCCTAGTCACTCAAAAGGAAAAATACAAACAAATATGGAAAGTCAAGCTTTGTCTCTTTTTAGTTCTTTTTCTTTCTTTGATTAGCTACTATGTTTGAATTTCTCTGCTCAAGAAATCATATCATCATGCAATCATTTTCCTCTCTTAGCTCCTCTTATCTCTTAGTTCTAGTACTTGGAACAGCTTGAGTTTGACAGATCAGATCTGGTGAATGTTAATAAGCTAAAGTCAGTAACACATCTGTCTAAATAATTTATTACAAGTATTGCACTGTTATATAGGTTTAGATGGTATTGGAAGCCATTAGAGAAGTTAACTTGCAGCAACTTGCAACATTTTAAAATTTTCTAATACTGGGTTTGACAGAGTTTCAAATGATGCATTTTATATATAAAAAATCAGATACCGTGGTTTTGTTGTGCTGTGAGTATTCTTTCTCATTTCCTTTATAAAGGTCATTTAATTTTTCTTACTTCTCTCCACAGTGAGCAACCCCCCCTATGAAAACCTATAAAAGAGAAGATTACCCATCTATTCCTGTCTTCAGCTTCACCCTGGTATGTACATTTTACTTTTCTGTATGCTGTGTACTATTGTAAGAATAGCTGTCTGTATTGGGTCACACCGAAGGTATGAGTAGTCTAGTATTTTATCTCCAATGGTGGCCAACAATTGGTGCCAAGGAGATAAAAACCCCCAGCGTAAGGACCCGCTATATTCTCTTAGTTTACAACCACCTCCTGCTCAGAGATTTACAGAAGGGGAGTCTTGTAGCTGTTTCACTAGTACCAGTTTATATCCTGTGTCTTTCACAAAATTTAATTGACAATATTTGGTCATGGTGAAAAATGTTATCTTTAAGTAGAAGCCTGAACGGGATACTTTGTGCACTCCCACTTGGATGTCAGAAAGCTGAACATCTAACTGATCCTCGCAATTTCTGACTCCTTTTTCCATTCCTCAGACAGACTGTAGTTTTATTAAGACAATGTTAACACTAGCTTTTTATCACCCCAGTGAAAAAAGAAATATTTCTGCATTCTAAGGGGAAGGTGAATTCGTAAGAAAACAGTATGCTCTTGTCATAAATAAAAAATATGTATCGGGTAATGTGTAAGTTACGTGTTTGATTAGTCAAAGCTCTTTGCCTTCTACAAATCCCAAAGGTACATTTGGAGTGACCTATCTATTTCGATGCGCAACAAAGTCTTTTCTAGTGTACAATTTCAGACACTTGAGAAAGTAAAGTATCAAAATATTCAAATCCCAAGTGAAAACAGAATATGTATGCTCTATTATGCCTAGTTTTTTCTCATAGGTTTACCAGTCTGTTTCTTGTAGGATCCAGAAGAAACCTAAGACATCTTTGCTGACCTGCTGTTTAAATAAGATAGTTAAGATGTGTTAAACTTGGAGTCACTTAGTACTAGTACTGTGGTGAAAAGTTCATCTTTCTTAAGAGTTCAGCCAGGTTAGTTCACAAAGTAATGCCTTCAGATCGTTAGTATCTGATCGTTCATGACATCATTTAGAAAGCAGATATGCTATATCAGTGTTGTTTAATATTGCAACCAGCCAACAGCATGTCCTCCAGAATCTCAGAAATTTTTTTTCCAGAGTTGTCAAGAGTATCGCTTGTTTAGCTAACAATTCAGATTCAGTTAGGAATTTGAACTAGACTCCCCTGAAGTTTCTGGCTCTTGAACGAATGGCAACAGACTTCAACAGAGTTGATAATGACTTTGAGTCTGGTAGTAAAAGCATCATCTGAAATAATTTCTTGACCATCCCACAGGGGAGTTTAACCACACGTGAATCAAATGCAAATAGTAACCAATACATATACTGCATTCTCAGCACTGAAGGTTGATTTATTGCTATTCTCCATAAGAATGACACTTTCTCTTATTAGTCCGAGAGTTAATGGTGAAGATTCTAGACTCCTTATCAAATCCTTGTCATTTGCTAGTGATATTTCTACTAAGTCAAGCAAACAAGATACCATCATCTTTCCTTCATCTTAGTAGGAAAGTGCAATCTGCCAACCTGTTAAAAATTGAGAACAGAGAATCCTCCAGGAGTCCAACCTTTGCACTTTGGAGGGTAAGAAAACTCAAAGTAGAGATTCACAGTCCATTTTTACTTGCCTGTCATCTCTCTGTGAAGTGTTAAATTCCCACAGGAGGAGAACAGGGAGTTGCAGACTGTAAGAATGTGTATTGCACTGGACAGATCCAGAAATTTGCTCTGTCCTAATAACCTCCGTGATTTGTTACTTGTGATTTTCCAGTTCTTTTAATTTGCATCAGAAAAGTACATTTTATGTCAATGTTTAACCTTTTTCAGCTGAAATGAAGGTTACTTCAGCCAAAGGAAACATTTAGTAGGATGATTTCTTTTATTTACTTAAACTTTGGTAGGTGACTTAGCATCTGAACAGCTCTTTCTTGGATTCTTGGAGCTTTTTTTTTTTTTCCCCTCAGAAAAGTACTTCTCAAGGACTTGCAGAGAGTCTAAAAATACTCAAAATATCTTTAAACTCAGTTCATTCCACAGCTGTATGGACAATGGAAAAACACAGATATGTCTAAAAAGCTTACCATACACAGAAAAAAAAAACCTGGGGAAAACCTTGCTTGATTTTAAAGTTGCTTTGCAAGAACCTCGTTTGTCAAGTTTCAAATAACTTCTCTAAGGCTTTTCGGATTAAAAGCTAAAAATCTCACTCCTACTCTCATGAACTTTGCGACATCCTCCTTTTGAACACATTGGAAATAGATGGCACGCATAACATTCCAATAATACTTGTCTCAAACATTGTAAACTGAGAGCTGAAAGATCAATTTTTAGAAGAATCAGATGTTTTATCTTTATTATTTCCTTTCTGTCTCAAGCCATACTTTTCTGTACTTTACTTAATAGCCAAATTTACAAACCAAAATTATTGATCTTTCAAATACTCATACAAAAATATGTTGGCCTTTTGTGAAAATACAAAATGCCAGCTTATAACATTTTCAGTAAAGCCATTCAACAGATGCAGCAAACAAGAAACTTTGGAGTGGTAGGTTTCTTGGATAGGAGCACTTTTATAACTAAATATTTTTCTCTTTGCTCTGATGACCAGTGGTTAGGGACTGTGAGGGATGTTTCTGCCTGAAATCAGAATGGACTTTCTTTCCACGAAATGTAAGATTATAGCTGTGCTGGAGGAAAATAGACCAGAGCAGCAGAACTAAGGCAAATGCTATCAAACGTCAGAAAACTTTGGAGCTGTTGGATAGTAGCAGGGAAGCAGCACATCTCTAAAATCAGGCAAGTTTAAACAAGTTTACTGGGTAGACAGAAAAAGAAGCAGCTGTATAGATCTAGCAAAGAATATCATGGGAAGCAAGTAATAAAAATAGTATGCTGCAAAGCAGTAGGATGAGCTGACTGTAGTTATTAAACAGAGGTTGAGAAGAAATCCCCAGAAATTCTCCAAACCAGAAATTCTACAGATTTCCAGTTGGGGTTGTAGGAGATTTGGCACTAGAGTATATTGTTCTTATAATGATTTTGGAAAACAGTTTAGGGAATCTACTGTTGTTGCAGAGCACTCCTCAGCTAAGAGACTGGTTCCTTTACCAGCTCTGTTTTAGCAATTTATTGTCATGACTGAGGCTAGAAAAGGGAGGTCACTTTACTTGAACTCTCAAGTTCCATATCATGCCACAATGCTGACAAGATCAGTCTAAATCCTAATGACTTAGATCTCATCCATTTCAAGTTAGTGAAAAAAAATTTCTTTGTGATTGAGTGCCTAGAAAATTTACAACCTAAGTTATGCACATGAAGCTTCAAAGAAAAGTGTCTTACAACAAATGATACCTCTAACTTGTCCAAGATGTTGTCACACTTGAATAACTGTACTTAAAACTCTGCAAATTATTACTGCAAAAGGTCAAATATGTAGGTGGCAGAACACATAGAACTTATTAACTCAGTTACTGAAATATTATTGCAGATACTAACTAACATCAGAAATTTGACTGGTAGCATCTTCTGTGTGATTTGTCCACTTAAGGAAAGTAATTGAAAAACAGCAAAGGGCACAAAAGAGGGCAGGTTGCTGTTCAAGGTCTTTTGTGCCTCTTTTGTAGGCTGGGTTATGCAGCTGGCTTGTGTTAGGAGAGTGCCATTTTCGATTGGTTTGAGCAGGATTTGGAAATATTTAGGGTTTCTGTTTGTTTGTTTGTTTTTATAGCCCTTTAATGTATTTCGGTCACTATGGCTTCCTTTTCTGAAGTCCCTCAACACATCAACTATTTTACAAACGTCTTAATCTTCACCATTTAGTTTGTTTGTTCTTTGAAAATGAAGCTGGCTGCTCATGTAATTCTGAATGAGCACCCATTTTAAGGCTGATGAAAGCAGGTGCCTCTCCTTTGGCAGTATTCAGATTAGTAGTAATGTGATGGAAATGAAAGAAAATATATCCTTATACAGCCTGATCTCAGTTGCATCACCTAAATTCTCTAGAATTCCTTTGATACTAATATGATGCTCCGTATGGAGATGTACCATTGTGTCTAATATTAAAAACTGCTCCTCAGTGCTTTAATTTTATTTAAAGAGGAGAGAAACTTTATTGTGTTTGTTGAAGAAATTACCAGATAATAAATCACCTTGAAATTTTTTCTTTTTTATTTTCTCTTTTAGCATAGCATACAAGGTAAAAATCACTTCAATGTGTACCTATCATTTCTATCTTTTATCTAGCATACATTCCTTTTTTTTTTTTTCTTGGTTAATATACTGTACATAAATACAGACTCAAATTTGAACCTTAGAAAATATTAGTGTTTGTTTTCTTCCAAAGGGTTATTAAATTATTTCTGTTAGCTGTCTCATTAGAAAGAGATCTTAGCTTTTGATGCAGTTCTGATAAGGCAGGAGTACTGTTATGCTGCTTTCCCTGTCTAGGACAATGACATACATCTGTAAGGATATAATATACAACTGTTGAGAACAAATAATGTGCAGTATAATTATTACTAGTTCAAATGAAATTTTGAAAGAACAGGTAGTTTAAAGTGCATATGGATTTAAATAAGACTCTCTATCCTATGACTGCTAGAATATTAAAATCATTCTGCTGTCTGCAGCTGGTTGTAGAGTTAACTTCTGTGGAGTTAGGAAATAAGTAACTATTATAGCAATTGGCTTTCATGAATATTGGCTGTAAAGACATACAAGTTAGAATATGGTAGAGTTTTAAACTTTAACATCTTACATTACTTTCATCACATTCAATAAAATATTATATTCTTCTATGATGTTTCATCTGTATGCATAACTTCATTATCTCCATCTTGTAGACAAATCTAGTGAAGTGCAATGTTTTAAATCATGCTGCTGGTGAGTGAAGATTTCCTCATACCTTCCTTATTCTTTTCACCAGATTTCATAATTCCCAGGTCCCAGATGAAATTCTTGGAAAACAGTTTAACAATGTTTTAGGAATAAAAAGTACGCGGAAGGCTATCAGAACTTTATGTGGCAAAAATTTTGGTATGTTAATTTAAGTATATAGAACTAAACCAGATGAGGGTAAATATACTACAAATATTACGTGTCTAGCCACACTCAGACTAATGCTAATATTCATAGTCTGGATGATAACAACAAAGGATTTCTATACTAAAAAATTCTGTTACCAAAGTGTACAACAGACTAAATAATTTAAAACCAGCTGTATAATCGAATGAGCCTTCATGCTTTCTTATCATGACAAATTCTTTATTAGAATTCCTCTGTTTCATAATAAACTTTTAGGATTCTCAACAGTCCTTTCATCTTGTGCATTTATGAAGTTTATTTTCATTTATAAATTAAAAAAATCCTTTAAAGTTCGAATGTATGTTAAGAAGGTATAAAAAAGATCAAATCGTTGAGGCATCATTAAAGACTACTAGGTTTGACCTGGTAGTTTCAAACATGCTGGTTAGACAACAAATACAGACATTTACGGGGCAAAACTAAATTAACAGAAGGCAGACATGGGGTTAGATTACAGAATTGTCTTTAAGGAGTGTATATAACTCGTAACTACATGTTAAATGGCTGCATTGGTGACAACAGAGGAATGATTTGGCATGACTGGTCCTACAAGTTAATTAAGGTGACAGCTGACTGCACTTTGGTCTCTGAAGCAGCTCCTAAACAGTATTATGATGTCCTCTAGTTGGTATTCCTTGAATAAATTATTTTATTTGGTTAGTTTTTCTCAGGCTGCAAAATGAGACAAAGCTTTATTTGAATTCTGAGAACTCTAATTTATTTGAACTTGGATGACTTCTCTGTTCTAGCTGCATGTATTTCCAAGTCAATATGAACATGTTTATTTACTTGAAAAAAATCTGCCTTTCTCCTAGCTGTTCAGCTTTCCAAACAAATGACTATTGGTTTAGGTCACTATGTTGTGGCCTATCTGCTATATTCATGTCTTTGGCTGGTATCTTTACAGCTGTGTAGTGTGGTTATGGGTAGTAACATGAATAGATACTGTTTAAACTTGCAGGGTTATTTGGAATGTACTGGTTTAATAAGTCATATTTTAACTGAGTGGATATTTTTATTTCTTCCATATATCCCTAAGCAAGCTGGAAATAAAATAAAATGAATTTATCAGAGCAGCTAAGAACTATTGTTTACCTGCTGAAGAGGTGAAGAGAACCTGGACTGATAGTCAGCATCATTAGTTGTGAAGAATTCTTACAAAAGTCAGTAGGAATTTTGAATAAACATTGACAGCAGGGTAATGTCCTTAGAGGTTATTTCATGTTTCAGATGAATCTTCCTGTTCTGCATTACCACCTGTGCTGTCCCTTGTTTGACAAATTAAAAAGAAGCATCACAGATATTTTAATAAAAATCACAGAGTGCTGCCAGTATTTTAAAGGGTAAGACAGTGCCACAGATTTTTGAAATTCAGAGTAATGAATAACAACTTTAAAATATTTCAGTCTCTGGGCCTATTGAACAGCACAATCCATTCCCCTAAAGCCAAATCAATAAATGGAGAACAAAGTAAAATATTTTTTTAAAAAAACCATAACAAAGCTGTAACACATTTGCTGGAGAAAGGATCAAAAAGCAAATAATATATTCGGATATTCACCCATCACTTGTTATGCTACTGAAAAGCACTCATGTTGAGCAAGAATGGACAGAAAGCATCATGAGCAAAACTTTGTTCAGTAGATACTTTGCTACCGGTTTACTAAAATACACCACTAATCCTGACCTCTTGATTCAATTACATTGACAGTTTTTGTCATATTCCCATGAAGCATTAAGTGATGTTGACTAAAAGGATTCAGGCATATTTTCACTATTCTTATGCCAGATATATATTAGTAGTTTAATATGATAGCTTATAAAAAACACACTTCAATATATATACAGACTTTTAAACTTGCCTTATTCCCTTGCAGCACTATTAGAATCTGTTTTATGTGTACAACTGGGTCTTTTAGTTTGGGAGATTGAAAACAAAAGGTTTTGATCAGATGAATCCTTTCTAAATACACTATTGACATCTGCTGTCAGCTGTCAGCATCATAATTAATAATCCAGATTCTAACATGGCATTATCTAAAGACAGTCATTTTACTGTTTGATGTTCCTAGTTGAAGCTTATGACTTCTTGACTCCCATTTCTCATCTTCGGAAAGCAATATGTTAACTTCCAGTGATCAATGTGAATAACATTGCTGATGTGTGATGGGTGTATACTGACTTCTTAACTACCCGAGTTTCACCCTTTCTTGTCACACTTTTTTCCTTCTCTTGCTGTGTAGAGGGCCTCGGCTGGACCGAGGGGCCTGGGGAGGATATTGACCTTGACAAGATTACAGTGTTCCCTTGAGA
>JAVJGG010000085.1:39072248-39083371 GCA_035590195.1 Aviceda cuculoides
ACCTTGGACTACTGTATAAAAGAGTGCTAATATAGGCAATAAACGGAAGTTCCAACATCTCTTCAATGAGGACGCGCAGTTCATTCCGGGCAGATCTCCTACATTGCTGTATACCCCTTATACCCCCACCTTCTCAGTCAGACACACCGTTAGCTCAGAGGGCCTGGAGGCCAAAGGTAGCTGGGTCTTCCTCTTCCTACCTGCACAGGTTAAAGTATACAGCTGGTTCCCAAACTCCCTGTTAAAATTACCTCGAACACCTTCTGCTGTCTGTCTGCCCTGAATTATCTTTGCTTTGCCTCCTTGCCCCAGAATTTCAAGCTCTGCTTGGCTCACCAGACACTTCCATTCACTCTGATATGGATCTGGAGATCCCTCCCAACAAATGAACATGATCCTTAAGTGAGTAAATATACAGCAGTTTTATCAGATTAATTTTTAAGATGCATGTCTCATAGTGGGTAACACTTTCTGTGTTGCTGAACTATAGTTGAGAAGCAGAATTTGTATCAAAGAGTAGGAAACAGAGTTAGAGAAGATCTTCAGATAAATCTTGTCTATTGTCTTACCTTTAAAATGTCATTCCTTATATGTTCTTCTCCATGGGTCTTGTCTTTTCTTGTTGCAGGCATACGTTTCAGGGCATACGCATTTGTCTTTCCTGTAGAATCTTAACTAGTAGTTTCCTGAATTGTTGACATATGTTTTCTTGGAACAAATTATCTTGATTTTGCTGTACTGTTCCCTTTCTTACCTAAACATTGTCTAAGAATTCTCAAATTTACTATTTATGGTGACTTTTCTGCAAGTTGCAAGCTTCCCCTTCTCCAGAGCAAGACAGGAAGATGCACATTCCTGTGTCCTCAGCTGGACCCTATCATCAATACCAGTGACTGTGAACCAAGAACTAAACTTTGGTATAACTCCAACAGGAAAAACCAAAAGACTGTCCGATCTTGAATCATACAAACCAGATACTGGACTCACATTTCTCCTAACTGAGCGCTTTGCCTATATTTTAATGTGCTTTGAGTATTTTTTCTTATATACCATCCCACTTCAAGATTATTCAGTTCTTGTGACATTGGGTGTGTTTCTGTTGTGTAAATATAGAAGAATTCTAAACAACAAAAGGTTTAGGTTTTTATAATTTTAACATTGTTGATTTTCTAGCTATCCTTAGTCATGTTTTTCATAGGAAAGATAGAGATAAAATCAGCTGTACAGCAGAGTCAACCAAGTATCCACAGTCAACATCATGTACACCACAGAATATTATATTAGTTAATAAATATGTGCATTATTACAATAGCTATAATAATTGCTGCTGCAAACCGCATCATGTAGTTTGTCCTATTGATTGGAAAAATGACTCTAATTCATCATAACTTCATTTTTGTATCTGTTTTCTTTCACTAAGTGATAGATACTTGATTTAAAGAAATTTTAAAAGAAAATCTGTGATTCTTATTTTCATGGTGTAGATATCTATCTAATGAAAGTGACTTCAAATGAACAACTAATTTTTCATGGGCTGCCAAACAACGATTGTCTGCTAACAGAGTATTTGAATTCGCACTACAGCCAATTAATATTTATATAAAATTTAAAGTGCTCACAAACTTTTCCTGGTGCTTAATATTAAATTTTCTGTGCCCTTAGGGGCATGTGTTTTTGATTTAAGTGCTAGAAGTCTTCTTTGATTATTTTCAAAATAGGAACTGGAAATATTTTCTAATTAAGAAATGTGTCACAGTTTGGAATTCTTTGGTTAGAATACATCATTTGGCAACGTGCAAGGTGGTGGCTTCTGGCTTGCAGAGGAAGATGATGTTTTTCTGTAAAAAGGTAGCTGTGGCGATGTCAGTAGATGTTGCTCATTGAAGATGAATATGCAAATTGAGAGTTCAAAAACAAAAGAAATACTGTGCCTTGGGAATATTTCCTTTGTTGTTTTCTTTCCTCTTTTCTTCTGCAGAGAGAGTTGTTAGGAGACTCGGAATATTAATTATTATGATAATAATAATTGAGATTATAAACAGGTAAACATGCCGCAGTTTAATGAAAAGGATAATTAAAAGTTGAATCAAATGTATATTTTTCACCTTTTTTTGTTTTAGGACTGTCTTTTCTCCTTATTTTTATAAAGGAATCTGAAGTCCCCACTTTATAAAAGCAGTTCTGTATAATTTATGTAATGAACTGATGGAAACAAAAATTGAATTTATAACTCAGTGATATTTCCCTGCTTATTGTGCAAGAGGAGGAGGAGAAGAGTCATGAGATAAATTAACTGTAAAAAGGAGTGGTAACTTGCTTCATGGTGAGTAATAAGTAAATCACAATGGTATTCAATGTAAAATGTGTTTCATGAAAAGTATTAATAGAAGCACAGTTTGATTACATAGAAAATCCATTGTCATCTAGTATTTAGTTTACATTTCCAGGTAAAACCTGGTTTATAGCAGAGACATTTGCTAATGTATTTGGAATACTCTGCTTCCTACAATAGGCCTGAAGCTGCCTGCCTGGCTGGATGGCTGAAGTGGAGCCCTTAGTTAAAAAATCATTTCTTCTACTAAAAGTCTCATATCTTTTGCATAAGGTTGGGGGCTTTTTTTGTTTGTTTATTTTTATCCCATATGTGTTCAAATGCAACAATTCATTCTCTGCCAAAAAAAAAAATCTTTAAACACAACGGACTCTTAAAAAAATTAAGAGTTCAGGCAACAGCTATCAGAATGGTGACTGTACCGAGTCCCAGCATTCTAGATCTGCCTAGTGCAAGCTGGTGAGATTTTCCCTGACATTTACACTAACTAGCAAACATTTCACTTTCAATTTTATCTCTCTGCCCACTATACACCTTTAGCTTTATCCTATTTGTCGCACAACATTTACTAGCGATAAATATAGTGCGAGTAGACATTGCATTTGCTTTTGATGATACAGTTCATAACCAACCTTTGATTCTCCTGTAATCTCATTGCAGAGTGTTTCTTGGGCAGAAGTTACCAAATTGTACTAAATTATACTGAGCTGTGGTGGTCTGGAGATAGCAATAAACTGAATGAGTAAGTGCATCCTACTTTCTTGCAACTTTCTAACCAAAACTCTACCTGGACTATAGGGATCTTAATTTGCCATTCTGCAGATGTTTTGCTGCATGTCTGGCATTCACATAAGACTGTGCATGACTTGCAAGACGAAAACACACTGTTGCCTACCAGGTTTTCCTTTTGTAATTTTCGTAATTTTCTGCAGATACTAATTTTTTATTCATTTGTCCCCGGAATTGGTTTAATCCCTGAATGAAGTCCTGAGAGGTGCTGGGTATCATTTACATCAGGCCTGAAATTTCAAACTAAATTTTGTTATTGCTGATAGAAAGGAAACCGGACCCATGCGCACAGCTGTCTGCCTGTTGCAATAAGGTTGTAACCTGGCTGCCAGGTTTGGAATCAGTGGGAAATACGTCTTTTCAGCAGTTCTTGAGATTTTCTCCACTGTGTTTTTATGATGGCTTGAAGTTTATATCAGAAATATGCATTGGCTACAGGTATGCAGTCACCTAAAATAATTTAATATCTACTGTTACAGTTTAATTGTAGGTCACATTGTTGCTTGGAAGCCATGTGTCCTTTTTCAAATGTCTGGTGGACTAGGCATATTCATAACTATGGAACATGCTAGAATTATAAGTGCAGGCGACATTCATGCTTATCTTTATGAGATACTAAGAAATGTAATGCTAAGTTATTATTTGAGGAATCTATATGCTCTTTCTAGCATCAGCCTATAGCATCAGAGGAACGTAGGGGAAGATGCAACCTAGCTTTTGGAGGCTTCCAGGTATTTGTCATCTTTATAGCTAGAAATATGTAATAATAACATGGTGAAGTTTAATTCCATAACAGCTGCTAAGTATTAAACTGTGATCTGAGCACCCTTAATGTTGAAAATGTGGTTCTAAGGGAGAAGTCTTACAAACTATTCGGAAGGAATTTTAATACTGCAACCTGCTTATGGGAGGGCTTTCTTCTGAAATGACGGAAAAGACTATGGGATGATTCGCATCTCTGTTTTGCTCAAACAGATGTTTCTGAGCTCCTATGAGACTCAAAATCCAGAGTTTTGTTTTCAGGCAGGACTTTGGGCAAAATCTGCTGTACAGGAGTATGGAGTCAAATCACGAAATCACTATTATTAAGATCACCGTTTCAGTGATAGTATTTTTGAAAAAAGACTGCAGGTTTTGACCCATGCTTTTTCTAACTTAGCCAGGGCAAATTTCTTGTAATCCTATTCTCACAATGGCAGCTTTTATAATTAAATGTGGTCAGAACTTTAGACTCCCACAAACCAAAATGAAGCCTTTAACAAGCTGGTTATCCTCAAGCTAGTAAACAAAATCAGTGCTGGAAGAACACCTTCAGTACAGATTCATTTAAGGTGTCTACCTTCTGACTCAATTAGTGTCTGCACTTTGAGTATTCCCTCTTTGAAATAAATATGTGTAAAAATGTGATACATATGTGATGTCAAAATTTTTTCAGAGCTCAGTCGATTGCATTGAATCACACCTGAACACTACTTAAAGAGGAAAACCAGGGAAGACGATGACACAGAGTAGCAGAGGTTAGAACACCAGAGGTCTGCTACACAAGCACTCATTCAACCTGGACAGCGAGCACTAGGTAGGGCAACGGTCACAACTGGAGCTTAATAGCTAGCTAGTGAGATTAAGGAAGAAAAACAGAAATTCACAGGAAGAAGGAAAGGTGTTTTATTTTGCACTGATTTTCATGAGGTAGAGTAGTTTGTCATTAGAAAGCAACAGGTTGTTTGGTGTGCTAGTTGGAATTTTTGTTCAAATCCCAAGTTTTGCAATATCTGGCTGCAAAGTGAAATGATGTAGGTACCAGCTGAAACAATGCTTACTGTGCTATCTGGATCCTTCCAGCACAAGATTTCCTGTGTTTAAGTGCACCATCACACTGACTTCATTACTAGTTAAATGGCAGAGAAACACACGTCTATTCCATGAAAATACTTTTTGAATTAATTGACTCATTTTCAACCCCTTCATGTGTCAAAGTTAATCAGAAAGGTCTAATTTACTCTCAGATATAGGACTGTTTGTGAAAGGCATTGTCATGAAACACTTTTTCAGACCATTTGTACCTTTGCATGCTACAATCTTCAGCTTATATTGCAAAAATAATTACCTCCTTTAGGTTGCCTTTATATTAAATATTGAATTTGTTTGTTAATAATAGGTATAACTCAGTTCTGTGTGATTAGTAAACCCATCCTGATGATGTGAGTTATGCCAAATTTCTTGAATTTTGTATTGTCCTCTGCAGGCAGCACGTAAAATAGAGGAAATATGCAGCTGGTTTATTTGAACTCCCCTCTCCTTTGACAAAAAATAATGACATTACTTAAGAAGCTGTTCATGAACCCATCAAATTAGCATTATTGAGCACAAATTTTATGTCTTATAAGTCATTAATTATTAACAAGCTCTTTGCTGATTCAGAGAAGATGAGCTTCTCTGTGAAGCCGCTGATTACAGCAGAGAGCGCAGTATACTTAAAAGTATAGGTGGTCTAATCATATAGATTGTCCCAGTTGGCATTTCAAAATCACCTGTGGTTTAAAGGCTGGACTTGCAAAAAGTTTTAAAACCCCTTAAATCTAACTTTCAGCAATCATCAGTTACACCCTCACTGCTAATGAAAGTCTTGAGTTATTTAAGTTTTGCTCACTGCTGTTGTTTTTTCCTCTCAGTGCTCATGCACACCACGAAGCTGTGACATTTCTGTTTCTTTTGGTGTTTGTGCTGTGTATGAATTCACAGATTAGATCTCCTGATTTTTCTTTCTTTGGGTCTGATACAGTAGGCATTTTCAGAGCACTGATAAGGCAAACAAAAACCGGGGAGAAAAATGTCTGTTGGCTTCCCCATGTTCATCTGGAGTGTGGGAAAGAGTGTGATTTCTTTTTCAATCTGATTTCAAAATCTGTACTGAACATAAGCCTTTCCCTCATAGGAGGATTTTAGTGGCTTAATTTTGGCTATTCAGTACTGAATCCCTCTCAGTCATACCTGTTTAAGTTATCCCACTTTAAAAAGTTAACATATTTGTTTTAAGATAGACTACTTCAGATTTCCAAAATCAATGTCTTATAATCAGGTAATTATTCGACTGTTTCTGATTATGCTACACTTCAGTTATACTATACAGCACAAGTTAATTTCAGCTGGAAATAGCAAGGGATAAAGACTGAGAAGAAGATTTACTACTCTGAAATTGCAAGTTGAGATATGTTTGGATTTTGGATCTAACGTCCATAACTTTCACAGATTTTGAGGGAATTAGGTTCTAAGACATACATGAAGTGCATTAGTGAAAATTTCACTACTATGTGCAGTATCAGTTTATTAGTGAAAACTTCTTGAAGTTCCTGACACTGTATCTTCAGATGATGTAAACCCGTAGAGCTATATTGTCTTAGTGGAGTTATAGTGGCCACAGATCGAGTGAATATCCCTTTAACTCTTTTCAGGAAGTCTAAATTGAGATTAGGAAAGTATTTTGGTGTTTATGCGGTTCCTGAAAGGTTCTAGTTGTCATTTCATTTGGGGAAAAAAAAGAGAATAAAAACTTGGGCACAAATTTTATTATATTGGATTGTGCTGCAACTGCAAACACACAATAAAAAGTCAGTGGTTATTTCATAGCACTTTATTTCACACTTAATCTTGTAGTGCTAACAACATTGTGCAAAATTAAGTTCTAAAGTTGCACCGGGATAGAAGAGCTCAAATCTTAGCATATTCAGCTGGTTGAAAAAGTGAAAAGGAGATAGAACTACGTTTTCTGCAGCATTTGCTCAGCCTGTAAAATTAATTTCTGAAGGAGTCTTGAAACTCAGATATTATTATGGACACTGATTTTGTTAAATGAAAGACAAACTACTAGTAATTTGTGTTCAGGCAAACTGGTACATACAGGACATGCACAATCAGATTTCTTGCCTTGTCCTACTAGCTGCATCACCACACGTTTCCATCACTGCATGAAACTATCACAGAATCTGTGAGACTGTGGGCTTTTTGAAGTGCATATTACATTTTTCTTAATTCTCTTTTCAGAGCCTTTAGGGTGCCTGGGTTCTGTTTTTTAGCTTCTCTC
This sequence comes from Aviceda cuculoides, assembly GCA_035590195.1. Taxonomy (NCBI): domain Eukaryota; kingdom Metazoa; phylum Chordata; class Aves; order Accipitriformes; family Accipitridae; genus Aviceda; species Aviceda cuculoides. Next base: position 39,079,451 of record JAVJGG010000085.1, read on the forward strand.
TTCAGCAACAGAGAATTGAGTTGCTGTAGCCACTAATAAAATCTGTAAAAATAACACATGAACAACTTTTGAAGAAGTCTGCCATAGAATTAGATGCCAGATTCAAGATGAGTATATTTAATACAAGAGCAGCGCTAGTCAGGATTTCTGAGTCTTATTCCAATCAAGGAAGTTTGTTTAAAAGAGAGAAATTCTGTTTGTCTTCCAGTTAATGAGACAGGATGGTTTCCCTTCATTTTCTCCATTCATCAGCCTCTGATTTCTTCTGCAATGCAGTGGGTTTTAGTGTTGGTAAACAAGGTAATGAATGAAACAAATAGAAGAAACCCTAGGCTGCTGATCTGGGTTATTTCAATATCCCCTCGGATAAGCCTTCTGGTTCATTAACAGGGTCTTTGTTGAATTGGTTCATTAACAGGGTCTTTGTTGAATTGCTAGACCATTTAGATTCAGTACAGTGTGCTCATCTCTGTTCATTTGGAAGGAATTGTGCTTGATTTAGTTATTTCACATGGTAATGTATGTCACTTAATAATTTTCCTTAGCTTCACAGATTACATATTACCTTGCATTTACATTTGATTTGCTGGCACATGTCAACATTCAGGAGTCTGTGGATTAAGTATAAATAGAATGTGCCTGCTTGCCGGTCCAGTTCCAGTGAATTAATACTTTAGTGCGAATTACAACAATCGCATCCTAGGAAGGTTACAAAATATGTGTAAGACTGAGAAGTGGAAATTTTCACTGTATGTGATGTTTTCACAAGAGTTTTCCCCATAGGTCACCAATCTTTTCAGGTAACTTGGGATATATATGCAATCAAATTTTCAAAAGCTCCTAAGCAGATTTGACTATCCCTGTATTGTAATCCAGAAGCAGAACTTCAAGTCAGCAATATATTTCTCAACCAGCTCTAAATAAAATGCAATTTGTAGCTGTATGAGAGTGACAGCACGTAGCTTCATTGCAGACTGACTAAAAACCCATCTTGGATACCAGAAAAATACCTGGCTAAATAGCCTAGAGGGAAAATGGTGCACTCTGTCTACTCTCCTCTCAGGAGATGAGGTAGTTTAAAACTGGTTTCTGTCAGTAGGGATGCTCTCAAGGGAACCACTGAAAGTGCAGTATACTTGTGCTGAGGTGGTTTTAGCCTATAGGCAAAAATCCAGCTGGAATCGGCAGCTGCCCGGAGAGGTGGGTATGGCTACGGTGAACTGCAGCCACTGAGTATCAAAGCTTGGTGATGGTAAAGTATTAATGCAACTGTTGTACCTTCAGTCATTCCCAATTAGTGTAGCAACAGTGTGGTTTTATAAGTAGCCAATGCCTTGCAGGAGATAGATGTGTTGCCTTATTGCTAACATTTGAAATGGTAGAGAATGGACGAATATTTGCTGGAACAGGAAAACAGGTGCACTACCTGACATTTACGGTGTTTTCCCTTTGAAAAATGGAGATTTACTGAATATTAATGAGTTCCTGTAGCAAAGAAAAGAAGAATATATTCCAAACAGGACCGCTGGCATCCTTTGCATGGTTGCTTATAACAGCCCCTGTATTTCCCACAGTCCCATGGACTCGTACTGCAGAACAATCTTCACTGATGGGTTCACAGAGCTGTGCTTGTCTGTGGGCTCTTTTTAATGTTAGGGAAAGATAGTGTTCGCATCATGCTCGATTCGGTAGTGCCAGAGACTATGTCTAGCCTGCAGAGCAGTTGAATTCTAGGATACACTTCATGGTCTTAGAGCACTGCGTGGTCTGGGTTTCTTCCCCCAGAATTGCTCCTGTGCTTATTCTGGCATGAGTTATCACTCAGACGCGTGTGGGAAATGCCTTAGGACCCCCCCAGCTTAGGCGTAGCTGGCAGGCCAGTGAATCTCTGTGGGGCTGTCACCTTAGTGCTCCTCTCGGCATCCACATAGTCTGTACCCCACTATTCAGATTTCTGCTTTTCATGTCACGTTGGCTGCGTGTCGCCTGAGCGCTACCAATGCTGTAGCACACATCGCCAGCTGCTTCACGTCATTTCTACACATGAATCTCTCTGCCAGATTGAGTTTAAAATATTAATCTACAACTTTGTGATAGCCTTTCCAGGTGATATCCACAGCTTGCAGAACTCATTTAGGATATTTTCTTCCAAAGCTGCCGTCTTTATAGATCTGGGAGAAAAACGTCTTCACACAATTATGTCAGACAAGTCAGATTCTCTTCTCTTTTTTTTTTCTTAATCTCTTCCATGGTTACTAGTCGGATATCACCTCTGTTTCACAATTCATCAATTCATTCTTTTCTTTTTTCCCCCTTTTTTTTTTTTTTTTAATTTAAGATGAGGCAGTGCTAACATACATAGCTGAAGTTTTTGATCCCTGAGTGCTCACGGCACGTTGATCCAAGCCTTGTAAGTGATGGACTCCAACCTCTAGAGAAGTATCATGGTAAATTATTAAGGGCTTCTGGTTTTGTATATTATGCCTTACAGCTTTGGAAGAACTTTATTATCAGAAATACTGAAGGCTAATGTTAACCCTTCAAAAGGTTATCTGAATGCACCGTAAGGAGTAACTTCATCTTCACCCTTTGCTTCAGTGAAATGCTATGTTTCTGGCAAAAAAAAATCTGTTTGTCTGATATGCTTTTTGCCTCAATTGCAAAACTGCTTTGGTTAATCAGTTTTCACTTTTTTTCATTTTGCCTGGCAGAAAGGTAACATTTTAAAATAGTTTAGTAATTTAGCCTGCTTTTTTTACAATCAGGATGGAATAAAATGGAAAAAAGTGGTATAGACATGGTCCATACCCATCAAAGTCAATGAAAAGACTCTAGGTATTATGTAAAGGCTTAAGTTCAGTCCACCAGTGAGCACTAAATTCACCGCACAGATGTTTTGTAGGCCAGTGGAGAATCCATGCCACGCTTTGAGACTGCAGGTATGTGTGGTAGCAAACAAACTAAAGAGAAAAGTGATGTTCAACTTGATATTTCCATCTTACTTCCCAGAGCACTGTACGATTAACAGCTTTTTTTCTTCTTTTTTTTTTTTAAATGAAGTGATTTTCAAGTAAGGTCAAACCAGATGAATAAGGATATAAATGGGCTGTTTAATTACAAACAACTCTATAGCTTTTGCATAAACTACCTCGGAACATTTGAATGCGTTATTTGCAAGTATAAGGCAAATGGTTGTGCACTTAAAGTGTCATTCACAAAGTCACCGCTCGCAAAAGAAGTGAGTTAGAGCGTGAACTGCCTGTGTGCCTGCACCAGCCCTGCTCCCCTTTGCCCCAAGGAAAAATTACCCCATTGACTTGCAGGGCACCGCGGAGACAGAAATATTTATTTAGACAATTAATGTATAATAGCTGACGAGCTATAAGTCCTAGAGATATTATAAAACAGAGTCAGCTTCACAGGAAATTTTCTCATTTCCGTGCTGTAAATCTCACCAGGTTGTCTCCTGCCACCACGTTTCATATACTGTTGGCAGATAATAATGGATTCAGTGCTTTTAAAACTAAATTGGCTCTCCATCACTAGAGCGATACACAAACAGAGAGCAAATACAGACAGTGCAAAGGTTTCCTATCTCTTAAAACCTCCAGTAAGGTCAGTCCTTTTTGAAGAGAACTCAGATATCTGAGGAGGGAAGGAGGGTAGGGAGCAGGCGGCAAGGAGACCTTCAGGATACGTCTGTCCTACAGAGCAGACGGTCACTGCGTACCCAATGATGAGTCACACCACCTCTTTCTGTCTCATTGCTAATGCACAGAAATTCTAGGAAAACCAGCAGAGGGCTCTTTTTTTTTTTTTAAATAAATTTGATAGAAAGTAGTTTTTTGAAAGGTGGCTAGGATAAATGCAGGTGCTAGGGCTATGTGCTGAACTAGATCACAGAATCCACTCTGTTTTACT
>JAVJGG010000085.1:39083471-39096563 GCA_035590195.1 Aviceda cuculoides
TGTTTTACTCCCTCCCCCCCCCTTTTTTTTTTTTTTGTTTTTATTACTAATTTAGCTTGGATTATTTTCCTGATACTTTTCCTTTGTTCCTTTTTGCTGTCCTTTCTTGCACATTTTTAAGGGTATACTGTAATTCTTTGTTGTGTCGCTTATTTTCAGGTTCCGAAAGGAAAAAACATTCCAGTCTTAAAAAAAAAAAGGTCTTGCAACTTTACTGAATACATACACTTTCAGAGGTTGTCTAGGACAGGAAGAACTGCTGTGTTTGCAGCCCTGTGTACTTAGCTGTGGTTCAAAGATGTCAAAGTTGGGGCATTTTCTGAGCTTTTCTGAAGTTTTCCTGGACTTTGGTATTTGGATTAGGTATTTTCAGTAGCCTGAGCATATGTCCTATCAGGAATCAATAGGAAAAAAAAGGTGAAACAAACACAACGTTACACAGGGCCAACATTATAACTAAGTAAGTACTTGTAGCTTTTTTTATAATTGCCCTTCTGCTTATTTTTCACAGCACTATGTGAACCCCTGAGGCTTCTGCCAAGAATCTAGGGTCTTATTTAAGTTTAAGATATGTTATCACTTGAAGTTGCCTTAGAGTGCATCTTACATAATTACAAGCCAAATACTTTTATTTTGATTTTTTTTATCATTATTTAGTAATGCTCCAGGCCACATAGCATGTCCTTGTGAAAATCTAGCGGCTACTAAAGTAACTGTACTTTGCATAATACCAGCAGTCAAAAACCTTAAAAGCTAAATAATACAAAACATTAATGGCTGGTCTTTTTCATGCATCGCAGCTACTTTAGCAGATATAATACTATTAGCTTCTTCTGTTCACAGTAAATCAGATATGCAATCAGTAGATGTAAGAGGCAGATTTACAGAATATGAAAATGGCCTTAAAAGATTATGCACAACAGCAATTAGCTCTTGCTGAAACATGGAGCAGGTAAAGTATTTTGTAAACAGTAAGAACCATGGTTTCTTTCTAGAAGTTAATTCAGGCAAGGTACTTTATTTCCGAATGCTGCTGCTGTTTTCCATTTTGTGGGTGGAATCTAGTCTGTGGCAGGTGGCTGGTGGCAGTGGCTGCAACAGCTCGCTACTTGTAGCCAAAGGAATTTTCCTGATATTTCAAGTAGTGGGAATCTGTGTTGCGTAAAGGATTTATAACTGGCAGGTTTTAGAAACAGTTGACTGCAAACTGGTTCAGCATGGCAAGGCCTTATCTATGCCACGGTTCCAGCTGGCTGCAAACCATTTAAATCAGTTATGTGGCTGCCTGCTCTGGCAATAGCATTCCGTGTTTTCTCCCCTTGGTTTGGCAGACATCTTTGGTGCAGCCAGACTCCATTTTGTTGATGCTTTGTGTTTGCTAACTTAGCTCCAGTCGGTTAAACTTGTGCCATGGGCTTACTAGAGACTGCTAAGAATGACATTTGGTCCACAAAGTTTTTAATGAGAGGATGATGATGAGAATCTCTCTGAACACCTGTGCTTTATTCAGAAACCTGCAGCTGCTTTACAAGTGGTTTTTTTCATTAAATCTCAAAGAAGTCCTAAAATGTCTTCACATGATATCCTTTTACCGTAAAGCAAAAAACTGAGGGCATGCCAGCAAGTTGGTCTTGAATTGGGAACAGAATCTAATGCTTTCTGTTTCTCAGCCCTGCATTATAATTATTAAATCACTACCTGAAACGTAACAGAAATTGAGGGCTAGGTTCTCACTTGACATAAAAACCAACCAGTCTCAGAAGCTATTAGGAAGGCTCAAGTCAGAGGCACCACAGTGACTTACCATATCAGAGTAGATGGCTCTGACTCCTTTCTTAAAATTCTTTGTTACAATCTATATGGATTGACGTCTAAACTCAGTGCTATTTAAAACAAAAATGGGTAGCTGTAACACTGAGCTTTCTTTTTTTGCCTCCTTTTATTTTGAAAGCAAATTGAAGGAGTGGTATAACTGTATAGTGGCGTGATAAATCAGTCAATTTACATTTGGCAGAATAAAATTAGCATTGCCATTACTTCATAATAGGGCATGGCTATGACTATGGAATTGATTTCAGAGTAAGGCCGATACATTACAATTTTGTTAATATTGAATTTTAAATAGGATGATAAATTGCTAATCAATGCAGTTAAAGAAGCAAATCAGGAAAAAAATCCAATTGTTTACTTTTTAAATTGTGTCATTTTACTGGGCTTCCATGTTAGGAAGTTCATATAAATATAATATATAATATATAAATAGTATTGCAATTACACTGTGAACACTTGTGCAATTCAAGGAACAAGCTTCATTAGACTGAGAGAGAAATTTTTCACTCATTTGTACTCACTATAAACTTCCACCATTTTTGGTGCACTGTGGGCTTGTTCTGAAAAGGTGGACCACTGCTGTTGTGCTGCTTCATATCCTAACTAAAACAATCTAATAACAAATGGAAAGAAACTTTCGTTAATTCCTTCATTGTACAAAGTACTTTTCTGTTTATTTTTCTTAGTTGTGTATACTTCTTATTCTAACATATAGATAGAGTTTAGATTTATGAATTTATCCTAAATCTGAAGGAGGTTTTAGTCAGAGGAATTTTGCTCTTTTTCTTACTTCCAACTTCTGTCTCTTCTGGTGGAGAGACCATGCCACCAGAGATACCTCCATAGTGTCTCATCTCAGATATGTTTAACTGAACTGATAAAGCTAATGTATGTGGATTCTTTGCTAGGAAATCTCTGTTATGATGGAAGTAGAGAAAATATGAAATTGGACTCAACCTGCCCATAGGCTGGGAACAGAGATGTCTTATCCTATGTATAAGTTACTGGAAATCCCTCTCACAAATCTGCACTATCTAGAAGAGAAATGGAAATTCAATAATGCAAAGATGCTTCATTCTGGTAACCAGCATCTTTCCTTTATAAGAGAAAAGAACAGAGGCCACCTCTTATTAGAGTGAGAAGGAGTTTCAATTAAAAAAATGATTATTTGGAAAACACTACTTTCCACGTCTTTATTTTAGCTATTGTTTTCACAACTCCTGTAATCAAAGACCAAACGTAAATTACAACGAAATGGCAGCTTGCAAAATTTCCAGAACATTGAAATGAAATCAATTACTAAATCAAACTGAATTCGTGAAGACATAACTTTAAGAATTACATATAGTCTTTCTCTTCACCTACAAGATCCTCTTTAATATGGACAGGATAATAATTACTAATCATATCTCCAATGAATCCCCACAATGAAACACTGCTCCAAAGTGAACAGAATATGTTCAGTCTCTGGGAAGAAATGTTGAATAAGGCTAAACAAACTTTTTGCTCATGCTGTGCAGTTTCATTAATATAAGTTGGAGTCTCAAAGATGCTCGCTGACAACTGTTGGAGTGCTCTCTTGGGAAATACTGGCACTCTTCAGAGAAGCGATGTGAAAATCTTTTGCTTGGGCAATTTTCCGTAACGACTGGGTTATTGCACAAGCATTCTGCTGAAATCAGTTGAGACATTCAACACATGTGAAAACAGACATGCCACCATCCTTTGTCAAATGTTCTTGAACTGCATCCAACAAGCAAGCTTACCAAAATAAGGTACTGCTCAGCATGAATAGGAATGACAAGATTTGGCTTCAGTATCATGGAAATATATTTGTCATTCTGATCCACGATGACATGGGAAAAAGTCTATTGCTGCTAAGGAGAACAGCCAATTTACTGTGAAGAACCCTGGCACTTAAAAATTCAGTATGTTTTCAACCATTTTGTTCTCCCCCCCCCCCCCTAATTTCACAATAATTTTTCCCTGAAATGGGCCCTTTATTTCTAAATCACTGAGATATATAAACCTAAACCAGTATTTCCCATCACTGGAAAAAAACCAACCAAATCATTGTTTTTTCTGTCCTGAAAATTTTTGTCTTTTGCATCATATTTGCAAAACAGTTTCCTACCACCACAACCCCTCAACTTGTACAAACATCTATCAGTAGATTTTAGTGATCTGCATTCTGAACTATTATTATTTAGCATTCTCAACTATTTATGGATTTTTAAAATAATCAGGTATTAGTTTCTACTCTCTCTATAAGCTCTCTTTCAGTTCCTGCCATTGCATGTTTGAATGACTAATATTAGGATCATTTAGAATTACAGCCAGTTAATTTTTAACGTATATATCTCTAGATAGAAAGTTATAAATCTACACCTTAAAAGTATATTTATAAAATATTCTGACCAGTAGTTTAAGAGATTGCAGGAAAACAAAGTTTCCGTCTTGCTTCTGTGTGCTTCTGTAGCTGAAATCTGGATTCATACATTGAGGGGATGACAACGAAGACCTCGCTACCAGCGAAATTCTCATCATCGCTTTTGTAAATGCGCTAAGTTTTTTCTAATCTTTGAGGTACTGAAAGTGTCCTGATTCCCGGGTTTAGCTCAGCAAAGAATAAATGTCTGAATGTGCCTTTGTATGACAAGCTCCAGTTAGGCACTGGAAATGACAATGGGGTGATAACAGTCCCAGAAGTGTTGAGGCAGCTCTGCAGTAGCGATTTGCAAACCCTTGCTGTCTGGCTTAACCGCTCTGTCTGTTCACAATTTACGACTGAAAATATGACTCTCACTTCATCTTCTCATTAGGGCTAAAGTCAGGCAAAGCTCCTAGTAATGTTTATGAAGGCCAGTGCTTTGAATTTTTTCCATGTATAATAAATATTCTGGGCTTGGATGAAAAATGGCAAGTATCTGAAAATCTAACACAAATTTTTGGAGTTGTACTTAACTGGGAGTGAATTAATTTTATCCTGTGACACAGGCTTTCTTTCTGCTGGACTCTCATCTTTCAGGTATGGTCATTGTTTTCTGCAATTAAACTGGGACAGATGTGTAGACAGATAGATACACTGTCATATATTCCCATTCTCCTGGTGTCTAACAAAGAGCCATCCAGTCCTTTTCATCAGATAACTTGAGAGCAGTAGATCAACCGGCTTTTAAACCTCAAAAGATGACCAGGCAGCATTTTTAATGGGAAAAATTATTTCTTTGCTGTCAGGAAGGGGTGGACCAGTGTTTGATGAACAGTATATGAAATAACACATTCTTGGCATATAGAATGAAAGGATTAATAGACACAACAAACATTTTCTGTGACTAGAAACTGTAAACAGAGAAACAAATGCTTCTTGTTCAGTTTGAATTTATTCATTTGTCATTGTTTCTACCTTTCCGACATGAACTGTAGAGCTACAAAATCTTTGTGTAACCAATTAAAACAGGACCGTGTTAACAAATCTATCCCTTTGGGTTACGCTCCAGTAGAGGTTGCTTCTTTATTAAACAAGCACTTAATTACTCCAGGAAAGTCAAGCATATATTTCAGCAAGATGAAAGTATGCAAATATCAGGAGAGCTATTTCTTTAAGATTTCAGTTAGAGCTGTAGAAATTCTGCTCTCCTAGCCACCTGAAGTCATGCTTGGCGCTACGCATGTCACTTTCTGTGCTTTTCACTCCAGGAAATCCTGACTTTCAGCATCACGGGGATTAGACTATTAAAAGGGTTCTTTAGTAGCAGATTTGGAAATTATACAGCCTGGGACTTCAGGTCATTCTAATTCTGCAAAGACCTCCTAATGAAACTTTTCAAAACAGCTCTGTCATTCGGGGTAAGAGATGAGCGAGTTTTGCATTGTTTCCTCACAATGTTTTAGTCTGTGCTCTCTCTGCTCAAGTTTTAACTAGCTCACATTTGGGAAGGAAAGGGACAACAGGGTTGGACTTGGTGTTCCCAGAAATTGGTATTTTACCTTTTTCTGACTCTTTTTGCAACAGTTGCAGTCTGCACACTGAGGCTGCACAGCTCTCTAATATCATGCCATGGAGGAATTGACTAAAGATGTCTGCGAATTGGCTAAAGATGTCTGCATAGATACACACAAAAAAGTGCGTTTGAAGTCCTCTTTTGTTATGCAACATGGAGTGGGAGATCTGCTGAGGCAAGAGATTTTATTAACCTTTACTCCTTGAGGCTGAAGGTGCAGATCTGCAGGATTAGCCTGTTTTAGCAGTATATTGGGACTTGCACTGTTGATTCCACACCTGAAGTACAAGAGGATACAAAAAGGGGAGATATCAGTAGGATAATATTCAGGATTTCTAACCTTATTCTGAGGAACAGGAAGCTATTTTAGGAATGCTTCCTTTACAAAGTACAGATCATATATATAGAAAATGGACCATTCACTTTTGTTGAACATATCATCTGAAAAACTGATGCCTACATGAAGCAAACAGGGTCTTATAGATAGGGACACCTTTTATTCCAGTTTGAGGAAATAACTCTTTCATTTGCTAAGTATTTATTACACTAGTAGAGATGTCCAGCATTACTGAACTGCAGTGAATTATACCAGGAGTTTTATAAACTGTAGCCTTTGTCAAATAAGAAACTTAGTACATGTTGTACCACTCGGTGTTTTCTCCAATGGTTGCAGTATTATTTCAGATGAGTCTCCAGTGAAATAGAGTAACATCCTTTTGTTCAGAAAGTCATCAAAACCAAGGAGCTTATGATCTTTATCAGCAAGTTATTTGCATTTCTTTTGCTGCAGTATCAGAGAAGGGAAAGAGAGACAGGGAGAATGAAATAAAAAAAAAAAAAAAGTAGAGCTGTTTGGCAGAGGTTCTAAAGCAAATCCTGAAGTGTATTTATGGTTATAATTTTGCACAGATCACTTGGTGCTCTAACACCATGCTGCTGATCACAACATAAATCACACTTTAATTTTAACCTTTGCAATTCATCAATAGTTTCAATATCAAATATAATTCAACACTGACACTATTGGTTTACAGGTAAGTGGAATAAGAATGGAGGAGACTTAGTAATGGATTAGTTGGCCTGTCAACAGAGGCAGAAAGATTCATGTTGTCGTCTCTATGTTTCTATCACATGCACAAAGCTATAAATAATGGCAACAGCTAATCAGACACAAGAAAGATATATGCTGTCATTGAAAATCAGTTATTTGTACCATCTAAGCTTTAAAAATTTAGCCACTAAAAGGGAATCCATTTAATGAAAGAGCATTTTGCTGCTTGTTTTGCACAGATGTATAGATTTAAATGATTTTGTTTTAAACATACAAAATTATTTTCTTTGGTCATGGTATAATAGTTCTGCTTCTGAATAAGTGTTTATGCAACTCCAGAAAATAAGCAACATTTTTAGGAAAAGGCTATCTTATTTGGCCAACCATTTTTTTTTTTTCTTTAAATATGGTAAGACTGGAATTTGGCTTATTCTCTGCTAAATGTAAAAATATAAGATTTGTCTGCTGTAAGGTTTCTTAGTCTAAACTTGTTCACTCTGATATTGGAATTTTGAAAAATGTCTACCCTCCAAGAGTTTCAAGTTTGCAACAGCTCCCTGAATGCTGTCCTCCACTTTTAACCCAGCAATTCAATTGGGTGAAGAGGCAACTAAATCTGCATTGTGGTGATGATGGAACAGGGACCTGCAGAGGCTGATGAATCTCTGTCTTTGCAGATAGTAAAAATGTTACTGGATGTGACCACAAGTAACCTGATTTAACTTTGAAGTCAGCCCTGCTTTAAATGAGAGAGTGTATCAGACGACCTGCAGAGGTCCCTTCCTACCTAAATTATTCTATGATTCTATATGGTGACCTGTAGCTCTTGGTAAGATACTCTGTATTATCTCCTACTTCTTTTCCCTCTCCTTTTTTCCTAAACCTGGGTGGGGTTTTTTTTTTTTGGATCACATCCAACAGAAGCACAAATGCCCTTGAAGGCTCTACTTGGGATCGAAAGTCCTAAATACTAAGAGTTTTATTCTTCCTCATCTTTATTCATTCTGTTGACTGAATTATTTCCATCATACTAAATCTCTATATGGAGCTACTAATTCAATGTTGATAATAATATTAATCTTCCTTGTGCTAAACTTTATACCCAGAATATTGACACAATCATTCCATTAAGTTTATGGTTTGTGGTATAATGTCAATATGCTGGAATGAAAAACACAGTGAGAAATCATTCTGCGTCGATGTGTCTGTGAGCAAGCCTTCTTCCCTCTCCTTCCTCTTCCCAGGGGTTACAGGGGTTCCTCAGTAAATTCTAAAACTGTTTAGTAACACACTGACACACATCCTTCAAAACAGTTTAAGATCTTTAAAAGAAATGGTTGGAAAGGTGCCAGTGCTGGGCATGGGATACTTGTCTGCACCTAAGAGATTACACAGCGTTAGCTCTATGAAATGCACAGTGAGTTAGAATTTTCCTCTAATCAAAGTTATGCAGACACTCAAAATGTTTCTCTGTTTTACATGATTCATATAGATTCTGTGTTACCTCCAGGGAAATACTGAGAAAACTTTTACTCTGTAGGAGTGTCCTAATCTCAATGAGAAGTTTGTGGCTTTGGGTTGCTTTTTTTTTTTTGAGGGAGGGATGCTGGTGTTGGGTTTGGTTTTTTTACTATACTTCAACATATATTTAATTGGTGGACTAGGACTCTTCTATAAAATCTCAATGTTACCTTTTAGGAAAATCAGTCCTCTTAAAAATGCTGAAGTGTATATGCAGTTGATCGTAACACTAAGGGTATAAATTGACTGAAGAAAGTGAAAGGACTCCTTTAAAGAATTCCTACTCTTGTAGGAGGACATCACATACAGTTTATCATATATCTTGAATTTTCATTTAACCAAAATACTTCTTCTTCCTTCCTTCCCTCCCTTCCTGAAATCCTATACAAAATAAAGTAAAATTAACCCAGACCTAGATCTCCATAAATATTGCAAAAAAATCAAGTAAAATCGGAGTCTCCTAAGGAAGGATTATACATAACGTTTTGGGGTCTGAGCTTAAAGTAGTAAAAAGGACATGGTATCTGCATGGTCTTTGCATTTTCCAGAATTCATTGGCTTATGTCAGAGCATGGAATTAACCTAGATGTTTGCCATTTTTTTCCTGAAGAACTTTGTCTGAGGAGTACTGTGTGATATCTCTGGTGAAAAGTGGCATATAATTTTGAAGGCAAAGTATGTTGCAGTATCATTGACTACCATTATGATATCAGGATAGTAATGTGGAGTGAAAAGAAGCAGCAAGACTAAAACTCTTATTTTCAGATGAAATGGTCTGCTATCAAATATTCCATCCTATTTCAGGGATTTAAGTGTAAAAATACAAAATGTGCAGTAACGATGGATAGAATGGTACTTTAACTGCAGGTTTTTTCCATGTACAGAATGTACCCTATGGCTTCTGCTGACACCTGTGGGAAAGGTGAAATCACAGGTACAAATCAGAGCTTTTGTGAAGAAGAAATGGTGATAGGACAGAGTGCTTGGGCCTGTAGAGACTACTGCCTCCTTGTCGTTATAGCAGACAAATATAACTGAAATGGACTTTCAGAAAGGACCTAAGCCATTTAACTTTAAGATTTTTAACTTTCAGTCCTTTCTGAATAAATTACTGCTTATGATCAGCTTCATTACTTTCGCAAAGCCTAGCCATAATCAGAAGTAGGTAAAGGAGGAGTGCTTTTTATCATTTCTTTGGAGAAACACAGCATACTCACCTCACAAAACCATAATTGTACATTACTTTTCTCTGACACCTTATAGAAAAAAGAAAAGGCATTAGAGAGTAAGGTAAAGAGACTAATCTTGTTGAAACATTACATTCAAGCTAAAGGCTTATGTTAGAGGAATACCATACTTCATGCTCAGGAAAGCAGTTTGGTCCGTGACTGGTATACGAGAGTTGGACTTGGAGATTTGACTTCAGAATCTCCTACAATACTTTGTGTAGGCAGTTTAGACTGCAGGTAATCAAGGACAGTCTCGGCCATATCCCATGGTTAGGTATCACACTGCTTAATGCAATAGATCTTGGGTAGAACCTACCAGTAAAATACAAATGATAATACATCTCAGTACCAGAACTTTTAATGTACAGTATTCTCTTATGTAAAAGGAGATCAAGATTATCCCCAGAACATATTCTGAATATTCATGGATTGGTATAGGTACTGCAGTGTGAGAAGTCTGCAGAGCTGGGACAGCTGTCAGTTGTGTTGTAAGGTGTTTTGGGTTTTGAAAAAAATCTTCGCTAAAGGAGGGAAAAATGCTGATTCTTCTGGAATGATTCCACTGCCAGACACTTCATATTGTTCAGTAGCAAGATTACCAACTCCTACAGCTCTCTCTTTTTAAAAAGTCGTTGAAATCATCTCTGCTCCAAAACACCAGACCATAAATACCAGTGCATTAGATAAAGTGAATGCATCATTTCCCCTGTCATGTCCTACAACATTCGCAGGTTTGGTTGGAAACAGTTTAGATGGCAATTTCAGACTCTCAGCTCTGAAGCAGAGGTGTAGATCTTGTCAAGGCATTGAAAAAAGCACTAAGAAGTTGCTGAATGTACAAGAAAAGGATGGTTTATGTTTTTGTTGCCTCTGTTCTATTATTTCTCCTTGACTTGCAATTGTAGTTTTTTAATTGCTTCTCTTTGTTCTTTGAATCACCATTGTTATCTGGAACTGTAATTGCTTCATCTCGAGATCAGCCCTTGAGAGCACAGCATTTACTTTTCCTTTCCTCATCACGAGCCATGGTTTCACCATTTACTGGTCCTGCCATGGTGCGTGTCTCTCCATAGGGCCCATGCTAAAGAAGTGTCATTGCACCTGAACGATGACAGCAGATACTAACCTATAATAAGGAAAATACTGATAGTTGTCATTATTCTTTAGCTTGCTTTTGTTACTGGTTGTTACTGAAAGAATGTTGCATTAAATTCAATGGAAAATTCTGCTTCCATGCTCCCTAGCCTGTTATCAGCAATCGCTACCCTGGCTTGTAAAACATTAACTCACCTGTGAAAGGTGGGAGATTAATAAGAGGTGTTTTAATCTTCATTTACTGCAGCACACACAGCGTGACGTGCAAAGGTGAAGGGAGGAAACAGAAGCTGTTTTCTTTTTCTTGAGCTGCTTGCTAAAATCTATCACTCCCTGAAAAGAAACTTCAGAAGAGTCAATGATGGTTAAGACCCTGTCAGATTCAAATAAGTCACAGGCCACATGTGTGTCAACGTACCTCTTGGAAACTGGCTTCTAAATAAGCACCAGCTCCAACAGTTTTAATGAGTGCCCACTGAAAAGCACCCCCAAAGTTCAGTCCCTGCAGAAATGCAAGGTGCCAGCAGCCTACACTGCACAGCCTGTGCTGGTGTATATTAACGGCTTACCCCAAAATTTTAACACAATCTCTTTCACCTTCTGCTCCATACGAAACGTATTCTTGAATCAACACACTTGTGGTCAAAGCTCTGCTTGGGCTATGAAAGAACTGGGTTTAACTATTCCAAGCAGCCAATTTCTCACATTCTATTTCTAAGGCTTCTGGCTGTTCAAAACCTGTTTGGGACAATCCAGCTAGTCATTCTAGTCTCTGGTGTTGTGAATTTTTAATTTCACTTGGAGTGGCTTTGCTTTGGACTTGCTTGAAGGTGGAGAGACTATGTGTACAAACAGAATAAACAGCTCAGAGCCCTAAAGCTGAGAAGTCACTTTTAAGCACTATGTGAAGCTGTGCGGAAGCTCTCTGGCCCATTAATTTGTAGGAGGCTTCAGTAACGTTGCCAGCTTTACCCTGTTCCAGTACTCAGAATCGCAGTGGTACTGTGTGTGTCCTAGGACTGATGCTTTTACAAAGCTCTGCAGTAGCAAGAGAACGTATTTGTCTTCCAGAAGACGGTGGTTCTTTAGCAGCCCTTATATCCTTAACCCTTAGCTGCTGACATAGCAGGGAACCTTTTTCAGGCCCCTTAAAAGTAGTAAAACTTCTTTCTCTACTTTTCTCCATCTGCCAGCCATCTTCAGTTTTCTGTCTTCCCAGGTCTTTCTATAGCAGACAATCACTGCCATTAAGACAAAGAACTCTCTTTCCCTAGATGGTAGAGCTTGTAAAGAGAAAAAAAGAAGAAAGAAAAAAAGAATGGAGTATTTCTCTGTAAAGGGCACCTGTCTTTTACAAAGGATAAAATGTTGCCAGATGAGCTTAGCAACATTATTAATCAATCTGCGGAGACATCTTTCTTATTTTTTCCCTTTGTAGGAAAAATCTTTAGAAGAAAATAATCCAGGCAGAGGAAGACATACAAACCTCTGCAACCTCAGATGGTGGTGTGTGTGTGTATGTGTGTGTGTACTTTTCCTCCTTGTTAAGTTAGCCCTGCTGTCTTCAGTAGAATTTTTTTAGGGAAATGATATACTTTCCGTTTAAGTTCATATAAAAATGTAGGCTTTGAGCATTTGCATTTTTTTGTTGTTTAACAAAAGTTGATTTATTTCTTTGAGAGCTCCATGCAGCATTGGAATAATAATAATATTTAATTGTCTTTTTGCTTCTGTCCAGATCCTGGATTGAAGAGCATCACCTTTATTGCAAGTTTCTACAAATGGCAGTGTTTTCCACGCAGAAAAATACCCAGGCAAGTATCTGTTCTAATAAATTATTCTTTGCAGAGATTTACTTAGCTATTGGGAATTGTAGAGAAGTGCATATCAGTATATCAAAGCATTTTACAAACTCTGTAAAGTAGGGAACTAACACTTTATTGATGCTTATTTTAGACTGACGGAAATACTGAGTGATTCACCCAGATTCCCATGGCAAAAACTGCCCTTCCTCCCCTGTACCGTCATTGTTTGGCTCCTATACACGTCCTCAGAAGGCGTATAACTGTAAAGTTCTTCAGTATGAATAGAAAATGCTTTCACTAGTGTGGGATTTTTCACTTTCTTTGTACTGCATTAATGAAAACTCCCACTGCCACCAGGGGATTAAGATGGATGGATGCAGGATGCCATGGCAAAGCCCACCCTTTATGGATACAGATGCAGGAGTTTACATCTAAGATCTCCTTCCAACTGTAGTTAAAATACCTGAATAAACAGAATGAAAATTCAGAGTGAAAACTAAAAAAAAAAAAAATCCTGAAGTTTTCTAGTTTTCTTCAGAAATGGAAAACGATTAGGG
>JAVJGG010000085.1:39102005-39144964 GCA_035590195.1 Aviceda cuculoides
ATACTGAACTCAAAACACAGCACCGTACCAGCTACTAGGAAGACAATTAACTCTATCCCAGCTGAAACCAGGACATGTATATATCTGAACTGGGAGTCCTCTGTGACAGAACTTTGCTTGATCAAAGCCGGGGTTTCTTTCATTGTTTTTCAATAGCCAGCACACACAAAACAACCAGGATATTTCATTAAATGTTGCATCTTTAAAAAGTAGTGGTTGCACATTGAAACCATCTTGAATGTTTTCCCAACCATCTATTGGGAGCAAAGAAATAAGAGAATAATATAAGAACATTCAATTGAATGAATCCTGTAGTCAAAGGTTTTGTAAACTTCCTCACTTTGTAGGTTGTTATGAGCTCCATAGAGAGTATTACCACCTGTGTCAAGGCAATACATTTTTTACTGGAAATCATATATTTTTCTTTTCACAAAAAAGTATATTCCCTCTGCAAAAAATGTTCTTTTTTTTTCTCCAAATGCCAATAAATTTTTTGACTTGGGGATTTTTTTTTCACTCTTTTTAAAATTAAAAATTAAATGCAATTTTTACAGGTTGGTTTCCCCCACCCCCTGTCAAATCTCAGTTTTACCAGTTTGCCAGAAGAGTTAATCTCTTTTTTTCTCCTGTGTTAGTTCTTTATCTTCCATGCTTCATTCAGAGCTCATCAATTTGAATGTGAGTAACCAAGCTTCTTCACAATTTGAACCCGTAATATTTATGACCTGATTAAGAAAAAGTAACAAAAAAAAAAAAAAAAAAAAAAACCAAAATAGCTTAGCAGCCCCATTTTCTTACACTGTAGGTACATTTCAGGAGCATCGAGTATAATCCCAATGAGACTGTAAAAGCCTCCTGGAGCTATTGGAATCCACCTTAATAATACTGGGTAAATGTCTGTGTCCTGAAAATGTTTTATGACAAATTCCATTACAACTTTAAAAGAATCGCCTGTCACTATCACAGTCTACAACGCCGTGTCTCTCTGAAGACGCCTTGTAGTTAGCTTTCTGATTTGTCGCACCACCTTCTAACACCGCATTAGTGCTGAAGGAGTCATCCCATCGTAATATAATGAGGTGCCATCTCATCAAGTTGAATTCTTCTGCACCAACATCTCTGGGAGATGATGGAGGCCTTTTAGAGCTCCTCACTGCGACCTTGGAAGAACCTATGCTCGTCCATCTGCATATCCAAATTTCTGCAGACACTCAGAAACCTTTCCGAGGACAGTTTTAACAACCGCTTACATATATTACTGCGACAGGCTAGGCAGAACTGTAAAGATGTATTATCTTCCCAGGTTCTATCACAGCAGGTGTCACCTGTAGGAAAGCGCTTCAAAAATAAAATTGCATAATGAAGGAAGGGGGGAGGAGGAGAAAGTTTGCATAATTACACCAAGTGAGAACAATCAGCTAATCTTGGTGATAAGCAGAATTTGAATTTAAGCCAAACTGTAGGCCAGCAACAGCTTTAGTGCACTGGTAGGTCGTGTCTTCTGTCCGCAGAGGAGCGGTAAGTATAACCCTTCATCTTTTTAATGTTCCTTTGCAGCCCTGCCCAAGGCTGGGAGCCAGAGAAGACGCAAAACTGCTCCAGCTGCAGGGAGATGCAGCCTGAGCAGTGACTGGAAAAAACCTGCCGCTGATTTCTGAGGCTCCCTTCTCTCACACCATAAGTGTGCAACTCCCAGAGAAATCTGTGAGAGTGACGCTGTGATTGAATATGAGATACGGAAGTTGAAGGTTTCTTTTAAAAGGGAAAGATGGATTACAAACCTGTAAAATGACCATCAGGTTGCCTTTCTCCAGCCTTTTCTCTTTCCTTTTGAAACAATTTGACTAGCTGACGTTCCTTGCCTATTTTTCTCGGGTCTGAGTTGCCTATTAGTAAATACAAATCTATTTAAAATATACATATACCTCTGAATAGACCTTGAGCACGAAAGAGAATCTTACTCTTTTTACAAGCCCTTCCCTGCAATAAATCATATCCATGCACCAGGCAGGCACTAAAATATGTGTGAGGCATTGGACATGTCTTGTCCCATTTGTGTTAAAATTTAGAGACAAAAGCTACCTGGGCAGAGCATCCATTGGGCCAGGCTTTAGATGGACTTTTTAAAGTTTTGCTGGGAGGAGGTTTTAACAGAGCACAAGATACAACATTAAGTATTGTTCTCACATCTCTGTAACTTGGATTTTTACTGTATATAATCAGCCTAAATCCCATGTAGCTGTTTTTCTTCTATGATTTGACAAGCAGGCTAACGTTAAGGTAGAAGTGTTATTTATACTATGAGATGAGCTAAATATATTGCTAGCCATTTGAAAGAAAGGTAGCCAAAAAAATAAAAGGTTGATATTATGGAAACTGCAAGCACAATATATTATGATGGCTGTTGAAAAGAAAATCCAGGGAACAGGTGAAATTGTTTGTGGTGTATATATTATCAAGAAACAAATCTTATGCACTTTGAGTACAGCTATTACCACTTGCACAAAATAGGTGATAAAGTGAAATATGAAGAACCGTAGACCCATCAGCCTCCTGTCTAAAGCACATAATGTCTTGCCTTCACCAAAGTAAATGGCACGATGTATTAATGGCGTTTAGTCAACCAAAAGAACCGGTGGACTTTTGGTCAGGTTCTCCAGTCACTTTTATGTGAGGAGTGAAATAGTGTTTTCAAAAGTTTGAAAGAGACATATCTTGGCAATCCCTGGAAATAGCTTCTCTGCTAAGCTGTGCTGTGATTTATGTGAATTAGTATCAGTCTGGCTTCACTGTGAAATTAAATACTACTAGTCCCAAGATATTCGGGTAACTTTTATTCTTAATTTTCTTTTGATAGGTGTAGTGAGTACATTTAAAAGTGGAACGGTCATTCAAATTTTTCACAGAAAGTGCAATTATAGATTTTTCTGTCCTTTAGTCCTTAGTGTTTTTTCCTTGTAATAAAAGTGGACTACTTCCTTTCTCCATCAAACATGCTGTATAGCTGCCTTTCACGTGAATTATACCATGCTTATTCAGACAAATGTGTAGAAAATACCCATCAGCAGTCTTGTTTTTCCAGTCGTGAGTATTCAAAGAATCTTGTAAAAGGAAAACTTGTAACAGGTGTGTGTTTAATAACAACCTATAGTAAGATTTATCATGTCTAGATGCATGTGGGTTTGGGATTTTGTGTTGGTTTTTTTTGTTATTGTGGTTGGTATGTTGTTTCATGGGTTTTTTTGTGGGGGGGATGGATCCAGTGAAGAAACAACCGCTGACAACACCCCTGGGAACTAATGGATTTTCTGTAAGGATAAAATGCTGCAATAGGGTTTTTTAATAGTCTAATCATGTACAAATCCACCACTATATACTTCTCAGAGCAGGGAAAAAATAACTGAAATAGTATCTCTGTACCATATTGCAGAGACCTAGTGCTATGTTGTGAGATTTTGTTCAACAACAGGATTTGAATTAGAAGCTGGAATGCTTTAAAAGTGTGAAAGATGAATTTTGTGTTAGTGGAAGATATATCAGGATGTTTTATCATTAGCTTATCTCTGACTCTCATTGGCATATACATAACTTTTGTGACTACAGAAGAAAGCCACAGGAAAATTGCAGGTTTGGCATTGAAATAATAAGAGGAAACAATAGGAAAGTGGCACTCTTCTTCAAATATTTCATAGTGCTATTGTTTTAATGTCAATATCATGAGGCAAATTGTACAATGTCATATCACGCCAAGTAATGAAGTCTGACATTTTGAGATATTGCAGTTTTCCAAAGCCATATTTATAGAAGTGGGCAGAAACAGTTTCATAAAACCTTGCAGGAATGCTTCTCTTTTTTGGAAGAACAGCCATCCTGTTCAGGCTATATCTTTCATTTATACTTTAAATAGTGGATGTAGTTCAAGGGTTTTTTCTTGTAGGTTTTCATGTATCATTTTCAAAGCCAGATACCATTATAAACAGTTTGGGTTGGTTTTGTTGGGTTTTTTTAATTAAACTTTGTATATAAATCAAAAAAAACTCAAAAAGAATAACCTTTAGCTAAATCTAACCAAAAGCTAAATTTTAATCCTGTTACTAATCTTGATTATAAAATACAGGGCTTGAAGAAAGTATGAGAAGTCAGTAAGTTTGTACTCTTGGTCCAAGGCAGGGTCAGCTTTCCCAACATATTCCTGATGAATATTTATTGAATCTTAGTTCCTAAATACTGCCATTGGGGTCTCTGCGCATTACAGAGGAGAGGCTGACTCAAGTGCCTCACTTACATGCAGTACAACAAACAGCTGTTATGATTAGCATAGCAATAATCTCATATCTTCATGAACCTCTTATTAATTCACAGAGATGATCTTTTTGGGTTATACAAGACACTCTGAAATGTAGGTTGCATTGCAATATTCCTAAATATAAACTTCAAAATGTGCTTTCTGCCAGTCAGCATTATGTGCTCAAGTAAAGAAGGAAACCAAAGCTGAATACGTAATTTGACTAGACGCAAGTCTGGTGACTTTTGCATCTGAAGGTAGAAAGTCTTTCCACCCTTATTTGTGAACTGCTCTCCAAGGGTAAAGACTATCCCAGCTAAAATGATTAAAAAATTTTGGAATAATAGGTCTGAGGACTTTACAGCTCATTGGAAAAAATTTTGTGAACGGAAAATTATATCATCTTTATGAGAAAAAAAATCACTTCCCTTGCTACCTCTGTGACCCCAGAGCAAACAAAAACCAACAGGAGAGTAGCATTGACAAGTTGCTGTGAAACTTGAAATGAATAACCTAGAGATGGATTAAAACTCCTCATAAAGAGTGCTTCATCTTCTGTACTCTATCTTGAGATGCAACTGGGAAAGAAATGTTCTCTTTGAAACCTTCATGGAAATGGCAGGTTTCAAATAATCTGTAATTACCTAAAATGTCATGATCTAACACATGTGTTTTCTACAATTTTCAAAGCAAAGGGCAGGCATCTCCACCCAAGATGAACAAACAGGTTTAGTCAAGAAAGGAATGCTATCTGCAAGCTATGCTATAATTATAGTACTCTGTTATGAGAAAGTTTTTTCCACTGGAAGGATTTACATTTTTGATACTTTTAGCAATATCCTCAACACAGAGGGCACAATTTTTTTTTTTTTTTTTTTCTTTTTTTTAATAAAAAGAAGCGAGGTTATTACCAGCAATGAGTTAGCAAATACAAAGACTTCTGCCACTGGTAACAAAGAAAGCTCAGCTGTTGTCACTCATTTGTTCTGTAAACACTACAGAAACAAGTATTTCTTTACAGAACAGTTAGCAAATCACTGGTTAATTTTTACTAGAAGAATGAACAGTTACAGTTTGGGGTGGTTTTTTTTGTTTTGTTTTTTTGTTTGTTTATTTTTATCTTTTGAAAGTCCCTGCATACAAAGACTTTTCTGAACCTGTTACATTATATACAATAAATCACTATCTCATGGTCTTCATATAGGAACAAATTAATATAACTATGAATACTGGACCTGATTATTTAAATTAGTAAAGCTTTGAACAGTTACCTACTGAATTGTGCTGGAAAAGACTAGAAGAAAAAGAGGGAAAAAATCTCAAATGAAGGGGGATCCAGCAACTTGCACAGATAGCTATGAAAATTAAAGTCAAGGTGAATTTTTGTCTCAGATTCAAATAGGATACAGTTCTGTGTTATTCACCAACTGGTAATTAGTAGAGGAGCATTTGCACTCATTTTTTCAGTCCTGAAAGACTCGTAAAATATATTAATTAAAAATAACTGAGAAGTGATATTTTTCATCTATCTGAAACCCAACAGGAGCTTTTCACACGGCAGAAGAAGCACCTAGCATCCGTCAGGGACATAGGTGCAGAACTAACTTGGAGGTTGTCTAATGAATCATTGCTAATACTTTTTCTCCAAGGATTTGGTAGCCTTGGAAGGTTTCATTGCAGAAATTGTTCTTTTTGTGAGATACAGTGAGATCACAGCACTGGGTAACATAAATAATTATATGTCAGGCTCACATCTAGCTCTCTCGTAATCCATGACTATTTGGACACCGAGGAAGCATACAATTTATAACACTATATCAGCTCCGTTTCTGCAACCAAGTGTGTATTAAGCTCACATTCTGTATTTGCTCAATTTGCTTGGCTTCAGACTGGAGTAAGGAACCTGTTATAAAACCCCTGTAATAGCCATCTGGTAAATAGCATAATTTGTTACATAGCAGGTAGAGGAAAAAGGGAGGTTTACGGTGGAGAACTATATCAATAAGTGCTTTGGTTTCAATCACAAGTGCATTGCTTTTTTATTTCTTCACATAAGGTGATAATGAAGAATGATGACCTCATGTCTAGACCTGAGCTTTTAACTTTGTTGCAGCTCTGGGGGCTTTAATGTTTTTCAAAAAGCAATCAATCAAGTGCCAAAAAGTGTCTGGCTAATTACCTCTGAGACTTTCTAAAGCTCTCCATTCTTTCCTCATAGAAAAGTAGTATTTATAAATTGCTTTGCTGAAGCACAAACCAGGTTATGGCCTATTCTCCTCTCCACCTTTCTTTGCTTCTGCTCCCTACTTATGGAAGTGTTAATTTTGTGAATATCAGCATTTGACAGTGTTTCTTTCTATCTGAGATTACTGTCACTGTTTCCTCCTGAACATTTCTGGAAAAACATATTTATCTCTTGAAGTAAGACTAACAAGAATATCCAAGCTGTGAGCGTCTTGGGGAGGGAGCCTAAGAAAGAGTAACCAATGAACACCCCCAGTCACCCAAAGACCTGGTGTCACTCAGGTCCAGTGAGATGAATAGCAACAATGATTTATTTGACTAAATTTGAGATCTCTTTGAATTATCTGTTAACCTAGAAGTCAGAGGTATTTCAAACAGAACAACATATAATCTAGTAAAGAAAAGGGGAAAAAAAAAAAAAACCTGGAAGGGATCTCTGGAGGTCTTGTAGTTCAGCCTGCTGCTTTAAGTCAGGCAAACCTCAGTGCTCGATCAGGGAGCCCAAGGGTTGCTTTGGGCAACCTATTCCAATGCTCAATCACTGTCACAGTGAAGAGTTTTCTCCTTATGTCCCTAGCTACCTGCTCAATAGCTATCTGCAGTTGAGGTAGCATGGACTTTCAGAGCAACGATCTCAGTAAGATGGCAAATACTCAGAGCAGTGTTCCTAAGGGTGAGCTACGCAAGATGCTGTTTTACATCTTTATGTTTTGGTCCAGATACTTGAATGTATTGGTCTTTTTTTTTTTTTCTAGGACCTTCAAGCACAGAGAATATTTGCAATTGTCTCTGTCTTGACAAAAATGAAAATGCATAATAAAAAAGCGCTATAAATATATGGACCTAATGTTCACTCAGCTCATTTTGAGAGCTAGTGGCTTTTCTGTAAAAAATATTATCTTTAGTGGAACAGATAAACGACAAGCCTGAAATTTCAGTCTCAAAAGGGTGTTCACACCTGCGAAGTCTGACCAGTAGCTCCAGTTACAAGAAACTATTATTTGACTAGGAGGTGATTGTGGTCCAAGAGAGCACTGTTAAAAAGCTTTCATTTCATAGGAAGAATGTACCAAGGCAGGAACAAAACTGAGATCAAAGCATAGGAGGTAAGGCTCTGCAGGAAAACCCATCGTTCTGCCAGGCTAGCCAGACAACAAGCGAGGAGACCCTCGCAAGCATGCGGAATGGAGCTGAGTGTACAAGACAGCATCACACATCAAAGCAGTCAAAGTGTCATTTCCATATTACTGAGAAGAAAAACCCTCCAAAACGTAATAAAATCATTCTGGATTCCAAACCCTCACCCCCAAAATAAAAAATGTGCTATATAAGCCAAAAGAAGGATTCCAGTTGTTAGAGGCTTTGTGAACATTTGTGACATACGTGAAGAATGCTCCAAAATTTAGAAAAACAATCCAGCTTCTGAAAGGGAAACATCCACTGACACAAATACTTTAGAAGGAGCTCAATGTCTCACTTGAGATCAAAATGTACCAGCTTTACATGTGTCGTGAGTAGAAAGTGCAGCGAATAAAAGGGAAGACAATATTCCAGTCGGAAAGCTGACTGCTACTGACATGTGTGAGTCCTCCCAAACTGTAACCCAGCGCCTCCCTCAGAATTTAATTATTTTTCGTGTTCCATACTTAGAAAGAAACTGCGTATGTGGAGCAAAAACATATTCACATAATGTCACAGAGTAAGGGCATATATTCATCTCAAGCCACTAATAGAACCACCCTCTCTAGCCACATAACAAAAGCGTGGGTAAAGCAATGAATATGTAAACAGTTTAGAGCGTGCATATAGAAAGTCTTTATATAAATTATTAATGTGGTATAAGGTAAAAGACAATCTCCACAGGAGATTTAATGTGACATCTGAGAACATAAAGAATTTGTGGTTGCTCCATTTCAAAATCCAGTATTCCAAACCTGTTGGACTTTTAGCTGTCTTCCAAACAGAAAAATATTTTGAAATGTCAGGATATTTTATAGAACTGCTCTAGGAAGCAACACTTAAATTTTTATACAGAGACTAGCTGTTTCTTCCTGTTTATGAGTTTTAAATATTCAGCTGTTTGTCAAACTACTGGGCTTACAGCTGTATCTACTTTTTTTTTTTTTTTTTTTTTAACGGCAGGGATATTTACTGCAGTAGGGTCCTAGAGCTGAATTTTTGTATAATCCTGCAAAGACTGAACATTAAACAGGGTCATAGGATAATTCAGCTTGGAAGGGACCCAAGGAGGACATTTAGTCCAAACTCTTGCTTAGAATGGTTAGTGTACACATTTTCTTCTCAGTCTAAATATTAGTGGGAAAATTCAGATACTTCTGGTTTATATTTCTTCCACACTCAACATTGTACTACACAAACAGTTCTGAAATAACAACAGCAAGTGGTAAACCCCCCCTGAGCTTACTTTTGTGTTAACACATTTGATATATGTAATACTTTTTGTGACAGTGAAACTTGAAATGATGAAAAGTTTGAAGTCTATCATTAATTTAAATACAATGAAGTAAACACACAGTGTGTAATCATATGAGCTAGGTTTTTTCTGAGTAAACTGAAGTATAACTCCAGTGTTCTTAGAACATGAACAAAATCAGGAAATGATTGCAACCGGCATTTATAATAAGCACTAGATATGGTTGATGTATGAGATAATTATAATGCTTTGCAGGAAAATCTAATAAATCCCAGAACAGTTACTCTGTAAAATCTATTTTTATGGAAATAAGGGTATGAATATGTCATCTATTACAGCAAGAGGGCTATACAGAAAATTCTGACAGCCTCAGTCAAAAGCAGTGTCCACTCCTGAAAGGTAATTGTTTCTGAAGTTTTGCACACACAAAATAACAGGTGTTCCATTTTCTGAAACGAATGGTTTAATATTTAAATATGATAATCTTCAGAATTTGCACAGCTTGATGAACTTCTACAAGAGACATGCACCTGTTTTGACACAGAGGTTAAAAGACTGAATTAATTGTGGTGGATGTAGTTTAATATTTTGGGAATCAATAGTGTACAAAGAGTTCGAGTTTGAGTTAAACTTCTGATATATGTAGCGTCCCAAGACTAGCTGAGGCTTTGGATGCATATGGTTATATTAGCTATGAGCTATAATGAAAAACACCCTAATTTTAATTCTACAGTTAAACTGAAAAATCCCTGTTATTGTTTTTAGAAGAGACTAGTAAAATGGAGTTACTTCTGATTTACACAGCCCAAGGATGGAAAGCTCATTCTCAATCTTCCGTTTACAATTCTTTAACTTCTATGGATAAAAAAACCCAAAAGACAGACTATCCCCTAGAGAGCTGACAGATGATCACAAGAATAATCTGTCATTCCTAATCTTGGTTTTAAAGCATTTTTTGAATGCTTCAGGTCCTTTTTGCCTGGGAATGCTCTTGAAGTTTTCATCTCTAAAAGATGACAGAAAGCTATTAATATGACTTTATGCTTGCCTGAGTTCCCCAAGGGCAAGCTTTCAGTATTAGATATCGAAGATAGACATCTGTAATCCATTTTGTATCAACTAGCATGGCATTTACACATTTGCAAGAATTATAACCAGTAGGTAACTTTATGCAGCTGCCTATCTTTACGTACTGTAGCAAATGGTTCTGGAAAACACCCCAGTTCTCAAAAAGTCACATAAACATGTGCTTAACCTTGGACATAAGGTTCCTCTGAAAGCCATGCAACTAGTGAATTGTTCATGTATTTTCTGGAGTCAGAGTTGATTTAGAAACTTAGAAGCAGATATGTGAATTAGATAAATCTCAGTCTTGAGAACTGTCAATAATCTGCCATTTTAGCTACTAGTACTTCAGTCATAATTTTTTATCACTGATATGTTAGGACTTCTTAAAGTAGAGTGAAGATGAGTAGAAAATACCCAGCAAGAAAGAACACTAGCAGACAGAACAACTCCTTTGGCAATCTGCTTGCTGTTGTGTCAGTAGATGTGCCACTAGAAACCAGCTTCACTTACAACTATTTCTGGTTGCTCAGCGTGCAACACGTTTTCTTCCTTTTTAAAAATTTTTCAATTCAGCTCTCTCACCAAAAACATTTCTTATTCACTAGGTTGACTCAGGTGTCCTAGTCTCCTTGACATGATAGCAACATTTTTGTCCTATCAAAGAAAGAAGTAGAAACATAAAACATAACGTGGAACTTAAATAAATCTTTGCATAAGATCTTCAAGTTTTGATTCAGGGAAGCTGACATGCTCTCTTCACTCAGGTCTTGAAAGTATTAATTCCCTTTGAGTCAATTCTCTAAGCCTTTTGTTAGCGTTCCTCTTCTGTACCTGCTTCTTTGAGAAAAGCCATTTCCCCATAGAATAAGAAATTTCCAAATGAGAAGTGATATGAATCTTTGAGGAGCCAAGTGACTACCACATGAAAAGAAGATAATGGGATATATTTTATCTGGATTGAGAAGCATCTGCCAAGTACATCTCGGAGGAGCTGCCTGTTAAGAAGAGTTTAAAATAGATTGTTTACCCCATTAAATATCAGCAGAAACTCTACTTTTGCATTGATTTCTTCCATCTATATTCTCAGCTGGGAAAGCACAAAAAGATTTTAGAGAGAAAAAAGAAAATATTGTGGAGTGATGCAGCAACTGGAGAAAAAATTAGGCTTGTATCGGTAAAAGTATCACAATCTTTGCTGTCCTGTTTTTATACTCCCCTTGTATTTTTCCTATGCAGTGTTTATAATTAAGGAGAAGGATACAAAGCCTGTTGCTTCTACTGGGAATTCTTTTCTCAACAAGGTTGAAATCCAGCCCATGAATCCCTTAGCTTTACCCAAGGAAGGAAATAAAGACCCAGACTGCACTGGGGGTTTGGGTGGGGCTTTCAATTCTTTCTTTTGTATTTTTTTTTGGTTTTGGCTAACAGCATATATTTCCAGTTCCTCAAAAATTTGAACATCTGTTAAGTTCACAGATCAATTAAATTAGGCACATGCTTAACCATCTTGATAAACTGAGGCCTTAGTTGATAGTAGGAACTCCTGAGGGCGTGTGAGAAGAAACTAAAGCTGGGGCATTCCAAAGAGCAAGATCCTGGTATTAGCATAATGTCGACGTGGAAAATATTGATGAAAGCCTGGTAAAAGAGGCTGGGTTTCTTACATTTTAATTTCTTTATTAGGTTTTTAATTTATTTCAATTCAAAGGGTTTAACTCTTTTTTTTTTCTTCAAGAACCTTTTGAAAAGTTCATAGAGCCACTACAGAATTAAAACAGTTTGGTGGGTGCTATAGCATACATTATCTCAAAGATATTATTTTAGCATGAACAGCTTTTAAAACTTAATCACCTAACCAGCACGCATTCCTAATTGATCTCTCCCTCTAGGACTGCTACATTTTCTTGACCTTTTAATAACTGATGGCTTTAGAGAAAAGATTGTTCAGATAACTTCTTAAAAGTCAAAAGAAGATCTGAGGTATATTTGCAAGATCTGAAGAAGACATCCCTAAAGCAAGTCATGGCCTTGTGAAGTTCTGATTTTCTTGTTCTCACACGCTGCAGTAACTCTTCCAGGGACAGAAGTTGGAGACTGGGGTGGGCTGAACTGGTCTGTGTTTGAGGAAGCTCATCTGGGAGATGTCAGTCACCTACTGCTCCCTCTATATGTGAGGATGGGTTATTTAGTTTATTAAAGAGAAAATAAAGTCTGTGTCTGTTTCAATTTCAGGTATCTACAGCTGCTAAACACACATGGAGGAACAAGTAGATGGTAGAGTCTTTTACCAACCCTTTTACAAAGGGAGGGCTCTTGTCCTCCCTATCAAACTGTTATGTTTCAGATCTTTTCTACAAAAGTTTGTAAATGATGGTTGTTTTTTCTTCAGTTTCTTCTTTCAGTTTTCTTGAATTAGC
The DNA here is from genome assembly GCA_035590195.1 of Aviceda cuculoides. Classification (NCBI taxonomy): domain Eukaryota; kingdom Metazoa; phylum Chordata; class Aves; order Accipitriformes; family Accipitridae; genus Aviceda; species Aviceda cuculoides. The sequence goes on from JAVJGG010000085.1 coordinate 39,114,454, forward strand.
TTCATTCTTTAAATAGCTTCATTCTCACACCCTGCATGTGTATTCTGTATAATAGTTAGGTTTAATTCTAAATTTACACTGTACGGGTAATGCTTTTTTAAAAAATTATTTAAGTCTTAGAAATGACTTTAGCAAAGTTTCTGTTGCTTCTGCCAGCAGTTATGTGGGCCCATGAGCGGAAGGTAGGGTTGGATAACATCTGCACTGCCTACTTTATTCTTGCTTACGCACCCAAGGAGAGCTGTCTCTTCTAGCAGCCAGTCATGCGTGTCGTTGTAGTTCCAACTGGTTGAAGCCTCTTGCTTAGAGGGTTGTAGTATTGACAAGTTTGTGTCCTGCTGTGTGGCAGACAGAATTTTTCCACCTTTCTGAGGAATATGAAAGCTTGTATTCTACACTTTACGGTTTGAGCTTTATACTGATATGACGCTACCATCTTCAGTAGCATTATCTTAAGTGTGAAAGCAAACTGGCATGATGAAAATCTGGGCTGAGTTTTTCAACTAGGAAAAGATTTTCTGATGAGCTCAGTGATAGATCTGCTGCTTCACTTTTAAAAGTTTGATCTGTCCCTTCTGTATGTTACATCTGCTTTCTGTGTTGCAGAAAGAACATTTTGTTTATAATTGCACTTGGTTTTTGCCTGGCATATGTTTGGGTAAGTGCACTTGCCAGAAAAATTATATGAAATATTCTTCTTTGTAACAAAAGTAAACAAGTTTCAGAAGTGCACAGTCTCTCTGATAGCAAATACCATTTTTTATAGTTGCAAGGCTGTGCATGTGATGTAGAAGCTCAGTACTCTTAAGTGAAGACCTGTTTACCAGATCTTCCTCAGATGTCTGTTGTCCCAGATCTACCACTCTTGGCTGAACTCTGACAACTGATAAAAGCTGAGGGAACGAGCCTATGCTATCGGCTGAGCAGGCAACACTTCGTACTTCACTAATCTCCTGAAGCCCCGGGAGAAATTGTATGAGTGAAGCAGTGAAGTGGCCTCAAAGAGATATATTGATTTGTTTCCTATTGAACATAACAAACCCCAAAAGATTTTATAAGTAGTTTTAGCCAACGATTATAATAGAAAGGTGTTCATTGGTTTCAGATGGGTTTTGATTAGACACAAGAAAGACTGAATTAAAATATACAGAATGTTTAAAAGAAGCCTGAAGAGGACAGTAAAGATCAGTCAGTTCTTATGACAAAACTATTCCTTGAACTATATAAGCATCTTGAGGATGTTGAATAATAGAAATATAATTTCTTATACTACTACTACTACTACTACTACTACTACTAAATGTCTAGAGAGGCACAGTACATCATATTTTGCAAACTGATTTTTTTAATTTCTTTTTTTTTTTAATGTTATTATTATAAGCTAAAATGGATTTTACCTGGAACATAGAATAAAATGTTTAAGGATGGAGACGGGTCCATCCTGTCTTGTTTGATAGTATTTCATACTGCACAGCTTCCTATATTTTATACTTCACTCTTAACTCCTTAAGCTTCCTATGACCAGTGTCAGTGCATCCACTCTGAAAAATGAACTTGAAGAAATCCTATTCGCATAATGTTTATGTTCAGTTTTGAAAACGTATCCTGGAGAGTGAATGGAAACATTATAGTCCAGAAAAGATTATAAATGTAAAACAGTATTAAAAATGTTCAATGACCTCAAGAGGTCATTGCTTAAAGGACCGTGTTAGTCAAGAGAAAAACTAACCTGAGTATAATGTTAATTATGTGATTCCTTTTAGAAGATTGTGGTTTTGTTTGTTTAACTGTGATATTAGTACAATTTTGCTCAAACCAGAGGTCAATAGTTATTCAGTTTGAACTAGAAGACAGGATATTAGAGTAATTTAACTGGAAAGAACTAAAGATATAAGAAGTCTTTCAAGTGAATGGAAGTTTGATGATGAAAGATCTTGAGTTTACTATTGATTCATGAAAAAAAAACCCAAACCAAATTTTGCAATAGCCTAGAGCTGATGGTAAATGTTAATAATGAGTGGGGGCAATTTATTTCAAAAACAACTAATGGGGGGCGGGAGGAAGAGGTTCAAAACCTTCTGTATCCACTGCAGAATTGGAAGGAATAACAGTTATATGCTTTGTTTCAGTTGGCTTGCCTGACAAGTCAGTCACCAGCTTGGAATTGAAATCTATTATTTTGACTAATCTGAGCCAGAAGCAGCATTCAGAAGTCCAACAGTACCAACGAGCCCCAGTTTTACATTCCAGAAAATCTAAGCATCACAGAAGAAAGGCAGAAGTTACCTGTGGATATATAGAAAGGATGACTGAAGCCATTCTAAACTGTCAAACAGGCAAGTAAAAAGTCACTTTAGAGAAAGTAAACTCGACTACTTTAAAAATCACCAGAAAGTCAAGCAAAATCTAAGTAAAAGTGAAAGCTCAATAAGTAATCATATAGCTACTGTTTGAAATGGCTTGTGGATAACACTGAATACAGAAACATAGGTTTACGTTTCTAGCAAGGGGGCGTATCGGCTTCGTGATGTATAGAAATGGAGCAGCTAGTACGCTTAGCTACTACCAATGACATTGTCTAAAGTTTTAATTAATTCTGAAAACGTATTGAAAATGCTAACAAACATTTGATTGTAGGTTTCTCGTTGTTTTCCTGCCTGCGCAAACACAGCGAGCAAACCTCTACCGCCGTGTGCCAGCTCGGTGCCGTCCAGCGAATTCATCCTGAATACATCTGCTGAGCCATAAGCAGAACATACAAGGTATGTTCAGATTCATGATTCTTCTCTTGGCTGTATGCATACTGCACACAAGAACAAATTTAACTGCAGTTTAAAGAAATACTACTGGAATGAAATTTAACTGACTTCTTAAAGTGATGTCCTGCCTAACCAGGAAACAGCTACATGTGCACTCACGCTTCTTCCATATATTTCCCATGAAGATTTTGCATTGCTGTGACATTAGCTATACACAATGAATTTATTTCATGTTTGAGATGATACATTCACAACACTGTAGTCATTTTTTTTGACAACATAGTCATCACAAAGCAACAGGGCGTGTAAGTTCTTTGCTCCGAGGGCATTGGGGATTGAATGTTTGACTTCCCCTCTGAAAATGAAGCCGAATAAAATACCCAAAAGGTGACAGTTTTATCAGCTTAAGTGAAGAAGCAGTTCTTGGAGTGCTGAGAACTTCATGAGAAGTTGGAAACTGATGAATACATTAAGTCAATAAACTTACTTCGTTATTAAACTGTTTGGTATACCCTTGCTCAAACACATTAAATATGTTGATTTTTTCATACTTGAAAACACTAGGAAATACTATTCCATTTTTGTACCTCTACAAGTCACTTCCACTGAGTTACAGAACACTTCAAGGTGATTTAGAGACATCAGTAGCTGATTTGACTAATTGCTTAAAAGTTGGTTGTCTAACTATCCCAAACCTTTTCAGGTTCCTGGAGAAGTTTAATAACTACAAACCATCCTGACTGTGACAAAAATAAGGTAAAATAGGGACAGCATTAACCCTAGTCTGGCCTGATATTTGGCTCATCAGGCCAGTTAAACAGGAGCACAACACTTCTTTCCCCAGTATGCAGTCCATTGGTGTACATAATCACCTGGGATGGAGTTGGATTAAGACATGTGATTCAAATTCAGACCCATGATGCAGAGTGAAATTCCAATCTCTTAAGGATGCACTAGATCTTTGGGGGAATTTGTGCTATTGAAAAACTGAGAGACCCTCATCCAAAAAACTTGCCTGCTCGGGTCCCAGATTGTAAGTGGTTTGTCCCTGAAACTCCCACAGAAATTCTTCTTCTACTCTTACATGACTGCTTTCAGCCCCATTCAGTCTGCAAAGTTTCTGATAGTTATCTTAAGAGAGAGGTAGATTCATCAATTATTTTGCTTGAAAAAAAAAACTGTTAACTTGATGAGTGGCTTTCAAACATGAAGTTCAATAACTTCACAAGTTTTAAAAGCCAAATTTTTCCAAACCCATGTGTATAAAAGGCCTTAGGCATTAAAGAAATGGCAATGGTTACACCAAAGCAGAGTTGTGTTTTCTCATACATCAAATAGCATCACTAATTATTTTATTTGAAAAGTACTTTCTTTTGATGAGATTTTTCAGAACAAAAGTTTTCTTAAGTATAATAATTTGTATACATAATACATCTTAGGAGGAATGGCAGATCACAAAGTGATGGAGGCAACTTAAGCTTCATCAACTCATTATGCAGGAACAGAGAGTGGGAGATGCTGAGATATGAAACGGAATGGGAAATTACACCAGAAGAACAGTGGCCTATATTTTGCTCTTTACAATACATAATTACTTTCTAGTACATCTGTGTATTGTGTGGTGTCCACTTTGATACTCTTCCTTCTTTAAAGACACGAAATCTCATCTGCCTTCCATTGAAGTCCAGGGCAAAACTCCTGCTAGTTCAGTGGGGGCAGAACAGAGCCCGTGCTTCCCTCTTCCCCACGGAAAACGCATTGGGATTATTTGCCATATCCGCATTTCAAAAGCATTGTTCAGAAGGTAGACTATTCACATTTTGTCAAGTGAAAAGTTTTCAAGAGAGTTCAGTCATGAATTATATAACTGAGGAAACTGTCTATGGAAAGCTGGTTTTGAATCACTGAAGCATTTTAATTCTTTTTTGAAGATGGCCAAATGTTCGTGTCTTTGTGTGAATTTATTTTTAGCTCTGCTTTCTCTTCAGACCTGACTGACCACTGGTCTGGTAAAGATTTGCAGCATTTTTCATGTCACAAAAAAAGAAATACTATGTCCTCTTAAATTTACATGTTGGTAATGAGGAAATACTTATAGCGTTTTCAGATTTGTCACTAAGTTGTGTGAAGTTTTGTGGAAATCTGTGCCTTGGTTTGCATCTTTCAAAACCAGACCTCCTCCATTTGACTACTTAAATTCAAATATCTGTGTGTATAACCTCTTTCCTCTTTAAATATATGTCCATCACAAACAGTCAGAGCTGGGTTGTGAGGAGAACAGTAAGTTGATTAGATGTTACTGATTTAGGTACAAGTCGTGTCATACATCAGCCCACTGAAAAACAAAAACCATGGAATTTCATCCAGAGGTAACAACTTCATTGACATTGTATGTATTACTCTTACCCACTTCACTATTTTTATTCCAAAGTTTCACATTTACATGTGATCTTTATACTTGATGAAATTCTTAACATCACAGACAGTAACATACACTTTAATGTGTAGATATGAACTGTCTCTCTTCCTTCAAACACTCTGTCTATGATCTTTTATGATTCAGCATTATTAAAAATATATTTTAGGGTTGCAGAGTAAATAATTTGCAAAGATTAAAAAAATAAATAATTGCTTTCAGTAATCTTGCCTTTAATCAAAAAATCTATTTTAGTAGAAGTAGTGTTGATTAAATTCACTTAAAACAAAAGGCTAGATGCTCGAAGGATCTTAATAGTGTTCTCACAGAAACCACTCAAATATTGCAAGCAATAATTGGATAAAGAAACTTTATATGTTCTACACTTCTGAAAGGTCATTAAGAGATAAGTAATGCACAGGTAATAGGCAGAACCAGTTGACTTATCACATCTTGACTCCTGAGGGGAATCAACACAAGGGGCCCTAGAAACAACACGCTGTTTAAATTGCGTGACCACGAGACATAAATTCACAAACCGAGTAGGACAAGTTCCCATCACTGCGCTACCAAAGTAAAGCTGGAATATCCCATCTGTTTGCAGAGGAATGGCTCTGAAGTGACAGCACAGGAATGAAGAAGAGATTTTTGGTTGGGTGCCGGGAGATTTTTTGGCATACTGAAGCGCTTAGAGAGAAAAGGCATCAGACAGAGGAAGGTGAAGAGGCTCTGGTCCTCACTTCCACCAGCTCGTCCAACCATTGAGGGGTCAGGATCATCACCCCCAGAAGAGATTCCAGCAGGACCAGCATCCTGTAAAACTGATTATATCAAAAAGAGATACATGTATATGTAGCATGAAATTTTGGCTGTATATATAGGTTAATGGAGTTTAGCTATTGGCCTCCATGAGAGCACATTACAAGCACTTTTTTTTTTCTTGGTATCTACCTACCTCTTATTGTGTCAGGGTAGTATGAGGAGAGCAAATGGGAAATTTCATCTTGTGAGCAGCACTGAAACAACCTGAACGGTGTGACCGCTCTGTATCCCAGCAGGACAAACTGCTCGCTGGCTTTGGAGAAAGAGGATGTCGGGGAGCAGATCCCAAACCTCTCTGGGGATCCTCCCTCTCCTCAGCCCCACTTGGAAACATAAGCAAACTTCAGCTGAGATAAAAACTGTTTTCTTTTGGGTGTGTTTGTACAATCTAAGCAGAAAACTGACTTCAAGATGTCTAGGATTGCAAATTATGCAGGGACCACAGTTATTCTATACTGAGGTAGTGGATCCCCTTACGGCTGGAGATCGTCCCCTCTCTCTGACCAACTACCAAATCTCAAAGTTAGAGCTAGAAAAAGTCATGTCCCAGTTTGTTTTAAATCTGGTCAGATGATAAAGGCAAAGAATGCCCTTTGCAGTGGGAAGAAGAGCCCCCATCCTACACCAAGTGTACCTCAGCACCCGTGTTGGGATGTACTGTCAGACTGGGCGAGAACCAGCAAGGAAGTGGATCATTAAACAATCTCTGGCCCCAGGAACTGGGAATGTGTCAAGAGCAGCCTATGGACACTTTGCAGGCATGGCCACCTGGAAGCTGAGCACCTTAACTTGCAGCAGTGCCTGTGTCCTTAAGCGTGTAAGTATTATTAATGCAGATAGTGCATAGAAGTGTTGTTGCAAATGGTAATTACACAGTCTGAAGTACACAGAGATCTTTTTGTGTTCCTGCACTCTATCTCTGCTCACCAATAAATATGACTAACGACTATGACAATATTAATAATTGGGGAAAAAAAGAAAACCCACAGCACAACCTCTAAATGGAAAAATAACATATATATTCTTTTATTTAGTCCTCTTAAACTCCAGTTGGGAAGACTGGGAGTAAATGAAGACAGAATAACACCCACAGTCTCTGTAGGAGATTGCTTCCCACACTGACATGTATGCTTGGGTACTCAGAAGAAATTATATGCACTGAAAATACAACTTGTTGTGTCAAAAAAACCTGCTAATTTTGAATAAAAAAATTAAAATTGTTCAGAGCCAAGTTATACCCCAGACCAGTAAGTATAGTTCCTGTTGACATCGTATTCATCCCTAGCAGCAGGAACCTACAGTATTATGTTCCATAGCTTTGTTTCGCTAATGATTATTATTAAAATAGTATTTGCAAAGAACTACATAATTCACAACATGCAGTCTGCCTGGGACTCTTATGAATTCACTGTATTCTACTTGTCTTAAAACTTGAAAAATTCATTTGACATTTTCAAACATTTTACCTGGCTGTTTTCTTTAGGAGTTGTTTCCCCCCGCCCCATTTTGCATGGGGTGACACGCATGGCAAGGACTGGGAACAGTGATGCTGGCTATGATGACATGTCTCAGCAACTTTGGTTTTTTCTTCCCTTTTTTCCCCCCTTTCTATTACACATGGTGCAATTTTTACCTACTGATCTTTGCCTTGGTGTTTGTACGCTTCAACAAAACAAAGACTTTCAACTTCCTGGGTCTTGGGGGATGACTCTGCAAATCATCCTAAATCCCTGCTGAGTTCTTTGGGGCTGGAGGATGCATGCTGCACATAGTGCTCCTTAGCACTTTCAATCTCCTCTCTTATGACAGCTGGGAAGGAGGAAAACAAAAATTAAGTGAATGTGACAGTAAAGAGTGGAGAGGCACAGAACTGCAACGCTCAAGAGGAGACTCGGAAGGACTGGGCTTTCCTGGTTCGGGCAGCTGGTACCGTGCCTTGGCTTTCCATCCAAGACAGAAAAGATAGATTTCAATAAGGAAAGAAGAAACGTAAGGCATTTGCAGAAGTGAAAGACTGCCATGTTGTTGTAACAGACCACTGTAGAGGATAATTCACGCTACAGTAAATTATCAGTGATATGTGAAGTTATTGGTCACAAGTGACTTTCGGGCTCATTGGCTTTCCTCAATCTATAAATGAAAGTTGTTTATATAGAATTGCCATTAGGAGACAGATGCGAGATCTGTTCTTCATCTGGGTCTCATAATATGTGGTTATTGTCTGAAGTCCTACAGCAAGATAATAACTTTTTTTTAAAATGATGGTGCTGTTAATTATGCCACTTTTGCATTGCAGTATCAGAGCCCACTGTCCATCTGTGTTTTTTGAGATTTGACACAGTAAGAATAGCTGAAAACATTTCAAACATTGGTAGGTGGATTCTTATGCAGAAGTAAAAAGAGAAAATAGCTTCTAATTCCCTCCTTCAAAATTGAACACATTTCAGTTTTTCATTTACTATCAAAAGCCTAAATTCTTTTATTAAACATTCATATTTTGCCAGATATATCTTAGTTTAACAAAAGTAGAAAGAAAAATTCTGCTTCCACTAGGGTTTGGTTTAAGAGAAAAAGGATTTTTCTTTTTCTTTTTTTTTTTTTTTATTTTTAATTCAGTTCTGTTGCTTTATTTTTTTTATTCCTTTTCCCTGCTAAGGTTTATCTCATAAAAGAAATTAAAGACCTACCTTTCTTTTGATTATGATAAAGGAATAGAATGTCTGAACAGTCAGATTATGGAAAAAAATAAGTTTGCTGATGTAAAGTGGTATGATTCAGATCAGGTATTAGGGTTTTTTTTTAATTGACTTCCTTTATGGCAACTATGTAGTCAGAAAATGATACAAAGTTTATAAAGAGTCATCTAAATTTTAAAGTTTCATTTTGAATGAAAATCACAAATGTAGAAATCTCAGGAATAATCTTGTGAAAGCAAGTCATTAAATGTGGAAAGATACGAACAAGAAATGCCAATCTGCTCCCAGGGGGCTGGTAACTTTTGTATAACTCCATTGCAGTGTAAGACCTTCCCATGAAAGATTTCCTATGGTCAGAAAATACATATAGAAGTAATAGTGGATGAGAGAGGACGATATGGAAATGGAAGGCCGCCTTTGCCTCTGGTGGACATTCTGCAATCTGTAGCAGATATTTTCTCAAGTGCATGGGGTAATCTAATATCCTCAGCAACCACAGAGCAAGAAACCACAGAGCCTGCACTTCTGCAAACCCTTGGTACTAAACTACTTCCCGTTGTGTTTTGCTCACGTAAGTTTTTTCTAAGATAACTGCTTGGGTTCATAAATGGCCTGATTTTCCCCCCCCTCAACTATCTTTATATGTGGGGTACATTGACTCTGAGAAACTGATTTCATTTTAAATGAATAAAAATTAGAAACTAGTTAAATTCAGCCTGTTAACAGTGTGAAGGGCTCAGCCAGATGAAGGAAGAGTGACTATCAATTCAAACCAGGAGGCACACATTTTCTTGATAATTAATAAAAGATCTTTTTCTACTTGAGCATCTGGCTTCTCCAAAGAAAAGTGTCAGATGAAGAAAATGATGGAGAAGAGTGAGTGTGATCCTTGTCGCTTTACCACACAGAGCAGGTGCTCAGGCTCTGCCACGTTATTCTGGGTTTTTACTCCTACCAGCAGATTTTGTCAGGTGTTGTGTTGTGTATATTTGGGGTATTTTCCCAGAGTTTTTAATCTCCTCACGGCTAGAAGTATGTTTCTGGTAGGAACAGCTTGTAAGAAAGAAAGAGCAGCCTAAGAGCTCTTCAAAACGTCGATGGGTCTTCAAGATAACAACTTGGACGTCAGCAGAGCTGGCTCATGCTGGCAATTTTCACAGAGGGAAGGGGAAAAGGCCGCTGCGCTTTTGTGACAGGTGTCCCACGTATCAGTGATGGCTAAAGAGCAAATCTGCTGTCTGATAACAGGGATGAGACGAGGCTCAGCAGATTACCTGCAAAATCTTTATTTCCTATAGCTTTATGGCAGTTTTATTTTCACAGTGCGGGGATGGGTGTAACTCTGAAGGAGAGGGGAAAAAAAAGTCAAGCCGATTTCCCGTCGGCAGCTGAAAGCTAATCAACAGGCAGGCAGCAACAGCAGTGGCATTTGTTAATATGAAGCATGTGTTGGTGACACTGGGTTAAATTTATTGTAATGGAGTTCGAAATGTTTTACTGAACAGAATTTTAAAAATGTAATTGCATGACAGGAAACAAAGTTAATCGTGAGTGAAGGGCCTCAAGAACCCTCTGCAGTTCCAAACAGAGAAACTAGATAGAAGAGGCTGTCAATTTGATCTTTATTACGATAAGGATTTATAATAGAACTAGCACTCCTGAGCGTTTCCTTGAGTTAGCCAGATTTTCGAAAGCATGCAATACCTGTCCGAAATAAAACTAGATTCTGCAAAGAACTTTAAAATAAAATGTTGAAATGTCTTTTCAACAACAAAAAGGTGACGTTTTAATGCACACTTCTCCTTGTCCCCCCCAGCAAATAGGTTGCCTGTGTTTGCGGGACAGAGAAGTAGATTCATCCCTTCCTTAATTTACAGAGAAATCCTGCTTTCCTTTTTCTTGCCAAACAACATACCTCTGTTTGCATTTTCAGTATTATGGAGACTAGATATCTTTAGTGCACAGCGAAGAAGATAAAGTTATTTTCTGTGGGTGTCAGATATCTATCAGATTTTGAGAAGTGCTGCTGCCTTAAGCCAGACTACCTGGTACTGCTCGCCTCCTGTGACCTGACCAGGCAAAACAGCATCTCATTATTTTCCCTTAATTGCCCAATTAAGTCTATGGTCACTTCGTACCATCAGAGCAGCAGGGAGAAGCCAGGATGTAAAGGCAGCCCTATACCTTGACGTTGTAAAGTATGCAATATCTTTTCTTATCCAGCTAAATCCTATTTACACGACTCAGTTCACTGCTTAGATATATTTGAAAGTGGCAAACCAAGGTGTTTTTTCAGTTCCATTCTTCCCAAACATGATAATCTTGTTTACATAAGCACCATTTGAATTCACAGACAAATAAACCTTGAGAGAAGATTCATAAGACTCTGTGTGTGTTGCAAGTTCCAATGATGCCAAACTGTAATGATAAAGTTTGGAATAACATTAAATGTAGAATGAATGCTAGTATTCTAATGCAAATCTGAAGCTGATTAGCATTCCTAGTTTTAATAATATTAATAGCAACAATGTCGGATGAAATAAAGTGATATTGTTATCTGTGTTCTATGCAAAAGTTCCTTATTTTATTTTTTTGATTGTAATTTTGTATAAATTTAGAATGTCTTCAGATTGCCCCATAGCAGAACACTTGGTCAGATCCTTTCCTTACTCTTGTGTTATTTTTCAGCGCAATTTCTGAGTGAACTAGCTTGAGGAAGTGTAATAGAACTACATAAACACCTACACAGAAGAGATCATGTATAAAAGCTATATAAATTAAAGGTAAGAATTTTATAATGAATTTCATTCCTGCTTTTTCTTAAACTTCTTGTTTGAAGTAAATGTTTCAAAGCACTAAGAAGCAAGATGCACAATTTATCTATGTTTCTGATAGATTCAGTATGAGCTTTTAAGAGACAATATTTTCTACTAGTTAAGTACAACTTTAAAACATCTGCAGTTTTATTACCTTTTATCACTTTTATCAATTTTCTCATTAGGCACCAAATGTTATAAGAACGAACTTGATTTCACATTCTGACATATGAAAATGGTCAGTGACTGACATGACTGCCTTAATGCATTCACTGTAAAATAAATATTCTAGGCTATTTATAGTTTTATCACATTTAGGAAGAAATTTATCACCGCATGAAGCAACAGAAAAAGTCTGGGCTTCACCCTTTAGCTCTGAGTAACAAATTGTTTTAACTAAATTGCTAATAATTATGAGTCATGATATAAGTCTAAGAGTTTAATGTCACTATTTAATCACATGTGGACTGTATCCACTAACCACCATTATGACTCAGTTTATCAGTTTCATTATTTATCCTACAAGGATAATACTAACCAAAAAGAGCAATGAAATACAATAGATAAATTCAGCTCATTTATGCTTTTTTCTATCTTCCAGCCACCACTGAAATTGCACTTTTTAATAGCAAGAGTCCTCTACTTTCTTCAAGGACAGAACTTGTCTGTGTTCAAAATATAGTCAGTCAATATTAGCCTAAATGGATAAAACTACATAAGTGTAGCTTAGTTAAATATTCTAAATTAAATATATTTGAGAGTCTGCAAAATGGTAAAGGCAATAATCTGATTTATATTTGTATAAACAAAAAATGACAAAAAGCATTAAACAGCGTATATGTAAAACAAATGAAGTAATTAGTCAACCAGGTGAATGAGAGACGGTAGGTAGTGGAGTACCTAGTAGGTAACCCCTTGAGACAAAACTTTATTAATTCAAATTTCTAAGTATCTAAATTGCTTTGTTAAGCAGAATGGAAAATTAATTAAAAAATGAAACAGTCATGACATTTAACTCTATTCAAACCGCAAATGAAGTGAATGAATCAGACATTCTGGGAAAAAAAAGAAGAGGAAGAAGTTCAATACTAAACAGGAAAAAATGAAGTGCAGAATTAATGGTATTGAGCCTCTTGAGTACTTCCAGAGTGATACATCTCACCAGAGGTCCACCTCTGTAGCTTGTCTTGGTCTCTATCTAATGGCTTAATCATAGAAAAAATAATCTCTTTTCTTAGTTTTCTGCTTCATTTACTGATCATCTTCAACAAGGCAGGGTTGTGAAAAAATTCATCATAGAACTATAAATTTGAACATTCTGGGGAAAATTTTCAGAGTGGGAATGCTACATTTCTTCTTGAAATTAAAATTCTCCCTTCACCATAGGCCCATAAGCACTTTTGTCTTAGTTTTAACAGGGTCTTTGATTTTCTTTCTTCCACTGTCTTAAAATACTTCATGTATTTAATGCAGACTGTCTAAATAGAGAGTCTTTAAGACAAAAGGCCGCCAGAGTTACTGAAGAATGTTTGTGTGGCATACTGTTAATTCACATATAACCAGAATTTTATATACTTTTATATATATTATATATATAATTTATTATATTATAAAAATATGCTTGTTATAAAATATTTAGCTTCTATTGTATCCAATATTGCATTATATTCTGTTTACTATAATGTAAAATTATAACTTATTTTATATATATAAAGAATATAGTATATAATACTAAACTGATAATGAAATTGGACTATCTACATGAACAGTTCCCATGTCCAGAATCACAGTTACAGTGCTACTTCCCACGTTCTGGGGAGGCACGAGAGTCCTTTAGACTTTAGTCCTTTAGTCCTTTAGTCTATAGTCCCTATAGACCATGCTGAAGCCAAAGAGGGGTGAGACATGATCCTCGCTGTACCTGTGGAAGTATTTATTTCCTTTTATCTCCTGATACTTAACATGGACAATTGGCTTATAGATACAGTTTTCTGGTACATCAGGCTGCTCTCAGCTGTTTTCCTTCTCAGGACTGGTCTTTGGCATCCAACGACACTGAACTCTAATTCTAGGAATGGACTGTCCCAGCCTGGGTTTGAACTACTTCACTTAATTCTAGGAAGAAGAGAAAAGCTGTTCCGGAAAGTCAAATTGCCTGGGAAGGCAGTTCTAAGTACCTTAAAAAACTCCAGAGTAGGAAGATCGAGATTACTTTACAATCTCAGGGTTAAGCATGTACTTTTGTGTGAGGCTGATGGGAAACACTAATGGTCTAATCCTGCTCCCTCGTTCACTCTCACTACTATTCTGAGAAGTCAACCCACTACAGCCAGTAGGACTATTCCACATGAGCAAATAAAAACTTACTGGGAGTAAGTAGGACAGAAAAGGCCCTTAGTGGCTGTGCTAAGAAACCTATTTTAAAAGTAGTTAGTGAGGGGCCAGGAGGAGTGTGCCAGAAAAATCCCATACTTCCAGCTAGAAATGTGCTAGACCCTGAGCTCAAAGGGCTGGAAATACTCTCATCACGAGCACTTAAAAAAGCATCCTGCATTTTTCACGAAACCTTAATTTATTTATAACTAAGCTCAAGACTAGATTGCCTTTCCCTGAGTTTGCTCTACCATACAGTCATATGCAGGTATAGAAACAAAAATTATAGGGGTAAATATTGAAGCATGTTGGGTTTAGTTACTTATTAAGAATATTTTATGTGTTTGTATTTAATGTTCTTCTTTTAGAAGAAATAACTGAGAGAAAATGGACTAACACTGCCATGCGTGCTTGATGAATTAGACAGTGGAAATGACAATAATTTGAGAAACCATATATAAGATCAGAACTTGGTTTTTTTGTTCAAAAGTTACAAATAAACAAACAGGAGGAGATACTGAAAATATATTTCACATGTAGGTATTTCGAGGCCTTTGAGTTCAACCAGTGACGGCGAGTGTGGGGTTTAGGGGGTTTTGAGTCTGGTTTTCTTTTTAATTGGACTAGCTTTTGATTCCAAGTCATGTCAGTGAATAATCAGAGACTATAATAGCTTCCATCATACAAGTGACATTAACCTAGTTTTCCTCTGGGAACAAGGAAAGCAACCATTCAAGCCTTACTGGAAATGGCTGGGCACTGGGCTCTTTTTCAGAAAGCTGCTCCTACACCGCACTCACGCCAGCCTCACCTCCCGAAAAGAGGAGAATGGGACCTACTAGAGAAAAAGTGCTGCTTCTCTATGTATTTTGTGAGCTCCCTAGTGCTCCTCCATGTTTTATACATTAAAACCCAGAAGACGGATTGTATTTGTAAGCATTTCTTTCTCTGAACTTAAACCCACAAGGATAGAGTCTATTTTTTTATTTTTTTTTTTAAACAAGCCTTATTTCTTTAGAGGTGTTGTTGGGTTTCCTAAAGAGATACTAACTCCTATTAAGCTTAATATTGATAGATAGTTTTCTAGGAATTCAATATCAAGCTGACTGTTCAAAGTCTGAGAGGAAAAACCAGGTAACGTAGTACATCCTTTTGGTCACAGGGAAACCTTCTGGGAAAGTCTGAGAAATGAAAAACCATTGATCCTATTTCTCTGTGATTAATAGGTCTGTGAAAAGCTGCAGTTTTGAGTTGCATTTCTGACCATTCGCGCAATCTCTTTCATTGAAAATGAACATTTAGCCACAGGCTGAAGTTTCACTGTACATTTTCTGATGTTAGCCTGTAGACAAGCAGTTTATTTTTAAGTCACTGTGATCAATTCCACTTTAATGACAATGACAGCTAACTCTGACCTCATTTTTGCAACTGCATTTGCATTTGCATTTGCTAGGAAATGCAATTGCATTTCTTTCAGTGACCTGCCAGGAAAAATACATAACTGCTGTAGCACTTGCAAGCAATCCACAATGAATAATTCTCTCGGTGAGTTCAGAGTCTGCTTCTCAACATGGAATCATCATGAGTAGATTATAATTTCCTTGAACGTATTCATGATTAGACTGAACTTTGGTGAGCTGTTTTCCTTTGTGGATTAACTGTCAGCAATTAACTGCATGCCTGATTCTTGATATTTAGCGTTTGAGGTGTGTTAATTGGTGGTGATAGGCTTTTACTGAATACTGCTTTTTCCGCATGTCTCCAAAGGGACCGGTTGGAAGACGGCATGGAGAAAAGTTTATTAAACAAATATGGGACTTTGTGAATAAGGAAGATGTTTTTTTATTCAGAAGAAAATATTTCCCTCTTAACTAGAGCAGAACCGGATATCTGTTATGCAAAATAAGATTGTTTTCTATAAGAAACAAGGCAATGCTGACCGAGTGTTGAGGAGCCACCAGGGCAAATAAAGAGATCTGCTGGGAACTGCAGACAGGCAAGGAGCGGTACACTTGAGCTGGACAGACTTAATCTTGGGCAAAAAAAGATGGTGGTATCTTAATTCTGCTTATGCAAAACATTTTAAACATGACATAAATTAACACAAATAACTGACATGTCTGTAAACTAAAGTGGGCTGCACTTCCATACCCATTTTTTTTTCTTATCAAAGCCAGCACTGGCTCTGAGTTTAATGAGAATTAACTCAATCCTCACACTAACATTGCCATTACTATTTTAGAAAAGCAAAAGTAAAGTTCTGCTGTGACAATATTTACTTTATACTAGTGTGTTTATGTCTAAATCATACATCTTCCTTTGCATCTCCTTCTATGGTCAAGATTTCTTCAGTCCTAACAGAAATAGTTATTAGAGTCATTACGTTATATTTTATTTACAGCACTAACATTTTAAATTTGTGTGCCAAAAATAATTTGGTCTTATCTTTCACTTGGGATTCAGCTGAATTCTCTTCAACCCATATCCTGCTGCATTCTATTCTGATAATACAGCTTACGTTTATCAGATACTATGAAATAAATGTTGCCTTTGAAAAGGCATGCTGCTCTTGTCTACGTAATTTCTTTTCGCTCGCTGACGATCGCATGTATTTTCCTCCTTCTCTGTAAATGACTTCCTCTGGTTCGACTCTATTATTACTTTCCTTGTGTGTGAAAAACTCAGTCAAATCGCTGAAACATTTCAGAAACAGAAAACCCGGGGAACAAGAGAGTCACAGTTTCTGAAGTGCCAGCTCCATCGCAGAGCAGTCGTGATCTCGGTCGCGATCGTTTCCACAATTTTCCTCCCCGGGTGGGTGTGATTTTTTTCCCTTTGTGTTCCCTGACTCACAGAGCATTTGACAGAGCGTGCGGAGGAAGAAGAGGCGCGAGGGTGCAGAGTAGCCACGAAAGCTGTGCTCGTAGTGCAATGAAATGCAAGTTCTTCCATAAGAAACATGTCCCGAGCAAAGCAGAAGGGTCAAGACCCAGCCATCCGCCAAACCCTATGCATATACGTTTTGTGAATGGGACATTGGATTGTGGAAGTCTCTTTGTGAGAAACGTGTTGTGGGCAGCGGCGGCCAGCAGTGCCGGGGGGGCCGCAGGGAGAATGCTGCGTTTAGTGGCTTCTGGCAGATGTATCACCTCTTCTCTTAGCTCTTTCTTACCTCATTTAAACAGTTTATATTGTGGCTTATCATACTCCAATAGCAGTGTAACGGTGCGATAATGTGAAATGGACCACTACCAGTACGATTTGTTTGCCTGAAGAAGCTTCAAACTCCCAGAAAATGCAATACAATAATCTAATACTGTAATATAAGGATAATACATAAGTGTGTATAATAAATAATACATGATTCTGCATAAAAATCATGTAAGGTGGGGTTTTTTGCTAAATCTACTGCTTTAAAAATATGTACTTATAATATTATTGTATATATATATCTCTACAAAGAGAAAGAAAATACAGAGGAATTTCATTAAAACTAAAAAGCCAAAAGAAAAAGTATGTAAGAGTTAAGCTCTATTATCCTGATTTAAGAAAAAAAGATAGGATGGAATATTTATAAATTCTTTCTGGGCTCTAGATAACGGAGTTATTCTGCACAGAATAAGGGCTAAATGGAGAAAGGTGAAATGAGATGGAAGACAGTTTAATTGAATATATGTCTGTCAAAATACTTCCGCAAATGACTGATGAAAAATGACTGGCTAAACCTCTTAATTAATCAATTCTGTAACAAAAAATAGTGTGTCAGGCACAATTTCCATTTTTATAGTACTTGATGGGTTTGCTTTAATTGTAAATTTACTGCCAAAATACACCTGAAAGGTAGATGAACTGGAAATAATCTGTGTATAGCAAACTAGAGGTTACGACTAAAGTACCTCTAATGAACTTTTCTCTTTCTTGGGTATGTACAATACCCATTGAAGCAATGAGAGCCATAGAAGGAAATATAATCCACAAACTACCTTCAGATTGTATTAGCAGTATGCAGTGGGTCAAACATATTCTTGAAGCAAATTTGTCACCTTTGATGGAGTTACATCACAGACAAGTTCAGTTCGGTGTATTTAATTTCCACTGCGAGTATTGAACCGGGGAAGGGTGTTTAAGCTCATAATTGGCACACCAATGTATGGAAGAGAAGTAAATATGCTATTAATTATGAGCTAAATATTGACACACAGAGAGATTAAATTATATCAAAACATTAAATGTAACTTGCTTAATGCACTATTAAGTATCCAAATATTGTGTATATGGAATTGTAATTACATGCTTGGATTCTGAACTAATTATACGGCAACAAAAAATAAGATTTTTCCAAATGCTTGGGATTGACCTGTTTTTACCCCGACAGAAGTCAATGGCAAAATAGAATTAACCAGCATTGTGTTTTGTCCCAACTATTACAACTCGTCACAAGGTGATGTTGCGTTGTTGCTTACATCTGCGAACATGGGCTTTCCATTAGGATATGTGCTACTATACAAAGCTGTCACATTAAGAAAATCCTTAATTTACTTTTTAAGTGTTGTACTTCATTACAGGAGAAAGCAGTGTCACTGACCCTTATCTGCTATGGATTTAGCATTTGTCTTTTGATTACTTTATGTCAGGCATGCAATATCAAATTCTTGGCAACAAAAGCACACCAAATTCAGTGAGAGTGACTTTTTACAGCACATACAGATGTTCCTCAAAATGTAAGCATAGGAAAAGAAACCTCTGAGAAAGGTAGACAGGCAGACTGTGATTTTTCACACAAGATTCAGACCTTTACAAGAAGTGACATTAGAATTTGTAGCACCATAAGGACTGTAGAAATGCTCAAAAGCATTGGTAGTGTAGAAAACAGAAGGGAATATGAATTATTAGTGCATATCATTGGTTATCCTGTTTCACATCATGCTTCCAGAATTCCTCCTACTTCAGAGACATCAGCTCTAACAGAATATGTTGATTTCAATCCCTAGCCCAGTTCAACAAGATTCATTAAAAGCTGGAAAATTGGCAGGCTGGTTGCCTTAGAACCAAGAGACGGAAATAAGTTAATACCTGTGGATACAAGTGGAGAAAGAACAGTTTTTTTAAACGAAAATGCTTTAATATATAGAAAAACAGTTATACAGTTTTTGACATGTGGCTTATTTTTTTGTGCTTTTGGCGGGGGGGTTGTTTGTTTGTTTGGGGTTTTTTTGGTTTTGTTTTTGTTTTTTTCTTCCCTTAGGAAACGTTATTGAGATACTTTAAAGGATTCTTTTACAGGAGATAAAGGGTCTCGTACTTTGGCTCTTGTTCAGGTTATATTCTATTCACAGTAGCTGAAAAGGTGTGCCATTAGGGCATAAATATGTATAGGTTGTTAGTATAATCACATTAATAGCTTCAGTTCTGCCCATGTAGCTGAGATAACAAAAAAACCTTGTAATTTAAATATGTTTTCATAGTGATAACTGTTATATTGGATATCAAAGTAATACTATGTTAAAACCTATATATAGGCCATTATCATACTCACAGGTCTATGTAAATATATGTCTTGAAATACCTTTAATAGCTACTTTAAAATACCTCTACTTACAGATAATGATTATGCATGTAAAATAAATAAATATGCATGCATGCATGTGAAGATGAAAATAATTAGGATAAATAAAATAACTTACACAACAAGGGTAGACATAAGATTACGGCTGGTCCATTAAAGTCTATGAATACCTGCCCATTGACTTCAATTAGCTTTGAATTAGGCACTTAAACAGCAAGAAGCAAATGGAATATTCTATTTGATTATCCTGGTCAATGAGCAATGAATGCATAAAAATAACCATCCGCAGGCCTCTCTAAACTAGGCTAAAGAACGGCAACTTTTCATGATGTTATTCTTACTTATTTTTTTTCAGCGCAAAGCATACTGGGTATTCCAGAGGCAAAGAAGAACCAACCAAGAAGAACCTCCTTCAATGTCTACAATGCATTTAGGTGCAGTTTCAAGGTTGCGGAAGAACAGGGGTCCACAAGAACACATTTATATGATTGAAAATTTGCTTTGAGGGGATATTTTTTGCCGGTATCAAACCACTCTTCACTACAAAGCCCAGCAGACGTGTTACATGCTCACAACCACAGCCAGCAGCCAGTTCAAAGGGAAAGGGAGACGTGGTGACTTTAAGCCAAACCCTGCAGGGAGTCACCGGCACCTTCTGCAGCGGTCGACCGAAGCGGTGGGTGAGTGACCACAGTGCTGCGGATGAGAGGAGACCCAAACAAAACCCGGGACAAATAATATTTTATTGGCTGAGATAGACAGCATTTGGGTAATGAGTCCAGCGGTTAATTGGGGAATTCAGAGGCCTGCCAAGTCTTGCAGTCCTGCCATCAATCTCCTCCAATCTCTCCAGCGCCAACCACAGCCAGGGTGGTATCTCATCGGTGCCAAGAGGTTCATTCACCCAGATGCCCCCCTCCTGCTGCTGCCTCCAGCCCCAGCGGTCGCTGCCCCAGGACAGCCATCCACAATAAAGCAGGAGCTTTCAAGCCGATGGAGAGGACCTTCCTCTGTCCTCTGGGCTTCTTATTCTGTGTTTCTTCTCAGACTAATTCACTGCTTATTTCTCTGCCTCTTACCCTCCTCTGAAGTGGTTTCGTATTTATACCTAACTTTACCAAGCAGTTTGGACATCTCTGGATCTGAGAAATATGACCAATTACTTTGTGCCAATTGCTGTAGGTCTCTAGCAGGAGGGAAAATATTAATTACTGCAAGCAAACCACATTTTTTGGCCTCTCTTAAGCCAAACCATATAGTTTTGGTCTTGGTTTAGAGATATATGGTTCTGATGCCAGCTGGAAGGAGCAATATTGGAGGACCTCTTTGTTTTACACTACTGAATAGATCAGAAACGGCAAGCACTCCCAAGGTACATTTAAAACTAAAAAAAATAGAAAAAGCCTTGGTTATAGTTCACAAAAAAATCAGTGTTATATCTAATTTCACCAAAGGGAAAGTGTACAAAACAGTGATTGAAATGCAAAAGAAACATGCTTACTAAAATTGAAGATATTGTACACTATTTTGACACAATTGCAAGAACAAATGAGACACGACGTCTTGCTACATGTGAAACATTAATTACAAAACACTGAGAATGGGAAACTTTTAAATTAGATTATGACTTAAAGACTGTTGTATAGGAAATTACAAGTTAATAAGTTTGGGGTTTTTATTACTATTTTTTATCCTTGAGGTAACATGTACATTGAAAATAAAAAGTGAATACGAAGTCAGATGGCTGCTGGGGTAGAGGAGCTAAAAGACTCTTCAAAAGCTTAGAACTATAAAACTAACGGTCTTCTCTAGGAGACAATGCCGATGAAAGCAAGTACAATTAGGTGCTTTTGACCATCAGTCTTGCAAATTATCCAGGTAAGCACTCCCTACCCCTACTGATACCCACAATCTAGAATGCTTGAGCAAGGGGAGCAAGCAGGAGTCGTTATGCCCGAGCGTTAACGGTTGGGATTCTCCAGCTGCAGAAGTTGGAGGGGTTTCGAATCTTGCTGGTTTCAGCTATGGTGGCCTGAGTGACTTTGCAGAGTAAGAGAACCTCTAAGTAGAGAATGTGCACTGGGAAAAGTGTAATGTCAGCTTAGAAACAGGCCGTCACGATGAAGAATAGTGACTAACATCCAGACCTGAACTAACACCTGTGGCATTTGAGGAACGATGGGCCAGCTGGAGTAAAATATCATTGATGTATTTTACAATAACAATTTGCGTATTGATTAGACCCCATAATTTAGATTGCCTCAGGTTTGCTCTGACCTCTTATACTGATACCTGGCAGCCTCTTAACTGTGGACGGAGGAAAATTACTTGTACTGTCAATAACTGTTTACCTATATGAAAATAATTAGCAATCAGAGTGTACTCCACTGTCTTGCATGCAGGGAGTCTCATTAACTTTCTCCTTTGGATTTATACATCTACTAACAAATAAATGGAAAGCCATCCCACGCCCTCCATCATGGGAATGTGTCTGTCTGTATTTTGGAAAGGCAAATACCAGTTCAAACAAGGACATGCTTTATGTCAGAGATTTGTCATTGTAGCTTTTCAGTGCATCGTACCATCATGCTGCCTTGGTCAACACAGAGCATTATTCAATATGTTACACTGAGTGATGCACTGCAATGACAAAGTGTTAATCTCCATTAAAAATTTAAAAGACATACAGCTATTTTCATCTGGGGAAGCTGCTGCTGATTCATCTGCGGCCCTTCGCAGCTGAGGCAAAGTGGCAGCCATATCTCCCAAGCTATTACAAATTACCAGGGAACCATCCTTCAGTTCAACTTCCAGCAGCAGAAGCTGGAAAGAAAAATTGCTTCCTAAAAAGATGAAGTCCAGTTCTCTTTTTTGCTACTTAATATATTACTAAAATGAAGTAGCATGACTTTCCTATTACCTGCAGATGATTGTCAGACGTTTAAGTATGCTGGCCAGCATTACCATTTCAGACATTATTTTACTCTGAAAATACTTCAGCATGCTTACACCTTTCTGCGGTGGGAGGCTGTCAACTAATTCTGTAGCAGTTTGTGCTCATCTGCTTGGGGGTTTGGGGAAGGCAGCGTCCTGCAGAGAGCCGACCCAGGGCTACAAATGGGTGTTGAATGCTGAGAATAAGAAAAAGTCATCCGTGGTGATGATCACCTACCTTCGTGATACCTCTTCGGAAGATATGGGAGGAAGAGGTGCCCGTAGTAATATAGTTTAAACAAAGCTTTATTTTGAATGGCCATGGAGACCAGGCATAGCCTGTTAATGATGTCACGTAGTGCTGCAAAGGCATCGCAAGCTAGTAGGCTTAGGTGAGTTGCAAAGAAATGTTGGTTTCATCTGCCCCCAAAGTGTTGATTGCATTGCCTGGCACCTTTTCCCTCACATGGTTACTGAAACTTTTCTGACAACATTGAATTCATACTTATATAGCCTTCCATAATGGTGATTTTCACTGAGAAATTGAATCCGCTCTTTATATATTAATCTTAATAATGGCAACATGAATAAAAGGAAGAGAAGGAAGAGGATGATGAGAGAAAGCTCAAGGAGGGTGGTGTGAGTGCTCACGACTAGACTGATAGAGCACCGTCTACATCTTTTATTGTTTGTTTTTAAGATGCCATTTAATTTTAGAAATGCAGGCTCTTCTCATGCTTTTACATTGGGCACGGCACATTAAACATGGTGACCACAGCCAGATCACAAGACTCATGCAAAGTTGGGAACTGTAGGGTAAGGCAAAATAAAGTAGTGACTAATCCCCAAGGAGGCTGGTAGCCTGAAGGGACCTAGTCCACGAGGAATTATGGATTCCCTAACACAAAAAAAGCCAAGACCATGGACAAATATAGAAAAAGGGAGGGTAAAAATCAAGTCTGGAAACAAAAAAAACCCATAGAAAATAAAAATGGAAAGTTTCTATTATCCTAATTGGGGAAGCTTATGAGAAATGACGAAAAACGTTACCATGAGTAATGTCTAAAACCCACATAAATGGGTAAAAATGTGTGATGGATGACACCAATTATATTGAAGAGATACCATTTTCTTAATCAGAAATAGAAGAAACAAAGCAAAACAGTGAATTTATGTTACAGATCTGAGCACTCAGACATTCTCATGCAGTTATAAATAGGCTGTTTAAATAGGGTAGTTTGTGGGACACGTAATTCCAGCTGACATGAGGAATTGTTGAAAAGCGAGAGGAAACCTGTCTGTGCTGCTTGTTAGAGTAACAGCTTGTGACTGCATACAGAAACAATTCTAAAGATCCAGTCTCCTGTTACAAAGAGCACAGCAATGGATTTTTGACTATGATGGGGAGCACCATCAGTGATTACAGATAATGGTAAGCAAATATTAATCCACTGTCACAATAAATTTAAGTGTAAAGAATCTGAGTATGAAATAATACCTAATTCAGGTGAAGCATGGTAAATATTTTTTCAAACATTATTTTAAAAAGTATGCAAAAATAAATTAAAAAAACCCAAGAGCATCCTATTTTTTTTCATAAAGCTTATTCTTAAAAATCATAGAAATCCTGTATTTTAACTTCCTTTCATGAGAAGATAAAGATCCTAGTCTGGGCTGTGCCAGCACTGAACTGAGTGAATACTCCATGACTCCATTAGCACAATGACAAGCCAAATTAATTATTAGTTTGGGTATAACACTAGCATAGCTACATGACTTTTGGTTGGCTTGATGCATGGGCTGAGTCCTGTGAGAATACACCGTACATCTAGATATAACATATAAGCATTCCCAGGGACAACTAGCACTTTGTACCATTGTTTAATACGTTAGTGAAGGTGTAACATCCTTCAGCATCTACAACTTATATTTGTAGTTGTATATCTGGTTTTTACACCCCTTTACAGAAATTAAATGCATGTCATTATCAATTTATATGCCTCTTTCTTTCCTAAATTTTGTCTGAGTTTACACACTGCCTAGTAGTGCAGCTTGAAGGTGCTGGTGTAGTATACAAATTGAATAAATAGGAGAATAATGGTATTAAGAATAAAATACTTTTACTTTTGATTCACATAATACTTTAATTGTAATTGTTTTTCTATGCAAATACTACTGCTGGGAAGAGAGTTGTGGGAAAGACCAGAAAAATCCATGTTATAATTTTAACTCTATATGCGTTCTCAGCCATGAAAGTAATAAACAAATGTATTTTATTTATAAACTAATAACTATATGTGTACTACATAAATTTTTTAAAATTTCAAGAAAATGCAAAAGTTACTATTATTTAGAAATGTGGAAGACAAAAAACACAGGAGTTTTGCCTCAGGGACAAGGAAAGCTGAGATTGTAAACTGGAATTGATGCCCTGGTGCTTAGCAAGCTGGCTGGCACCTCAGCTCTGGGATCAGCTGTGGGACCAGGTGTGCTCGTCACTGGGGAGACTATAAAAGTGGGTTGTGGGACACTCATGGAGAGATTTTTGTGGAGTTGGTCAAGCAGATACCCTGAAGTAGAGCTGGAGATTGAGGGTAAGAAAACGTTGCTGAGGAGAGCTGGGGTGAGGTTAGAGCATCCTCTGCTCTGAGGGGTTATAATGCAGGGTTAAAGAAAGTTTGATGCTGGGAGACAGGGCCATGAGGGAAGGCATGGCTGCTGCTTCTGGCTCTGAAAAGTTACTAGTGGATGAAAACATAGCTTCACTTCTTTCTTCAAGGCCTCTGTTTTGTATCTTTTCATATCTATTACAAAGCCTGCTTCAAATTTCTGTTTTCTTTCCCTGTGACAGTTATAAGCAGTCTGTATGACTAAGTTGATCCTTCTATTTTATTTGAACATGTCAATAGTTTTCAGGGAAAGGAAACCAGAAGCCAACAAATAAGTTCTTAATAATAATAATAAGCTTGCCCTTATGAGGAGTAGAGTTTTTAAGATAGTCAGCTGAATTATTTGACTGAGTTATGAGTGGGTAGAGTTACAAGTGGGTCTAACTTATCAGAGTTTAACCAGCACTTGATACATCCCATGAAAATTTACTGGACTGTATAACCTAAAGTAGCACAGGGCTAACCCGTCTCCTGAAAACAGGCTAAATGTAAGCAGCAGGTAGCATTGGACCTTGTTGTGCTGGGAGATGTCCCGTGAGGCACGGCAGGCTTGAATTTAAACTAGTGCATCTCATCCTTCTTCTAGGAGTAGATGTCAGCTTGTCGAGTTTCTAGCCTGATATTAAACTAAAGAACTCCTGCCCCAAACCAGGGACTTAATAGAAGAGAGCCAGGGAGATCAGACATAGGGGAATAAAACACAAAATTACACCCTTCTGATATAAACAATTTACAACACGCTCTGAACAGGTGGCAGAAACCTGAGGAAGAGTAGTGCTGAGAGTGTGGCTCAGAGGAACCTACTCTGCAGTGCAAAGTGGTTTAAAAAAGTAATCCCAATACTACCCCCACAGCCCTTGTTTACAAAGGACACGAGAGGAGTGAGAAAAACTTTTTCTCTCTAGACCATCAGCCTCAGCTGTATCTCGATATGGTGGCATTTTCTCGGTGTAAGAAGATAAAAAATGAGTTGTTCTGAGGGTGTCCAGAGAACGCGGCGTTCAGAAAAAAAGAACTTGAATAACCTCTCAGAACAGACAAAAGGAGATAAGTTGTTTCCTCTACTTTTCTTTGTATACAAGTCCACAGATAAGGTGCAAACGCAGATTCCTGGCACTGACCATGCACAACCCTTGCCCAGTTACGTGCCACATCCCCCGGCTGCTGAATAAAAGCAAGCAAGTCACCTTTGCGCTTCTCTTTTTAACTACATTAATTGCCAGTTGCTCGTGTGATCATGTATAAGAAGTTTTTGAAGGAGAAAAGAAATAGAAGAGATTTTAGGGGTCTTTCCCAACTATACCCTTGGTCTTTTCTAACTGCTGAAATCCACTTTTATTTTCCTTATGGACAATGTTGGTCCTGACTGTAATGACAGCAAGAGGAATAGAAGCAGCTTATAAAATCTCTTGGAAAGTTGCTTGCTGATTCATGTGACAGCAACTGGTGTCTGAAATGGAGCTAATTAATATTCTCATTATGATAATAATCTTCAACATTTCCCTTCATTTTTCCAGGCTCTTTCCTTAGCTATCTGTCTCTGAGATAAGAAAATTATTATCAGTGTATCAGCCCAGATACATTTCAGGGGAAGAATGGCAAGAATTAATTCTGGTCTATCTGAGGAGAGTACAATTAGGAAGCCTTCATGATGAGACTAAATCTCCAGATTATTGAATCAGATATCCTCAATTCAGACTGCTCTGAAAACCTAATACTCCATTCACTTTCCAAAATGCACTTAGAAATAATCACTACTGTAAGGTGCATTAGAAATAATCACCACTGTGAGGGATGGGGGGTGCAGGGGAAGCTACCTGTAAATGGTCTGAGACAAAGCAATCATTTCATAATCACAGAAGCTTGTTTGCAAAGTTAAAGCTAAAATATATTTTATTGCCTTTTTGTAAATATTAATTTTATTGGTACAGTGCAATACTCCTGACATCTTATTTAAAAATTGGTATCTTTTGGAAGTTATCTTTGACCCCTCATTTTTCACACTTTTTTTTGTGCTGCTTGGACCTGTGATCAACCTGATGATAGCTCTGAGAGAATAATTACAATAGATGGTGCTGCCTGATTTTGTTTCACTGGAAACTCATTTGGGTAGCATTATCCAAGCTTTGACACATCAATGGCTTGTCATCTATTTTGCAAAGAATTCAGGGGGAAGAAAAAAAAAGGCAACTTCAGATTTGATTAATGCTTTCCACAAATATAAATGAATGTTACTCTGACTTCCAACTTGTCTTTGATTCTCCAGAACTGAATGAATTTTGTGTTCCCTGTCTTCTGGAGATCACGACTGTAATGAGTACAAAGCATTAAAACATCCTGTTATCCAAAATTAGGGAAGGAGGTGGGGGGAAAGAAACAAACAAAATAACCCCCAGCCAGACTTTTCACCTGTGTCAAAAGATGGGAATGCAACTTAAAAGGAGATAGGTGTATCTTAGTGTCCTTTTGCTTCCTAGTAATTTTTTAACTTAACTCTGGAAAAAATGGTCATCAAATAATTCCATCTATGGTGCTTGGAGTGGTCTCTAGGCCCTTTTGAACACAAGGTCTTAATTTCTGGAGCCATGCTTAACAGATAACTCTAAAACTGAAGGTTTAGTAGGCTTGAAATTAACTTGGGAGCAACAGAAAGAGTTGACACTCTTAGCAGATGAGTGATTATATTCACATCGCGTAGATTTGCTTGAAGTCTAATCTTCTGAACTGAAGTTGGAGCATTTCAGTAAGATCTGTCAGATGAGGGCTTCCTGGCATAAGAGCACCAGAGCTATCTGAAAATCTGCTGAATGAAGTCCCAAGCCTAATGTATATTAAAAGAAAGACAGAACACCTCCCCCTTCTTTTGACTTAATAGACTCCACTGAAAACACAGCACTGTACCACAGCCCTTCTCTTCCCCAAGTGTCAGCCAAGTTTGTGGTTCACATTTCTTGCACTGCTTCATGGTTTGCGTCCTCTTTTTTAGCTGCAAGTTCCAGATTCAGGCAACCCCTGACACAACAAGTGGCTCACAAGGCAGGCGAGCTCGACTGGGCTTCCTCTGCTGGTTCCACTAAGAAGCTGAAATATTTTTCTGGCTTTCAAGCAACAAACCAGCAAACGCACTCATTAGTTTCTGGTGACATTATCAGCTCCAAAGCAGGGAGGAAAAAGAAGGCGTCCACGCAGCAAAGGTTATGGCAAAACTTTCATATGTGCTTTCCCTGCTTTAAGTCTGGAGGCAGAATTAAAGTTTCAGTGTTACAAGACTGTCCAGCCTATCTTCATCTTTACAATTAGGATGTCCTTTCAATTAATCTCTTTGCCTGTTGAAACCTTCAAGTTCAAACCAGAATTTAAAATGTTGCAAGGCATAAATAACCTTTTCTGCAACTGACAAGCTGCGGAAAAATTGCTAGAATGGCATTTTTATGTAACCTAGTGCAGAATTTATATCTGTAATCAAATATGCCCATATAAAGTTTACTTTCATTTCCCAACCCAAGTTCCTAGTGTTTGGATTACTTTAGCTGAAAAAGTTACTTCTTAAATTATGTAAACAAGAGAATTCTCCTTAAATAATGGGATGTAGAGACTTTCCAAGGGTGCTATACTGCACGACAAAGGCTCTTCTATCATTTCATGAAACTGGTCACTGTGTTGCAGTTCAAGGAAAAAAATGTATGAACCAGGTACTCAATAGGAGTGGAAGAAAGCTTTATTGCCAAACTGACTAGTTTTTAATGGCATGAGCTTTTAATTATTTTATTTTCCTGTGGTTTTTTTTTTAATGAAATATTTGCATGAAATGAACTTCAGGAATTTATTTTTTCTACCTATATAGGTTAAACCTAGCAATATTTTTAGCTCTAATCAACCACTAATGTTAACAATATATGTATTTAAAAATAAAATTGTTAAAAAAATGTGCAAACACTTAAATAGTTATATAAATGTATTAACTGTAGGACTGTCAAGAAAAAGGGGCAGAGTGAGTGGCTAGACAAGCTCCCATAGCCTGTTAAGTCCGAATACAAATCTCACCCTTTATCTGTGGGTAAATGCTGCTTAAGGCAAAAGTATCACCCAAAGTGGAACTCCCTAGGGTATGACCCAATGATCACATCGTTAAGGATGTCATTAACTAGCTGGGTCTGCTCCTGCTGCTGAGACAGCTCCTGGCTGGATTAACCACCCACCTAAATCTGCTTTGTGGTGTAGGTGGGAAAACTGCCAGGACCCTCAGTGGTAAGAAAGTAATGACTGGGGAATAGAAGTGCTACATGTACAATCAACCTAATCCACAGGGAATAAGAATAAAAAAAAGAAAAGAAAAAAAAAAAACAAAACCCAAACCAAAACAAAAATCCCCGCCCCCCCCCCCCCCCCACACCCGAGGAACTTCTGAGATGCTTCAAAACAGAATAATGAAGTTGTTAGATGACAAATTTCCTGGAGATGTTTCTGTACAATTGAGTCATAGCCTTCTACTCTGAACATGACTTCAATTCTTTACATTTACTGAGAATGTACACTGGTCTAAGGAGCTATTTATATCCTTAGCAAAAGGAATTCCTTTTCTCTTTTTATTCTATAGATTATTTATCTGCTGTCTAATAATTCATCAAAGCTGGAGACTACCAATGTTGATGGGAAATGGTCTAGTTTCTAAGATTTTTTGTTACAATGCCTATTTTTAATTCAACATTCTCAAAGAAATTTAAAATCTAATTCTTCTGGGCCTGTATCAGATAAAAGACACTATACTCTTCTTTACCCAACACTCTTTCCTTTCTCCCATGTATATACCTTACCCCCAAGGGTAACTTGAATACGCTTTTATCTATTTTTATCAGACTGGTCCATAGCCGAGCACTCTGACCACAATATTTGATTCTGGATAAAATTAACTTTAAGTCAAGTACTTGGAATAGCAATTTTTCCAATATTACTTATAACAGTTGGTAGAAGCTTTGTGCAGTAACAGGTGAATATTGTAAGTGACATGTGGTGACTATTAGGAAAAGAATTTAAAAAATATTTGGAGATTTTTTTTCTTTGTGGGTTGGCTTTCCCCCAGGTATTTGTATGATCAAACTGTCCTCTGAAAAACTTACCATAAAACTGAATTTGTCCAAAAAGACTGGTTACAACCGAGCATTTGTGGAACTTTTGTGGTGTACGGTCTAGCTAAGAAACTCACTAAATACAAAAAGATTTAACCCAAAATGAATTTAAACTCAGAAGAACAGAACAAAATATGTTTTAACAGTTAGTGCATAGTCTATCCCAGAAAGAGGGCAGATCCTAAGATCCCTAGCTATACAATTAAAACAAGTGGAAAAAATCTGCCCCCATGCTTCATACCTCAGCACATGCACTTATATGGCCATGGAAAAAAAAGAAATTAAATCTGAATTCTGTAACCAGCCAATAAATCTTACATTAGCCCAGTGGGAG
>JAVJGG010000085.1:39149528-39160405 GCA_035590195.1 Aviceda cuculoides
TCATTAAAAAAAACCCCAACAATATCCTTTATTCATAATATTAGACCTTTACGTTTTCTTGGTTAGTGTTTGTTTTTAATGATTATATTTTCTGTAAAAAGGTACATGCAGAAATCTCAATAGGATAAGCTATGCTTTTATAAGGACCATTCCCAGGGTTGTTTTTTTTTTGTTGTTGGGTTTGTTTTCTTTCCCTAGGATATAGAAAGAAGCAAAGAGAAAAAAAATTATATTTTTTTTTTTTTAAATTAAGAAACATAGTACTATTCAAGTTTTTCTAAGCCTTGCTGTTCTTATTTCATGGCAAATACTTTCAAAGATAAATAGTGGGATCACAGCATTGGTTAGGATTATCAGAAAAGCTTAAAGTT
The DNA here is from genome assembly GCA_035590195.1 of Aviceda cuculoides. Taxonomy (NCBI): domain Eukaryota; kingdom Metazoa; phylum Chordata; class Aves; order Accipitriformes; family Accipitridae; genus Aviceda; species Aviceda cuculoides. The sequence goes on from JAVJGG010000085.1 coordinate 39,149,900, forward strand.
AGCCTAATTCTTCTTTTGACATAGTGAAAGGTTTATCAGTGGTGACATTAGGAAAAATTATTGTAGGAGGGATGAGAGATTTTGAAAAATGCAACTCATGGCATGTTAATGAATACATGAATTTGGCACAGAAAATAAAGTAACTTACCTCATCCAGTATAAGAATATTTAATTTCAAAACAAAATCATATGACAACTTTTTTAATGTCATTGGTTTTGCAGTTGCAATCAAGATGATGTAGGTAGAGGGAAAACCAAAGAAAAAGAAATGCAAAGTGTGCATTTTAAAAAAATTGAGTTCATTGTTATCCCTGCATTTCCGTTTTCTTAATTTTGGAGGTAGGAACCCTCTGTGAAGAAGGGTTAAATATGACTAAGAATAAAAAATGATGGTGAAGTTAATATAAAATAATTCTGATTGTTCTACTTGAAAAATGGCAGTGTCTTTAAACATCCCTATTTATAAGTCTGGAATACTGTTGAGCTGGAGGTCCTCATTCAAATGTGCAATGAGAGCATGCTGGAGGTGGCTTTTTTCCTTCACCTAAAAGTGAACGTGGCTCCCATACGCTCTCTGCTGAGGTGCACGTGTTTTCCAACATCTACTTCTGAGGAGTGAGAAGAAACACAAATTTGCCCCGAGATAGTTTTTATGCCTTCAGAACAGTGAATAATTGATGAAAACCTATTCTCAACTCGCAATGGGTGTACAATTGTTTGAAGGGTAGAAGCTCTTGGGTTTAAAATGCTGGTTATATGAATGCAGAAAGGCAGAATTAAATTAATACAAGCTACGAGTCCCCCTGCAAAGGGCAGGGCAGCCTGCAGAAGACAGACTCTGACAGCCGGCCTCAGCTTTCCGGCGCCGAAGAGCAGTCCTGAGCCGGCGCAAGGCGCGGGACAGACGCGAAGGTCCGCGTTAGGGACAGCAACGTGCTGCAAAGACATCTTTTGTGTGAGGGGGAATTCTCTCATCAGCTTTTGCAACTCGGTTGCAAATATTTCTTCAAATGACTAAGTGCTCCCTTAGATTACAGACTGCTTGTTTAATCAAGTAACGCTCAAGTCAAAATTAACCCTAGAATAGGTCTCGGGACCCTATGATTCTCTTCTTGCTGCTGTCTAATTTAGAAATAGCAGTGCTCTATTCCAGGTTCATTTTATTCTTCTTTTATTCTCTTGCAGTGGTGAAGATAAATCAGTCCTACTGAAGCATGTGTGCTTTTATATACAAGGGATTATAAATCAGGTCTGGGAGGCAGAAAGCAAAATGCCATCTCTACAACTGCCAGGACAAGGACCATGGCTGGAGGAAAGGGGCACTCGGATCGCTAGGGGTGGCTGAGGGACCATGCTGGTAGTTTCTTTTCAAGCAGAATGAAAAGGGCAAATTATATCCCCTTGCAAGGAGAGACTACAGTTATTTCCACTGTTCGGTGGAAGCTTCAACGTATTGATGAGTAATGCCAGGTGACTACACCAAGTAGCAAGTTCTCTTCTTGATAGAGTAATCCTTTCCTGGGTAGCAGTCATCAGTAAGACCACTTTAAATGTGTCACCTTCCACCATATGTTCCCTTGGGGGGGGGGGGGAATCTTTAAAACATAATGCTTAAAAATAAGATCTTCACTCCTTAATTTGGCAGTTTGCAAAACATGGCATTTCTGAGAATCTGGCACACCAGTTGTCAGAGCATCTCTATCAACACGAGGATGGAAAACAAACTCCCTGGCAGCAGCGTGCACAGCTGTGCATGCCCACTCCCTCCCGCTTCTTCCTACCATGCGGTGCTTTTTTCAGTCTAAACTGTTTGTGTGATTGGGGGTGGGGTGGGGGGTGGGAGATTAGAAATGTCTTATAAAAAAAGACAAGACCTTTAAATGCAGTTAATGCTTCTGCAAAATAATTCTTCACAAACTTGGCAGTTGCTTTAAAAAAAAATAAAAATCAGCAACCTGCCATCTGGAAATAACATGCAATAATGTGGTACGTGGGCATGGGTAGAAAGGCTAATACCAGTTAAAGTGTCTCTTGTCAGCCTCTCCTTGGTTGCAGCTGGGATAGCATGCAGAACTTGCAGGTAATTTTTTTTATTGTGGACTGCCTACCATGAACCATAACTTGTGTGCTAGGTAATAGAAAGAGTCTGCCTATTAGCATAGGAAGATATTTAATTTTTTTTTTTTAATAACACTCTTCAGGAAGCTCGGACCCACCTGCTGGGAGCAGGGGTAAATTCAGAAAAACTTCAGTATATGCAGAAGATAAGCTGTAACAGAGCTGTATCCCCCTTGTCCTGCTAATGTGAGACAGAACATTTCCAGCAGGGACAGACCCAAGCCATAGAGCAAAACGATTTCATCCACTCTGTCCTGGGTAGTAATGGGGACATAATTTCAGCTAGTGCCATCTCATTCCTAGTGCTCTGTGTGAAGGACAAAGGAATGAAATGCTTAAAAAATTGTTGTTCCTGCATGATAAATTATTAAGCCTTGATCTTTCTACAGAAAAACTCCAAGGAGTCTAAACAAGCTCCTGGGACAGGTCCAGCCAGCCTCAGCCTGCGATTGTCCGTGATGGAAAACAGAGTGAGGGCAGGGGATAGTACAGCTTTTCTTTGCGAGCAAAGCTAGAAACAGAAAATTCACCGGCAGGGATTAGAAATACCTGTCTGGTAGATTATAGTTTTGCCTTTGTTGGTTTTATGCTCTAAAAAGGATTCCTCTTCTTGCCCAACTTCCTTTTTTCCTTGCTCTACTTCATCTGAGACTTCTGCCTGTGTTTTTAATGATCTTACCTTCTAAAAGGCATCAGGAACATTTAAATGTTCGTCAGGACATAAAGCTGCCTGCCTTTGCGATTTGGCTGGGTTGATTCTTCTCCTGGGCTTGGCCCACGCTTTCTGTCAGTCTTCTATGCTGTCACCAGCAAGCTTGCACGTCCTGCCTTTATTTTTAAAAATCAGTGTTTAAAAGAGAGGTGAGCTGTAGGGGGCTGCCATCATACTCCTCGATGAGCAGAAAAACGAGAGCCTTGGTTCATTTGCTTGGGTGGCCATCAAATAACAGAGCGAGCCTTCGGCATCTTGGTCTGCGTTTGAGCTGCAGGACCTTGGGTAGGAGCAGCAGGTTGAAGAATTCTGTAGAAAACCAGCACATGCCTTCCAGGGGCCAGGCAGCAAGGGATCTGCAAATGGCACCAGGTTATTGCTCTCACCAGGGCTGAGTTTTGCTTAAAGCAATTCTACGTTGCCAAGGGGGGCTGCTCACAGCCTGGCCCCCCCCGGAGGGAGTTTAGTGCCACTCAGCCCCGTTTTTGAGTTTTCTTTCTACATTAAGGGAGTGTCTGGAGAAGAACAATGAGTATCGTGAATGTACCCCCTGCATGTTAATATTCTTTTATTGTTCTTGGAAATTGTGGTCAGTTTGCTTCTGAGGGTCTCAGCTACTGAACGAGAAGTTTTTATTCAGCTTAACAATTTATCCCTTTGCAGAGTGGGTTCACCTGGGCTTCTAAGAATATCATTACTGTGTTGCAGGTCTTTAAAAGAGAATAAATTAAAAGAAACACAACTGAAATAAGAATAAGTTGCTTATGGCTGCACAAGCAGTTTATATACATTCCAATGCTAATTGTAATGTTTCTTTTAATGTCATTTATTTGCAAATCTTTTGGTGTACTATACAGCTTGCAAATTCTTAACAGGCATTTGGAAACTATTATACATTATTACTTCTTTAAAATCGCAACACTTAAATCAGGTCACCCAGCTGTTCAGTATCTGATAACAAGATTAGAGGGATTGATTGTACTCTCTGTAAGACTGCAAATACCTATTAATCTAGGAGACTTTGGAAGTTAATCAAAATGATATTTTTCTTCCGAGAAAGATATAAACAGTAGAAAATACATTCGTAATTTGCAATGGGTATTTTAGGCTCAAAGGTACATTGTTCTTTTTGAATACTAATCTTTTTAGTTCTTACTGTAATTATTATGACTTTGCATAGTAGATAGTTAATACTCCAAGTTTCTGCTATTTAGTATGTTGGAACTGTCCATGTTTTCATTAATTCCATCAATCAAACTTAACTCTCCTCCACCTCTAAGAAGTAATTATAATTATTTTTATGACCATATATATGCTAATGAAAGAACTATTTCATGACATTTTAATTAATTCTCAAAATGTTATGGACTCAACACTGACATTGTCTCAGGACGACTACTGCAAAGAAAAAAACCTCAAATTATAAAGCTATGGCTAATTGGAATAAAGCCGGAAATATTGGCAAACACAATCAGAGCCATCTTATTTGGGTAATTCACTTAGCTTCAAATTCTCCTTTGTGTAATTATAGACTCAAATGTTTTGCTTTCAAGGTAGCCTAAATCTACATTCTTTTTTTCAAAACTTTTGACACATGGGTTCTTTAAAATAATTACTTTTCTACATCTTTTCTCTCCTTTTCATTTGTTTGTTTCTTTGGTGAAAGCAACCAAATTTGGTGCACCAAATTTGTTGGTGCAATCTGGTTCCCATCCCCTGCCTTCACTGTAAGAAAACAAGAGAGGAAGTTCTGAAAATGGCAAACCACTTACGTAAATAGAAACGATATGTATTCACCGTTACAACTGTGATTTTCAAAGGTGTCTTACTTTGTTTCATTGCCAAGAGCAGAAACTGCCGAAGTAATTTAGGAGCACACTGTAAGTCAATAAACATGCATTTGAAAATGAATTGGATATTTTTGAAAACAAAATAAGTGGGAGAAAATCTTCCAAATTTTTGATTTGGCTTTAAAATTCTGCCTTGTTTCATTTCTGAAAATCTCAGCCATCGGCATACATTAAAATAAATGTTGTTTGATATTTTAGACCTGACCATCTGCTAATATGGGAGTCATTTATGATGGTGTTGTACAGGGTGATTTCTTGAGGAACTGGGCTTTCGGAGAACTGCAGAGAGGTGTTAGGGGAAGGCACATCCTGATACTTGCAGATCTGTGGCCAGGTAGAAATGCCTAAACAGAAATTGGTGAATAGGCTGCACGTTCTATCGCTTTTTAATTGTCCTTCCAGTGGACTGACTGGACCACCCTGGGAAGTGTCTCAAAACCTCTGTGTTCCTCCCTTTGATCACACCATGTGACGGCAATGGACCCAGTGACTTGAGCCAGTCCTTCGACTTGGGTTAGATTCAAACTCTTAGGATCTTTTTCCTTTTCCACCTAGGCCTGTCCTCCCATTTTCTGCTCTGAATTCCTGCAGTCTCCCTCCGACACATCCGTGGCTAAGGCAGCAGAGAAATTTCTGCCGTAAGTCCAGGGAAACTTCAGAGAGTACAGGGATTTGACAAATATTTGCTTTATAATGGCAAACAAGGTTGAACATTAAAGATATGAATTATGTGCCAGTATTGGCACAGGCACTTTTAAAGTGAAGAATCTTGCAGAACTAACAATGTCATTTTTCCTTCTACTCATCATTAGCAGTTCCTTTGTCAGCATATGTTGTGTTCATCGGCCCTTTCCTGTCAAAACGGCGTTAAGGGCAAATACGTCGAGTTCAGCCATTTCAGGAGTGCCGTATGTAGTTCTTGCTCTTAGGCATGAAAAACATCTAAAAAATATTGCAAATTGTTATGGTTTGGAGGAGGCTGGGAGAAATTCAGAAACCTATGCGGGGCTTTGCAGATGCTTGATCCCGCGGGGCGGTAGCGGGGATTCTGACCTTGCGGTGGTGGCGCGTGTGGCAGACCCCGCTGGGGATGTGGACTTTGCGACGGCGCTGGGGTTGGGTCCCAAACGCGCAAGTCTCGTCCCTTCCTGCGCGAGCGTTGGCGTAGTCAAGCAGCTTTGTGGCATCTCCCCTTTTGGCACGGGTGACCCCTTCTGCGATTGCTTTGACAGAAATAAAAATCTCGTTGTTCCAACCGTCTTGGAGCTGGTGACTGCCAGGCCAAAGGAGATACAGTAGCTGCTCTATCGGATGAAACACCTTTATGTCTCTAGGAGACTGGGATTTGATGTGCTTGTTTGCTTTGCTCATGTGTGTGATGTGAGGTTTACATGAGCTATTTTTGGTGTCACCTGAATATGAGAAATATCAAGAGCTTTGCTTGTTTTCCTGAGGGTGATGGGCAGAAGTGCTGCAGGTTGGAGCACTGCTTGGTTGCTTATGTCTTTCCCTTTCCTGCTTAAATTCATTTCTACTTGCCCCCCCCTTACACGGGGTTTTTAATGGAAAGCAGCCATTGAGCTTTTTCTATGTGCAGCTTCTTGGGTCAATGAGAGGATATGAGTGTCTCTTTGGAAATGTTGCTCACTTGTCTGAAGGGTGAAATGAGTTTCATAGTACTGGATCTTGGTCTTGGGTTTTTGTCAGTAACCATTTCTAACCTGATGAAATTCCTATAGGGATAGTTACTTTAGAAGTCCTAAAGTCTGTGCCCAAATACATACCATTATACCATATCCTAGGTCTTTCTCTGAGGAAGACAACATATGTCATTTCAGCTAAATTCTGAAAAAAGGAAAATAAATTAAAATTTATTGGTGAAACTTTACACATTCTATGCAGCAGAACTTATGTTTTTTAAATTAGCCATGTTAAAGTATTGAGGCAATAATGAGATATATTTATTTTTTTGTGCTTTTTATATACTTCCTAACTTTTCTAAAATTATTTCCCAAAGCATGTGAGAAACTCAGTTGGAAAGCAATTAGTTTTGAAGCAGATATGTTAAAGGAGTAGCAGATATGATATTATTTTTTTTAGGTTCAGGGCTTTGGAAAGGATTGTGGACTTTCCAATTAGACTGTAGAAGAGTGTCCAGGGCTGTTCTATGTCAACTTCGCCATAGGACCTGGATGAAGATCTCTTGTACAAATGCTTCTGCTCTCCTTTCCTGCTGAGGCTGCGAACACAGAACAAGTTTCCTTTGATCCTGATGGCTTAAAGCCATCCAAAACACCAGGTGAAGGGTGCTGGAAGTCTTTCATGGTGTATGGATCACCCAGGAATTTGTCTAGGTGGCACCACAGAGACCAGCAGTGTCAGCAGGGTAGTTTAGCCATGCTGCCCCTAACCAAACTACCTTAAATGGTAATATCAATAATAATTTCATTCTGGTTTGTACAGTAGCTGTTTTTTGGTTTTGTTTGTTTTGGTGGTTTGTGGGGTTTTTTTTGGTTTTTTTTGTTTTTTTTTTTTACTTTCTACTCCTAAAATTTTCCTTTTTGTTTTCCAAGGACAATTAATCCTGTGAAGTTGAATATTTTTCTTTTTGAATCACAGTGGGTGTAAACAATGTTTTTTCTCTAGTTCTCAATAGCTGCTGCATTTATTAAAAAGAATTTTTTTTTTTTTATTGACTTATACTTGAGTTTTTTATGATGGGAGTAGAGGAAAAAATCAACAGCAGTTTTTCAGGTGAACTTTTTGCATGGGACTACCTTTCATCACAGTTTGTGTTTAAGCAGAAGACAAATTTCCAGTGTTTTGATCCAGAGCTGTGTCAAAACTGCTGAGCACTGTGAGCTCCCCCTCAGACACAGAGGTCAGACAAGTACTGTTTAAGTACGGGAAGGGGAAGTTGGGGGAAAAGAAGCGTCCTGAGAAGTAGCTTTTGCTGTATGTCTGTTGCAGAGAAAATGGATCTGTGGCGGTTGCACCTCTTCCTAAAACCTGTATCTTGTCCACCTTCAGGTCCTGCCTGCCCTCTCTGGGACAGTGGCACTGCGATTCTGGTGACGCAGAGCAGACAGCTGGAAATTTGGGGATCAGGTAAGAAATGAATGGTCGTACACAACAGTTGTATATAAATAACATCACAAACAACCTGTGTTCCTTTTTTAACCATGCTGAACTAAAATCTGTTATGTTTGAAATGAATTCTTTTCTGGAAAATCTGTGGTATTAAGAACATAAGTGCATGTTTTAATGGAAGGAAACAGATTATTTCTAATGTACTATATGAACTTCTGCTTCCTGAAAACTGACTTGCATATAGATGTGAATGAGACTTTGGAAAAAGATGGTGATACACAGATAGATGATATTTAATGGCTCTGAATGGAAGATAAGTTTACACCTTGGAGGATAATGTAAATTTCTGCTTAAATTTCATACTGCTGTGTAGTATACAAAGCAGTGTATGTAAAACCAGTTAGAAAACCTATTAGCAAACACAAAGGTTAAACAGGTACAATAAATAATATTAATGTGATAGTAGAGTAATTGATGCCAAAACTGCAGGGATATGTGTATGGTATTATAATTAAATTTCTGAGAATTGCAATGCAGGTGGCAAATGCCGTCATTGGGCTCAGCGTGCTACAGAAAGCTGCTAAGATTCATAAACATACACAACTGTTTATAATTAGAAAAATCTGTCCATCTAAAACTAATTGTGTGTTCAAAAGTTTGGGCAGTAAGCGTGTAAATTGGTATTTTTCTGTCATATTTTGATTCCTGAGGCTGTTAAATGTTAAAACTGAAGTGTTGCTCTAGAAGGTGTCTCACAGCTTAATTTCCTTTGAACCAGCCCTCACTGTGCTGTGTTATTCTGGAGATGGGGTTTTAAATTTAAGTTCAGAGTTTCGTGTTCTGGTGGAAGCACTTATAGGTATAAGTATCTATACATCCCTTCATCACCCACCCCATCCCATGGTTTTACAGCAGCAATCCCATGCAAGAGATTAAGTAAAATTAATAATTGTTTCCAGAGCTGAATTTTAGGGTGGAATGAAGTTACTCTTGATTTCATTCCTGCGACCTGATCCTGAAGTCCCAATGCATGACGCAACATTTGTTTGAACTTGTGCCAGGCTTCATCACTAAAAGGCTTTTGTTTCTGCTTGCCTTCTCCTTTTCCCTATAACATTATGGGGAAAAAAGAAAACATTTTTTGTTACCATATTTTCTAGATAGCTCCTTCTGTGTTGTATTCCCCCTTTTAACAAAGGAAAAACTTTGTCACTGAAATTATTTCAAGAGGGAGGGACTGTTTATATTCAGAAGGCAAGCTTTTTAAAAATGGCTTTTCTTGGCTGCTTATACATCTTTATCATCACTAACCCCCAGCAATCAAATAAGAACAGTTAAAACAGTTCAAGAAAAAAAAAATTGGCTCTCCAGCAACCTCAGTAGCTTTAACGATCTGGTAAAAGACCAAACAAATAGACATAATTATCATAAAAAAGCCATTACATAGCTCATCCCATCTGAATTGTTTATGGGATAAAAATTAAAGTACTTAAAATCATCAGAGGTTTCCTTTGTTTTCAGATACTATCCTTTCCCACTGAGCTCATCGCAGCCATTAAGACTCTTACCCTGAGAAGGCCTCAGATAATGAAATCCGTACTTCTCTCTTACTAGGGCAAAGTGCTTTAGTTCACTGATTTACTGTCTCTGCTTCAGTACCTGATGACACCAACGCTTGAGTGCACATATCTGAGTTGTAGGTGTACGTTTGTCCATCTCCAGCTATTCCTCCTCATCATGTCTGAGTCTCTGAAAGTCTGTGGTAATAAAGTAGTTTGGACTTTATATGGGAATAATGTTGTCTCTGACACTTCCCTCTTTTCAATGTAAAAGATAGGTGAAAAAACCAGTTTATGAATTTTTGGAATTTGATAATGTCATCTTTGTTTTATTTTAGCTTCATCCGCTTCAGAGGACTAAATTAGGTCTGGATTTTTCAGTTGGGCATGGCCACCTGGGTTAAAGGAGGCATCGCAGTTAGGAGGGTCACTGATGCATGAAGACCAAAGTCATTGCGTTGTAGATCTGTGCTAGCTTCTGGATCCCACCCTATGGCTCACGGGGCAAGCGAGGTATGTGTACCCACTGCGAAGGGCTCAGCTTGTCCACTAGCAAGTGTTACCGGGACAAGTTTCTTTCAATTCAACGGTCTACTCGAAGTAAGACTTTGCTGTTGCAATCTGTGCCGCAGTGTGGAGCGTAGTTAAGGCTTTCCCCCTAACTGTGCCCTGTAAGTATTTCTATACTACCGACGAGGAGCAAAATGCTTTTTAAAATATCTACTTGTACATTAATGTACTTCCACCCATTTTTCCCTTTCTCCCGAACTTGCATGTTAAGTATGCAACAAACTGTACTCGTAGGGCAGAGGTGACTTATAGTGACTAAATACTTTTTTCTTTTTCAATGATTTTGGCAAATGTTTTAAGGTTTGGTTTTTTGTTTGTGTTTTGGGTGTTTGTTTTTTTATATCATCCTTTGGCAAGCCTCTAAAGCAAAGAACTTTGTATTTGATCTTTATTCATGATGCATGTATGCTGTCACAGACAGATGCTTTCACATAGTTTTAAGGACAGGTTTCTTTCTGCTAGAGTGATTGATTTGCCCTATAAATCAGTTCCCACATAAAATTCACAAGGAACAAGTGATAGGTCATGAAGCAATGAACTGATGTTGAGAATTTACTTGTATTTCTCCCTGCTCTGATTCCAGTTTTCACCATTCTGGGGGGGGGGG
>JAVJGG010000085.1:39162748-39176773 GCA_035590195.1 Aviceda cuculoides
CCCCCCCATTTGCTTGGAAGCCAAAAGTCCCTGGTTTTGGTGAATATGTGTCCAGGTGGCTGTGATGCTCACGCAGTCATTCGCCATCACACACACACTGGGACCACGGTCATATGTGGTGGTACTTGTGGCAACCTCAAATTTATCAGTAAGCAAATATTTTCCCCCTTGCTCTGGCTTCCCAGCTGCCAGTCCACCACTGGGCAGAGCGCACGGCCACGCTGATGTGGTGAGTAGTTCCAAGTCGCTCTACGGTGCTCGCATGGCCCAGGAGACACCAAACCCTTTTCAAGGGCTGACTGCTATGAAGGCATCTCTGAAAGGTGGTCTCCCTGTGATTACTGGTGTTCTAGATGCTTTGCTAAAATAATATCTCTGATTTATCAGTAACACCATTTCCATGCATGTTTTAAAAGATTAAAAAAAATGAGTGTACGATATAACAAAAAATCCTTTGGCCAAAAGGGCAGTACATATGGCAGTACACAAGCAGGGTGTTTTGTTATGCAGGGAAAGTTCAATAATTTAGATGCATGACTTGTTTTAAACCTCATAGAGTAATATTTGTTCTGAGTTACCTGAATAAATCTCTGTTTAATCCCTTGGTGATGACAGTCAGAATTTCCCAGCTCTAAGCTTTATGTGTTAACACTTAGCATTTGGAAATCCTGATTAGCAACACAGACAGTTGGAGGGGCAGAACCAAACAATAGACAAAGCTTGTGGAAAGCTGTTTGTAGCAAAGACAGCTAAATAAATAAAACATGCTTCCTTCACCACTCTTACTGCAGCCACTTGGGCCGAGTATTCGGTACTGAAAAATGCTTATAAAATAAAAAATACCTGTCCTAAAGGTGTTTAGCATCTCACAGCCAACACTCATCGGTATACAGGATTGGCATTAGCTGAGAACATTGAAGGTATGAATATGCTTTACTTGCACAGACAAAACTCCAAATGAATTCAGTTTGTGTTACATGCTGCCATGTCCCAGTTTCTCAGCAATGACTCATATTTGCCAATTCTGAGGTCAGGATTAAGGTGAAACAACACCAGGGGCCCTTTAACTCGCAAAACTCAATTTTTACTTGCTCACAAGAAGAATTGGCATAGTCACCACCAAAATTGGTATCCTCACAACAAAAATTGGCATGAAACCATGTCAGTAAGCTGTGTAACGTGCTAACCATGCATCACCAAACACCTACTACAGGCCTTGCTTACCTGGGAATTGGTTCAGGCAAGACAGTAAGGAGATCCCTCCTGTTGAGTCCCAAGGTTCAGAGCAGACCCCCCCTTTGCTTTCTAGACTCCTTCTCAGAGAGGAGCCTGGGGACGGCTGGATCTGCTCCTAGTCCCACACTTGGTCAGCAGTTTATATCTAAAGGGATGAGGTGTGGGTATTATGGAAAAGGAAAAGAGAGAGAAGAGCAAAGAAAAGAAAGATTTCACCAGCCCTGAGTCCAGCATCAGTGCAGTCAGCCAAAGGGTTTGGTTCCAGTGGACTCACACACCTGGGGCTTCAGTTTGTGTCCTTTTATCATCCTTGCCCCTCCTTTGGGCGGGCACTCAAACTCATTAGGCTAATTAAGTACCCTTTGGGCTGTAGGATTGCTTGGAGAGTAACTTCTTCCCTGCAGATGTGCTCTTTGGCCATCCATGGTGAGCTGCCCTGCTCAGCACAAGAGCAGCATCCCCATGGGAGCAGGGGGCTGCGCAGCCTCCCCTCCCGGTGCCGATGGGCTGCTGCTCACCTGGGGTTCCTTGTCATGCAGAGTTCATCCTTACACAGAATTTGGCCCACCACAGTGTTTGAGATATTAACTTCTTCACTCTCTCACACATGAATGTAATTGCAATGGCTTGCTCTCTTTATGTATGTGTTAACTGAAAACAAATGAGATTTGTTTGATGTTTCACATTGCACCATGGATAAAAGATCTGTAGCAAATAGCAAACCTATTGCTTTGATCCTGTGTTGAAACACAGGAATGTAGACTAAGATCTCAATCCAATTCTCAGACACGAGAAAAAATTTCTGATCATAGCACTAGCTGAAGGAAGAGTATATATCTTGGTTATTTAATTAAAAAAAACAAAGGCTGAGAAGAATCCATTTTTTCTTCTCTTAAGTAATTATTTTCTTGCATCATGATCAGCAGTGCACATTCTGCAGTCAAGAAAGCAACTATAAAAACAGAAACAAAAAACTCAAACTCAGAATAATGTAACACAGTGGCTGCTGCATGTAGAGGCTAGAAAAAACCTACCCTCTCCTGTCCTCTATTACAGATAGAGTATTGCAATTAATTGCAGTAATGTATTGCAGTTAATCAGATAAACACTGATATGTTTAAAATTCAACAGAACAAAAATACAGATTGAGGTTTTATTAACCACTTGGATGGAATTCTTGGTCTTTACAGTAATAGCTGCACACCTTAGAAAGAGTCTGTAACAAAAATCAGTTTATAAAAAGTGTAGAAACTTCAGTAGATTGGAAGAGCATAGATAGAAAAAAACCCAGACAAACCCAAAAATCCTGTTACTTTTTTCTTCCAATGAAAACAGGATTAAGCTTGTGACTGCTTAAATTGTCACTTATTGAGAATTAGGAAAACATATGCTAAGGAGCAAAAAGGGTATCAGAAAAAGATTGCTAGATTATATTATAGTTTTAGAAATAACATCTAAGTGAAATGTATAAAGCAATTAGAGTATGAATGTTTTAATTATCTTCAATTTATTTCAGTATTCATATAAGATACCAAAATACATCCAAAATAGAATATCCTAATTATTCTGGGAGGTCAATGGAAACCTTCTCCCTCAGAGAGCTAATTGTTTTAGCCATCTTTGCCTCTGGATAGTCAAATTAAGCCCAAGAAATATGCCACCAAAATAGATACTTTGAATTTAAAGATCCCTAGTGAAAGGGAGAAAGTTTTAAATAAATTAACAACAGACCTTGAATCAATCTTTAAGTTCAAAGGAGAATGTTAGTTATAAAGGCTGGAATCCTACAGTGGTATGTCATGAAAGTCTTGTACCAAGATTTCAGTTTATCCTATTTTAGCTTCTTTTTTTTTTCCTTTGTTCCTAAGAAAGTATACTTCACATTACCTGAAGAAGCGTGAAGCATCAATATCGTGAAACGATAATATTCTTTCTTGGCTGGACTACTTATATATGTGAAAATATGACATTTTAACTATTAGAACAATTACCATATTCAGGACAAAATCATACAAATGAAGATTACAGTTATTCAGAAGTTTATTTCAAGACTAATGGCAGAGGAAAGTGTTTATATATGAGCATCACAGAATGCTGAACCAAATGCTGAATTTTCTTCAGGAAGGTCTGGGACTGTGGTTGCAAATTCATACTAAAATGAGCAAAACCTTCAGTTCACTCAGATGGGACCTGGGGAAGCTCTTCAGCTTCCCTTCTCCTTTTGTACCCTTGTGCACCTCCAGTTTTCTGAAAAGGGCTTCACTCTGTTATTCTCTACCTCAGCGTATGGCCAATGAATAGGAAGTGAAAAGAGTGGGTGAATGTTAGGTTCTGATTGTCTTTCAAAATGAGCACAATAATTTTTATGTCAGTGTTGTCTTCAGAGTCTCACATCCAGCTGTCCCATAAGACTTAGAAATAAATTCACATGAGCAAATAATTCCTGATCTATCATGAGAGTCATCAGGTACAGAATTACAGAGAACAATACAAACAATATAGACAAGAAAATACATGAGCACTTATATGAGCACATTGCAGCATTTTAGGATCTTCAGCACACCACATTTTCCCTTTCCTAGATAACTCTCTGTGCAGTGTTTCAACAGGTCCATTCTCCAAAGGAATGGGCCAAGTCACCAGGCAGTGTAAATAAGTACAACTGCCAATTTTGCTGAAATGAAAATGCAAAGTACACCATATGCTAAGTCTACTTTAGGATTGAGTGCATTAAGAGCAGAAACATTTGTTCAGGCTTCTCCAGGAATACTTTAAAACAGCAAAGGATCAACTTGTTCTTTATGACAGAACTCAGCTGTTCCGTCAGTCATTTATAGGCACTTTTTTTTTCAATTATTTGGTCACTGAAACATAGAAATATTTTGTCTTTGCAGTGCCATGCCAGTTCCTGTTTATTCCTTCTGATATTTTATTTTCAAAAAACCTGCAAATCTCTAATTTAAAAAGTCAAAATGCATGATTAATTACAAATCAAGAGTATTTTGAAAGCAGGAAAGAAATAAACAACTCTGGTAAAATGAACAGATGGGATTACAAACTAAATTGCCATCATTAGCATTATGAGTCCTATAATTAGTTATTAGAATAACAATGCATATCTAATATTAATATGAGATAACACAAGTGTTATTATAGGGACAGAGAAGAAAAGAAACTCTGAAAGGTTGTAGTTAAGGATAATTGAAGTCTGACTTCCTGCTAATATCTAGGTTTGACTTGCAAGACTCTTGTGAAGATAAATTCTGATTTTGTAGACATAGTTCTGCTTTACCAGGTTTTGAAGCAGAAACTGGCCTCAGTTTCTCGCTGTCTCCATATTACAGCTCTCTGTATTATGAAATGGATCTCCAACTTCCATACTTATCTTTCATACAGTCTTAAGAGCGTTGCTAATACCAAAGTACTCTGGGCTTGATCTAACTTCCGTTGAAACCAATAGAAGGGTTATGAGGTTATTTGCTTATTTTGCTTTAATTAACAGAAATTAATGAGGATGAATCATCTGTATCTTGCTGCCTATGACAAGTGGTCACTTCTGCATGCCATTTTCCACAGCCCTGTGCTGGCAGGGCTGTAGAGAGCCACCAATGTCAGATCTCTGAACAGGATCCTGCCACCAAAACTCAGTCCTAACTCATCAGCACATCTAGTGTTACCACAAAATAGGTGTAAAGCAATCCTCAGGTGAGAGTTTGGATGAATTGAAGGCTTCCAATGCAGCTGACCCTGTACAATTTCAGATACCTTGTGTTTTCTATCTAGCAACACATGATCTTCTGGTTTATTTGATGAGTATAAACCTGGCTTTATAGCAGGACTTGGGCTCTAAAAACATACCGCATATATAGAGAGGATTCTTAGAATGGTGTGTATATTGAAGACTGGCACAACTGGCTCTGAATAAGACTATGAGCAAGTGGAATGGCCTTTAATTATTGCAAAGGGCATTGATCTCCACAAGTCCCAGTAAGTACAATACAGGTGAGGGTGTTGGAATGGTAAATACAAACTGTATATGAGGTAAAACCGTGCTCGTCCACAGTTCTTCTAATAGGTTGTGGATTATGCGGGTGTAAGATCTGGTGCCACATGCATGTTACATAGGACTTAGCAAGTTTAAGTCAAATCAGGAAATTCGGATGAGTTGTCAGGTTACAGGAAGTGAAAACTAAGCCTGAACAATAAACACTGATATTATTAATAGAAAACTAAAGTGAGTTATAAGATGTGTTATTGTTTTCTCTTCAGTTTGAGTGGGTTTGCTTGAATTAGAGAACTAGAAAATCTAATTGAAACAATTGTATGGTTAATTCCATTTAATGGCTGTTATACAGTCAAATATAGATTAAGAAGAAAAATGTTAATTGCTGATGTGCTGAATATACTGTACCGGTAACATTTAATTGCAAAAAGATATCATTTTGAATGACTGCTATGTTCCTATCTTCCTAAAATGAATCTACTGACGAAATAGTACACAGTGTAAGCAAAACTGAAGTTCAAAGATCTGATTTCTAATTCAGGGAGGCATTAAGCATATGCTTAACTTTGACCAAATGTGTAAAGCTATTAACTTCTAGGACCATAAAGAAGTGCTTAAAGTTAAATGGGTGCTTAGGTTATTATTCACACAGGGTTGCCTTCTTGAATCTTACTCCCCTACCAGCATTAGCACTCTCTTTAGCAGCCAGTCCCGTTGAGATCAGTGGTACTGATTGCCAAAAATCCCCCAACAAAAAAACTGTTATTGTCCATGAAAAGGAGGCAGAACCTGATTCTGATCTGTACATATGGGTTTGTTATTGCAGTGTACTATTTTTTTTAACCACTATTAAATGTGAGCAGAGAAAACCAGGTGTTAGATATCTATTTACTGTGCCTGATCGTTAAAGGCAGGCAGGTAGCTAGCTGAATATTTGTGCTTGTAGTTAATTGTGAATGCAAATGAGAAGCTGCCTTTAAAAATCAGAACTCACGTTTTTATGCACTCCAAGAAAGTAGTAAGCCTGGGTGGGAAGATGACGTAACACAGTCCAGAGTAAAATTGTTTTATTTTTTTCACAAGAGTAAACATAAGAGAAATTTGGCCTTAAAAGAATAATTTTCAGTCCTAAAAACTTCTCTACTGACATGAATCAGGGAGAACACTAGCAAATCTAGATTTCATACAGAACAGACATAGCACAGCTATCATGATGGTTAATAAATGGGCTACTGGTTTAAATCAGCCTTGGAAGAATACAGCAGAAGATATGCTTGCTATTTGCACCTATTCTTTACTAATTGAAGGAGATTGTTTATTTGTGTTAGTTATGTACTCGCTAAACATTTCAAAATCGGACCTTGAATTTTGTGTTATGTCGTACTTTGATTTTCCCTATACCCCAGGCTGAAGTCTTCCCATTGACTTTCACTTGTTTCGCACAAGCCCAGAATCAATTCCAGCTTATCTGTATCAGACAAACTGTCTTGTTGGGGGAACTGAAAAATCAAGATAAAGTGTAACAGTTTTAGCAAGTTTTAAAGACGTAGTTATTTTAGTCAAGTACACTCTATTGGCATTAAATTCTTCTTTAGCACTTAGGAATTTTAATTAGAAATTCCCCATAAAGATATTAGTCATGTAGGGTTGACCTTCTTTGTTTTCAAAACCAAACCATACTGCAGCCATAAGACTTCCTAACACCAAGGCCTCCTCTGTAAAAATATGTGGCCTTCCTCCCCCGTGAAATAAGGATATTGCCTGGATTTCGTGGATCTCATGTTCTCTGTAATTGCTTCAGTGATTGCTTCAGTCTGTACTTGCAGAACAGGTAAATAGTCCAAAAGATGAAAAGGAGGAGTATAAATGTAAAATGCTATCTTAAATTTCACATAACATACATCACCCTACTCGGATTTATTGCTAACTACCTACATACATAACCACAAAATCTCCAACCCCTTATTAAAAGTCAGTAGAGATGGGATTGCCCTGATTCTTTCCTCTCTCTCTCTCTCGCTCAGCCTTATTTGCCAGCTGGCCAGCCCTCCCTTCCTCCCTGTTTTTCTAATGAACAAAGTGTTTAAAAATCCCAAACCAAACAAAGGGAAGAGGCATTGAGATAAAAATGACAAGCGCTTGGGATGGTAGCAAGAGTGATGTGAAGGAACCGCTGTCCTGCTCAGCCTGGCATATAGGGTGAGCAAACTTCTAGCCAGGACTGAGTCGCGTGCCATGCACTAATCTAACCCAAGGAGTATCAAAATCAGCTAAAATATTCCATAGGGCGAAAGTCCTCTAAAACAAGTTTTCTTGAAGAGAAAAATAACTCGCCATCTGAAACCTTCAGCAAATTGGACAAGTTCTGAAACTGAACTATTAGGTGATGGCATGTAAATAAGTTGCCCCATCCTTTGCATTTCCAAACTCCTATGAAATCTGTAGCCAAGGCTGAAACCTGGTATAATATACAACTTTTTTGCAAGAATAAATATTTGCTTGGAGTCCAGGAAAATCTGCATAATCGAGCTCAGGATAATTTGCTTGAATGCCTGGCAAACCAGCCTGAGTTCTGTCTATTACCCATTTTGGAAAGGGTTTCTGAAAAGATTAGAAAAAACACATTTTGCCTCAAACAAATCCTGGTATGGATTGTCTAGTTATCCAGAAATATACTCACTTGAACCCTCCAGTGAAGTATTTGTACTATTCATTTTCACTGAAATCTTTATTATAGCAGACATTCAAGGTTTTAACAGAATTGACTTTAACTGGAATTTATTGGCCATTCTTCTCCTACTCCTACAAACACTTTTTAATTTAAAAGAACATGTTTCTAACAGTTAGGTTTCAGCCCAGCTGCTTTTACTTAGTGAAAATCCCTTGCAATGCAGTTGTACTAGTCACTTAAGGAGAAGTTATTCCTGTGAGTAATGGCAGTAGGTCTAAGTCCATAATCCTAAATAAAAGGTTAACTCTTGCAACAAATTATAGAGTGGCTGTTTGGCTAGTTTTGCTTTTCTAAAGCAATTTCCAGAGATATATTTACTTTGAATATGCATTACTTCCCAAGGTATAACTTTTCTTTTATTGGAAGTTTTATTTATATAAGAGTGAGACATGAATATTTGGAAGAAGGCACATGGTTCTGAGACATTTCTCTTGCAGGTTGCAGATGATTCACAGGAAGGAAATTTTTTGATGTCTTGCCAGAATACAAAATGCTACGTCCTTACATGGTGTAAATGAAAGGAGCTCCATTTTCTTCAGTACACATTTATAGCAGCGGTCTGGCTTCTATTCGATTTGTAGATACCTTTCACCCAACTGTCTTCGTTTTGAACAGCCTTTGCTCAAAGAACAAAAATAGCAGCTGTAATACCTGATAGGGGACAGAGAAAACTTCAGAATTACAGAAATGTGGGTAGGAAAAAAGTCTGATGATATTTGAACTAAGTGCACGAGTGAGGTCTTTATATAAATGGACCATAATGTGAATACTTTAGAGATGGTCTTAGATCATAAACTGTTTTTCTTCAGTGAAGTTGACTTCTAAACACTCATTTTGGGAGATAGATCATTTTGCTGGCTTACATTGGAACAATTTTGTAATATACATTTTATGTGATCCAGTGCTACAATCCTGATTTAAATATTAGGACATTTATTATTAAAATATACTGTCATTTGCTACCTGACAAAGTAATGCTAACTCATGAATAAAGTATCCTGGTGAGCTATGGAAATAAGATACCACCAAAATGATAACTAATTCCTGTGCGATAAGAGCTTAAAAAGTAGTGCTAAATGGTAACATGTTATTAAGCATGTATTTTATTCCTTACCGACAGCATTAAATGTTTATTTCCCAGCTAAAACAAGGCAAATAAGTATTCCAGTTACAGATAAAAGGGAAGGCATGCATCCCTTCAAATCTCTACAGCAACGGGCTTGCCAATGCTTATAATAAACAAATGGGTTTTATCTCAAGAAATTGAAGATTAAATCTGATATATAACTGTGAAATAAATAATACAAGCATCTTACGACTGCTGGCAGGATAAGGTCTTAACTGTTGTCTGGATAGGATTGATAGCAAGGAGTTATTTAGACTATCAGTGGATAAGAAGAGAAGATTATTTATTCAAACTGTAAAACTGTAATTTAGCATTATATTTTCTTTCAGTCTCGTATTTGTCACAAAACTTCAGCGAGTACAATGGAATGTATCTGTATTTTTACTTTAATCTTAAAGGAAGATATGTTCAAATGTATCTGGGTATGTATGTATCTTCCACAGGTCTTTTTAATATATTCTCTTCAGCAGTAAGAAGTATATGGAGTATTCAGCCTTAACGGCATGTATTTCTTCCAGCAATGATTCTGTTGAGATTAGGTTCCTCCGTCTCCACGTTTATCTACATATTTTCTTCTTGAGCATTTTCTTTTTTCCCTTTGTGACTTTTTGTCTAAAAGGAATTGCTGGATTCTCTCGTCAGAAATGTGCATGCCCCTCTAAAAGACACAAGAGCTTTGCTAGAGTACACCAGTGCCATCGCTGGTCTTAGCTGTAACCTGAAATGGTTTGGTTTACTTCTTTGCCACTGGAGATCTTGTTTTACAGCCTGAATTTCCCTTTTTACAGAAATTCTCAGATACAGAACGGAGATAAGATCCTCCTGTTGTAGATGGCAACAAATGCCTTAAAATTTTTCCATTGTGAGAACAAATAATCAAATTAGAATTTGCCTAGGGTATTAATTCAATCTAGGAAGCATGGCATATTCATCCCACCACTGAAAAAAAGCCATATTTATTTATGGTAGTTTGTTAGATATGGATTCAGGCTTACAGGTTAACATTCAAAGAATAGAACAGTGCTTATTTCTACAGCTTTGATTTTTAAAATTAGACTGTGAGCGATGTGCGACAAGAACTCAATTGTCAGGAATGCACAAGAGAGTAACTTTTAGTCATCCTTACTTATTTTTATACCTCTTGATTTCTTTAAATAAAGTACGAAAATTTGGCACTTCATGCAATTATGTTTCTATATTTAGTGTTGGAAAAGATAAAATAGAAGAGAAGAAAAGAAAAAAATATCAGGGTAGTGAGCAGTGGGCTCTTTCACTCAGAACTGAACATCCGTTTTCCTAGAAAGATTAATTTAGGAGATATTTCATTATTTCTGCCAAGTGTGCTATTGGCATTGGCTTGTCTGAGGCCCAGTAACTCACCTCCTAAGTTCTCTGGAAAGACTGAAATAACCAGTACGGTTTTCCAGTTTAAAAAAAAAAACAACCCAAAATCAACACAAGCCTCCTTGTATCTTTTGAGCTGTGTTTCCTGCCTATATCCTAATACCAGAATTAGCATTATGATAGACTATTTATGCTTATAGGCATATAAGCTTAGATAATATGTACCTGGAGGTAAATTTGGCTGTGTATTGCATAATACTGTAAGAACTGTAATACGGAGGCTGAGGAATAATTGAAGATAAAATCCTCAGCGGTGAAATACCTTATGATTCTGCAGGTGCACAGAGTATAATAATATGGTCTGGAGACAAATTTACAATATGGGAAACCTGATGCCACCTGAATTTTGACTGCATACCTGTGTGTAGTAAATAATCGTGAAAGCTGAAATATTGGGTATGGTTTATGAATATATAAATATGCATTAGCATTTGCTATGCAGGAAGGGTACGTGTCAATGGAAGAAGGCTTACTCAGAGATGGGCTATGAATATGCAGCAGCTGAACTTTACTCTTCTACTGAAGTTTGCAGTTCAGCATTTTTATTTTTATTTTTACATTTTCTGTTGTGAAAAAGCAGCTGGCTACAGTATCAGCGGTTACCTTCAAAGCTTCTTGCCCTAGATTTCGCAGCAGGGCACAGACGAGGCTGGCTCTTTTCCCTGCTTAACTGTGTGGGGCTGAGAGGTTTTGGTGTATCGCAGTGCCGCGTGTGTGACGTGCTGTGCACCGCGCTCCTCCGGCACTGGCCTGCAGCATTCCCTACGCCAGAATTTACTTTATGGGAAGCGTTTTATAGTCCCTTCTTTTACTGTCCCTGCTGGCACAGCTGCCTGTACTCCTCTACCCTGCAGCAGGGGTCGTAAATATTTCATTCTACACAAAATTGCCACTGGTTACTACCCTCTATATAAAAAGGATGGTTGTGTTGCATGGTCATACAAAGAGAAGCAGAAGTAAAACAAATGAGGAAACGAGATATGCTCCGAGACTTCCGTAACTATGGATTTACTTTGGGGATTTCCTTTCGATGAGTTTTTCCAGAGCTGGAACTGCAGTCGTCGGGAGCCTGACAGCTTCCATCCCATCCTGGTGTGGGGATGGGGGCTCTGCCGTCGACTGCAATGGAAACAGATAGGGGCTGTGCTCCACAGCTATTCCTGGCTGAGTTACACATGCCAGCAAAGAGGCTCGGTGTTTTCTC
The DNA here is from genome assembly GCA_035590195.1 of Aviceda cuculoides. NCBI lineage: Eukaryota > Metazoa > Chordata > Aves > Accipitriformes > Accipitridae > Aviceda > Aviceda cuculoides. The sequence goes on from JAVJGG010000085.1 coordinate 39,174,453, forward strand.
TTCATTTCTCAGCTGTGCATGAATAAGAAAACTGGGATCTGATTGACAGAAATTGGTAGAAGAGAAAGATCATGATTTAGAGGCATTGGTTATTCAAGGTTTACTGAAATCCAGTTCGCACACTATCTCAGGAGCGTGTTTCTATTCACGGAGATACAAATCACACAAACTTCACATCCCTTTCCTATCAGGAGGGGCAAGAGAACTTCATCTTCATTGTCTTTGGTGTGATGCCACCACTTAATCTCTCTCCTACTAGCCAAGAAAAGATCTGCATTTCTAATGTTAAAAAAAAAAAAATCAATGTTTATTTAAAAAAACCCAAACCTTGAAGACAGCATTTAAATGCTAAGTAGACACCTAATGGCACATAAACAGCATTATTTTACATTCTAAACACTACTTTTAACTGGTGTGCACATCATTAGAGAAGTTAATACAATATAAATAATGCAATTATTTGGTAAGTGGTTGAGAGAACCAAAAGTGTGAGTTAAGTTGCACCAAGAGCTTTCTATGTATTCTGAATAACAAAAACATATAAATTACTTTTTTTTTTTTACACTTTCTTCAAGATGACTTTTAAGCCATTTTCATTCATAATTACAATGTTTAAATTGGTAAAGTTTTTGTCATGATTTTTGTGTGGGATATACAAGTAAATACTTTACTGTCAAATTAAAAAATAAAGTGCCATATATTCAAATAAATATTTCTTTGCCAAACAACAGTCATATCTGGAGTAGATGTCTCATTTTGCCCCACTGTCACGTATGTAGGTAACATTATAAGAGCTAATTAAAATGAAATGCAAAATGGATGTTTATCCCCACGTGCTCCACTGTCTGAGAAAAGAACTAAGTAAAATAATTCAAACTTTTCAAAAGTATTTATGAACTGACTATTATTGAGAGCTATTATTGTCGTGCTATACACGTTCTCATGGTATGGTATGCTTAAATCACTTTAATTTACTGCTATAATCATTGCAAAAGATATTGGTCATGAACTGAAGTAATTTTAGCTATACCAAGAAATGTATACAATTTTATTCTCCCCTTTTACATAAAAAAAATTAAATTTACTTTATATTTTGAGGTTTTGAATAAGTACTTGTAGAAGAAAAAGCCTATAAAGTGTATCCATATAATGTAATTCTAGAGAAGACAATGAAGTTCAGCCTTGCTGCTTTTCATACGAAAAACAGTAGAATCTAAACCACCTGGATTTACCATTAGATATTTATTTTAATACAAACGTATTGCTATCAACAGGAAGAATTGCAAAGCTTTGACTTACAGCTTCAACACAATCTTTCCGTTTCTTACACACTTGTGATCTTTCGTATTTGGGATGTTGACGTTCAGCAAACCTCCAAAAAGAGCAAGGCGCCGCATTAAAGAGTTGTTCTGATGTAGCCTGTATAAACTATTTCTAAGAAAAACTTTTATAAGGAGGAGAGCCTTTGGGCTGGCTGTAGGCAGCTGGTTGTGCTACACTGGGAGATGGGAGATGACTGGCTGGGCCCGATTTATTTAAATGGTGAAGAGTGAGCAAAAAAGGAGTGACCCGAAAGAACTGATGGGTTGAACAAGGTTATTAAACGGAGACAGTTGGACAAGTCACTTCATCTAAAACTTTTAAAAGTAAGTGTGTGAACCTTTGTTTAGTCACATAAGTCAAATGTTCTCATTTCCGAACCTGTTTCAAGGGAAATTAAGCATTCAGTATTTCTAACAATTTTGTCAATCTGGAGACAGATATGGATTTCCTAATATCCTTACATTGTAATAGCCTTTGAAAATAGCCTTTCATTTTAATATAAACCTAGCTCAAATTTCATTCTGGGCATTAATTAAATCAGTATGAAGATTTTTTAAAAAGCGTAAGTGATTATATTTAATAAATGGCGACTACTACAGAAACAAGGTATAAAATAAGTAACTCTATGCTTTACACTTGTTTAATTTGTCTGAAATTGTGGCTTAAACTTACCTAAAATAACCAGGATTTAGAAAATATTAATATTATTTTGATTTAGCTTTTCTATTTGCTTCTTTTTTTAGCAATATTTCCTCACTTTAACAAGTGGCTTGATGTGGAAGCATTCTTAGAGGGAACAAGGACGTGTGAGAAATCCAGCCTATGTAAGTGAGATTTAGGCTTATAGATATATTGCAGGCCGCTTAGCTGAGAAACAAAACAAGTTCAAGGTTATGGTTCGTAGGAGAAAAACAACTCCCACCAGCTGAAACAGGGTGAAGAAGGAGAAACAACAGAGATAGCATTCGCGTGAACACCTGCTTGTAACCAATCATTGT
>JAVJGG010000085.1:39176873-39198334 GCA_035590195.1 Aviceda cuculoides
GTATTGTTGTATGCAATAAACGGCATTCGCTTGATCATATTGATCGTCTCGCGTCTGTCCATTTCGAACTCCCGCAGCTTGACACAGAAAAAAGTCCGTTAGTCATCAAACAGAAAAAATACTAGGAACCTTGGTCTTCTGGATAAATTGTGGCTATGTGTGACATTTAGATATTTTTATTATTGAAATTACCTCCAAAATACATATTGCAGCTACCAACAATTAGTGATAATGATTATGCAGTTTAAATTTCAGCATTTCTTTCTCTCTTCTTTTTTTCTCAGTGAATACTCATTACCCAGGTAAGTAGCCCATTTCTGTTGCTGGGATTTTTTAGGTAAGGAATTACAGGCGATGACTCAGAATTACCTGTTAGAAATAATTCCACTAGGAATATATGTGTTGGTTTGCTCTAAAGCAGTAATTTATCACATTTGAGTATAACATATCGATAATTCTCCAAGTACTGACAAAACACCTTTCCAAGATATATTTATATATGTTCGAAGAGATCAATTTATATTTCCTGCACATTCCAAGGTTCAGAGAAATATTCTGTGGCTGATGCAGGAAGGCAGACACTGAAGTCTGAAAAAGCTCGCTGTATAATTAAGTGATAATAGTACTATCGCACTGTTTTATGAGGCAGTAACACAGTCCTCAAGTGAATAAACTATGAAGCCTAAGGCTGCGCAGTTTATTCCAATGAGGGAACTGGATCGTCGCCAAGAGCGCTGCTACAACAGCATCGTTAAATTAGTATGCTATAAATGTTTAATTAAATAAAATTTGGTGTGAGTTCTTGCACATGATATGGAAAATAGCGTCGTCGTTCGAGCATTAAGAGAAAGAGCCAACAGAGACATTTGTGGGGTGCCTGCTTTTGAGGCATGCCCTGCGATGCTGCCAGGTGAAATGTTCTCCTGTTCAGTTCCCCAGCCTGGGAAACCAGAGGGGGTTTTCAAGGTGCAAAAGTTGCTGAAATGAGAAACACCGTACGTACGTAGTGTCAGTGTAGTGGGATACTGACGTTATCCTCAGTGCTACTATGTCTTCTGATTTTTAGAGCTAGGGGACTAAGGCTCAAAAATGGTAAATGAGTTGTAAAGCAGGGAAGCTGATCTTTTGGTCCCTGGTCAAGCATGAGGACTGTGATAGCTATCATACATTTCTCTGTAAAAGACAGGTGGAATGATTTTTGGAAGACGTGCAGCCCACCTCCTAGAAATACTTGGAGAAGTTATGTGTGAAGCCCAGCAAGACCTGGGTAAGCACTAGCAGGGCACTGGTGTGGTTCCTGAGACACATCTCCATGACATTCAAACCTGACAGCTCTGCCGAGATTTCCAGATAAAGGTACTAATTTAATCTAAATATTTGGATGCAGTTGCCTACTTGCACAAACATCTGGATGGCGGCCACCAATTCAGCTTGTATGAATGACCAAACAGCTGTCAAACTGCCATGGGTTTGGTCAAAAGCCAGCTTTTGAACAATGATCTGGAGATGAAAGTCTGTGGGTGTGCAGTTATCGATCCCCTTGGACCCCTCGCCATACCTCGCCTCTGTTGAAATGTACTCGGGGAATAAGGGCGGCAGAATGGCAGCAAACAGAGTGCACCTACTGCTTTGGCAGATTAAATAAACTAATAAAAATGCTACTCCTGCCACAGAAACCAGTCCGAACTTTCATTTCCAGTGCAAGTGCCAATAAATATTTGCAAGCTAGATACATCAAATGTCCTGCATCACATCAGCCAGAAATGCTGCAGAAATGAAAGATTATGGTATGAAACAAAATCAGTAACATACAGTAAAAAAGTGTGGAAAATCAAATTTAAATAACAATAGAAACATAGATGCTTGAGAATAAAACAAGACTAAACTTTTACTTCTGTGTTCCTTTAACCACATGCTTCAGAAGACCAGGATCTGCATCCTGCTTTGAAGCTCCGAGGCTCTGAAACATTTGCAAGGGGAACACAAAATTAGCAATCAAGGCAACTGATTAAGACCATTGGTTGGAATGCTTTAGTATAAGCCCCAGCATTTTTTAACAGAAAAGTTAATGTGAGGCTACTGCTTTGAGATGTTAATTGAAAACAGGGCAACATATTTCCTAACTAGTCCTATTAAAAACTTTTCTCATTGGATTCTAGTAAACTTAAATACCCTTAACATCATTTGAACTTCTATACGCAGTAGACACTTTTCAGTAAAGCTGGTCTGAGTTTGGTACTTGGGAAGGTCTAATCCACAAAAGTATAAGACTAAGATCAAGATTTGGTGAAGGCCTTACAGTAAAATTGAAAATAATTATAGGTTTCTCCATAAAGAACACTGTTCAATGGGTAAACAGTGCCAGAAAGGAGCTAGATATTGCTGTTATGACAGTATATGCATCTGCTCCTAACTCTTATTTTTATGCCTGGATGTTATTCATTGCGCGCACTGTGACACAACATACTGTGGCTGAACGCTAACCCATATTCCCCAAATGTCAACAAGAAAAAAAAAGATCAATACAAAAACACAAGGCAAAAAGCAGGTGCAGAGAGGGATCAGTACTTTCAATGGCAGTCTTCTTTTAGTTCCTTACGCTTATTTTGAAGAAGTATATTTGCATTAAATCCAATTTCCATAGTAGATAACAGGAACGTAATATTAAGGGCACTGGATGAGGATCATCTTGAAAGCCCACTAGCTAATTTCTAACAAAATGTGGGGTTTTTTAAGATGTGCTACAGATAGATTGATTGATAGATCCAGCTAGATGTTTCTTAATTGTTCTTTCCCTTCTTCCTTTGAAAGGACTATTGAAGCTAAAGGATCACAGAGACCACATCTTGAGTCACATCATCTCCTCCGGAGGTCTCATGCCACTTTCCGTTGGGTAATAAGTGCATCAATGAAGTGAAGAGGGAACAGAAAAGACATTCAATACTGAAGCAAATTAGGCTGTTCTAACACAACAGAAAATCTTGGGTGCGTATTGCCAGACTGCTTCAGCGAGATACTCAAAAGGATTTGTAATATAGACCAATTTCCTAATTTACACCGCATTTCAACTTGTGGCTCCATCACTCTCTCGGCACAGTGAATCAGCTGATATAATATAGGGAAAAATGAACAGTTGCTCCATTTTATAAAATTATTATATAGTTTCTCAACAGAGCAAATGAGAGACCAAAGGCCAGGAGTTTTGGGTGGGTTTTTTTGCTCTTCCCTTTAAAGGAACTAAATAATTGGCAAGGAAAATGGAACTTCTAGCTGGCAATCTTTCCTAGACTTTGCAATCAAAACATTCAAAGTTAAGATAAAACAGTGAAAAACAAAATAAATAAACATAACTACCTCTTATTTATTCCATAGTTCTTGTCTTTTCCAAATATGAGTTCAACTTTCTATTCTGTCCTTGTATCGTTGAGCCTTTTCATCCTGTCCTTTTTGGTTGAGCTAATCAGTATTTTTTTGTCAATGTTTTTTGTCCAGTTTTCTACATTTTCTCTGTTGCTTAACTGGAACCAAAATAGTTTGGATTGCTGAACCGAATGGGAGTAATTTTTGTCAATTCAGCATCACACTGCTGCCATGGTTCCACACTAGCTGAGAGTTGTTAGAGTTCAAGTATCTCATCCCTCCAGTTTTCTCTCTTGGCCAAGAAAACCTTTATCATTTTGTAGCTTCCCAAAAGATTTTTGCTTAGTTGCTGTTTTGAGACAATATTTGCAATCTAGAAGCTGATGGAACAAGCAAAGATGTAAATATTTTCCTGTTGGCAACCTCTGATTCATTGAAATGGAAATGATTTATGCAAGAGCTTTGCGTTTTGACCATTATTTGTGTCAGGAACGAAGAGCAAAAGTAATTTAAAAGCAGGTGCCCTGTGTGTGTTTGTTTTACAATGTCTTTTTATCATTAGACTTATTTATATCCTGTATAACCTTTCTGATGAACGGAACATAAAAGTGCAACACAACACATAACACACAACTTTAAACATATCGGCTTCACGGAACTAAAATAATTGCTGCCATGGGATTGGTGAGGGGGGATGGGAATTGAAATTCACTCTTTTAAGCCTGTTTTGAAAAAAAAAAAATAAAATTAAGGTTACTTTGATATGTCAGGTCTGAAACTTTAAGTATCCAGCAAGCTCTAAAAGTAATACCACAAAACTGGGTTCATCCCGCGCTGAGCTTTCAAGCCTGAGCAGCCGCACGACACAAACCGTTCCTCAGCCAGGGGTGCGGGACGCTGATGCTGCATCCCAACTGCACCAGGCCTCCTGCCCATCCTCACCCCTGGTGTCCCCATATGGCCTGAACATTTTGGGGTCTACCTCCTCCTTGTGTACGTGCCCAGCATTTCCCTACGAGCAAACCTGGCTGAGCGCTGTCAAAAACCAGAGGAGAATGGAGAAACAAGAATAATTTTTGTTTGTATTAGATTTAGTAACAAAAATACATATTACTGTGCTGAAAAGATGATGGACAGCAGTTAGGAGTGTGTGTGGATAATCTTACCTTTTAGCTATTGAGATACAGCACAGAAATTTCAAGTGGTGATTGAAAAAGAAACTGTAAGAAATAGTCCCGTTGTGCCGGTACGGAGTCATGGCAGCGGAGAGAGTTTTGTGCTCTCGAGTGGTCCTTTTGCAGAAGAGTAATCAAACGGTGCTGCTGCATTCCATTTTGCTAAGAGCCTGAATTCGTCCCGCAGCGCTATGTGGTAGAACTTGATCCTTGGCAGAGACGCATTCGGCTGAACTCGTTACAAATCGTTCGAGTGGCTTTTCCAGCACATCCGCTGTAGATTCAGCAGAGAGAGCAAGTGCTGTACAAGGTAGCGTGCGGCTGTAAACAAAAACTTCATTTCAGTGGGAAGCTAAGCCAAGGCAGCGTTCTTCTGGAGTTAGGCATATTTCAGTTGGTGGATTGTGTCATGTGGAATTTGGACCATAATAATTATAGCTGAAGAGGTGTAGGTAGAAGACTGTGAAAAGCTGTTGTCACAGTATTGTCATTTGTTGGAGATCTTCAAGCTGGAACGAGCACTTTCGGCTCAAAGGGGTCAAACATTAATTCAGTCACTTTTGAGTGACACTAAAAGAGTTTTTCATAATAGTAACATTATTTCAATGTATTACAAGAAAGTATAATGTTTATTATGATTTAGGTGTTTCACTACCGTTATACTGCATGCATCAAAACCAGTCACAAGATCCCTTTTATTTTAGAGCAAATGTACCTTAAAGTGTGGTTATTCATCCAGACTTTTGGTTTTAAATAAGAAAAATATATGTACCCTTAAATTACAGCGATAAAATAAATTGAAGGTACTTCTTGTCTTGCAGATTTCAAAGTGAAGTTGCGAAGTAATAGAAGTTATGCTCCTTCCCAAAAATATTCATAGAGTCTGCATTTTTAAGTCCCAGAGCACATCTCTGGATGTTGCTGTAGCCATCTAGAGATGTATGGACAGGAATATCTAACTAGAAGAGGTGCCATGTTTGAGTAGGATTGAGAGATGGATGGCGGAGATTAAAAGCCTGAATGTCTCTTTGGTGTTACCATATGAGATGCTCAAAATTATGTGCAGGGCAGGTGTCAGTTCAGAAATGGCAGATGGCAGTTTTGGTGCATCAACATCATTAGTTAGCAGAAGAGCTTCAAAAGTAAAAATGTGTGGATGGGAGGCACCCTGTAAAATCAGCTCACCCTCAGAATAACTGTGCTAGGAACACATTCCCTTCTGCGACTGAGGGATCCATAGGACAGAGGAGATGTAAGAAAATACAATTGTTACCTTCTGCAGATGCTACTTTGCAAGACTGCTGTTTGAACTCCTCTGACAGGTCACCTTGGTCTGAATATTTGCTGAGGCTAATTGGTATGGAGCTGGAGCTACCACGCTTTAGCCAAAGGTCTGTCAATACATTGCTGCAGAGCAAGGAGCCAGCTCTGCCTTCTCTGTGCTTCTTCCCAATAACAAAACAGAAACAGAAGTGTTCAGCTACTTCAGTGGAATTATGAAGAATATGTGTAAAATGCTTTGAAAATGAATAATATTATTAATGATTATTGTTGCAGTAGAAGCATATACTTCAGCAAATTCAGAGAAACCTGTGAAGAGGCAGAAGGGTTAATCTCATTTCATATTCTTTTTCTGTTGGTGGTGTTTTGGAAAAGCTGTGCTCCAGGTACTTATTTGGTCGCAGTCTCTCAGGTCTCTTTGTTGTAAATGTGATCTCTTTAGAGCATGGAGGATAAGATTCAGCTGGAGATGAAAACATATGTACCAGTATGCTGCAGCTTACCCTTTGGCCATTTTGTTCCTTCGCCCTTCACCCCACACAGCAAAGTAAAGAGAGATCTTAAAAACTGGAAAAAAGCTGATTTTGTTTACATTAAAATTCATGAACACACGGTTTGGCCTTTAATCTCAAAAAGGCACAGTATTTGCTTGAAAGGACAGCTCCTCACACACAGACCAGGCCAGTCTAAAAAAATTAGCAATTATGAAGGCACCAATGGCCTTTTTTTGAGCAAGTAAGAGGCACTGGGGAGGTATGTTTGTACAGCTCTGAGTCCCCTATCTTTTCTCATCTCCTCAGCCTCTTCTTATTTCTCTCCCCAACATGATAAGCCAGTTTTTCTGAAACAATATTAACAAGAACATATCTGGTAAGGATGTTGATGACATTTTCATGTTCATCTTTGTACATTACTGCTATCATAATGTATATTCTCAGCTTTGTCTGCAGGCTCATTTATTTCCTAATTTGCCTCTGAGAACTGAAAACCTACAAATATTAAAGCTAAAACTCAAAAAAAAAAAAAAAAAAAAGAAAAGAAAACTGGGCTTGAAGATGTTATCTTTGACTTGATGGTGCTGGTAGATAGAAAACATAAAACGTCAGACGAATAATTCCATACTTCAAAGGACAGCAAATTATTTGCAGGGGTTAGGAAGCGATGGCAGGTTCTTTCGCATACTTCGTGGTAAAAATACCAGATATACTGGGAGTACATGTAGCATTTTTCCATGTTGCCTGGGGAACACCGACACCAGTAAAGGGGGAAGATGGGGCTGACCACAGGGCATTGCTTTATGTGGCCATGGGTCCAGGGCATGCCATGGAGGTCTGGTTTTAAAGGCAGGTAACACCACACTTTAGGTGCTACGAAATAAAAAGGCTCAGTTGCATCCAAAAGCACGTGGTCAACACCTCTCAAAATAGCACCACTTCAATGTTGAATTTCACGTCTGAAACAACTGGCTGACTGTGCTAATAAATGGATAAACTGGTGTGATTACATAGACTGCATCCTCAGGACACATTTAGTATGAGGCCAAAGCCTTTTATTTTCATTATGGCAGCATGGCATTTTAGATAGTAGATCCAATGGGGAATGACTGGCAGCATTAATGATAAAACAATATTCCAAGCTGAGCTCATGACTTGCAATAACTGAATACCATCCGTGGGATAGCTCTGGGAATCTTCAGTGTGGACAAAAAAGTCCTGCAGTTTTCTCATTTAATTAAATTTAAATCTATGGGGACTGACAATATGTGTCTTGGGCTTATGCTTTTTTTGACTACTTCTTTGCAGCTTAATGTCATTGTAAAGTAGTTTTTAATCAACAGACAGTCTTAACTGGAAATGAAGCTGACAGTTACCTTTCCATAAGGATTTTTATTAATTGCAACACTAAGTACAGGAAAAATACCTAAGGCGACATGTAGTAATAAAACACTGGACGGTTGCACAGAGTTCAATAGCACTTTATCATTTTCTCTTATGGGTTACTCACGGTTGTAGTTGGCTGGAATTTTTTACTGGAAGGGCTCACTTTCTTCTTGTTTTAATGTTGCAAATCAACATATCAGGGGGTATTTTCTACATCAGGCTGGAACTTGGGGGTCAGGGGAAGCATCTGGTTTCTAAAGTGCCACAAATATTTGTGAGTTAAAGGGGAAACTGTTTTCAGTGTTGTTTTGTGAAGAAACACTACTTCCATGCGTTGGAATGAATTGTAAATGTAGGTATGGATACAGATATAAAAATATAGATAAAAAGACACCCACACTGAACAATTCAGTACTTCTTAGAGCCAATTTCAGCTGAACTATGTTCCTGACCAGAAGCCATGTAGCACTACAGCACAGGGAATGAAATTAGTCATGTTGTATTAATGCAACATTAGTCAGGAATGGTGCTAATTGCTAAATCTAGGACCTTTTAAGTTAACATTTCTGGGCATGGGAAACTAGCATGGGATTGTTTAATGTAATACATACAGTTCTTTTTAACGTAGGGAAACCCTCAAAAAATCTCCCAAATCCAAATGTGGCTCTATAACAAGCTTCTAAAATCCCAGCGTGCACATAGATGCTTGTTAGAAACCTAGACAAGATGCTAACACATCTGACAGTTAATTTCCACTCTCTATGCTGTTCCCTCTCTCACCTCCTATTTACTAATTACACTGCTCATGATCATAGAATCATGGAATGGTTTGGGTTGGAAGAGACCTTAAAAATCACCTAGTCCCAACCCCCTGCCATGGGCAGGGACACCTTCCACCAGACCAGGTTGCTCAAAGCCCCGTCCAACTTGGCCTGGAACACTGCCAGGGATGGGACATCCACACCATCCACAGGGGCAACATGTCCCAGTGCCTCACCACCCTCACAGGGAAGAACTTCTTCCTTCCATCTGATCTAAATCTACCCTCTTCCAGTTTAAAGCCCTTACCCCTTGTCCTATCACTACCTGCCCTTGTAAAAAGTCCCTCCCCATCTTTCCTGCAGGCCCCTTTTAGGTACTGGAAGGCTGCTGTAAGGTCTCCCCAGAGCCTTCTCTCCTCCAGGCTGAACAACCCCAGCTCTCAACCTGTCCTCACAGGAGAGGTCCTCCAGCCCTCTCATCATCTTCATGTCCCTCCTCTGGACTCGCTCCAACAGGTCCATGTCCTTCTCATGTTGGGGGCCCCAGAGCTGAACAGTACTCAGAACTAGCACTCTACTGCAGCACTTAATCAGGATTTTTTCTGCAATAGTAATTTCTTGTTGGCAGGGCCACTGTGGTAAGAGGCACAAAACAAGGAGCTCTTCCTGGTCCTCCTGCTCACCCAAAAAGTGTGGGAAGTTCCTGGTGGGAGTCAAAGGAAGATATTGGACTAGTGAACCTGGGAGGGATCAAGAATAAAGGTGGTGAACAGGAACCAAGAGTGACAAAAGCTGGGAAGAACAGGAGTAAATTGAGAGAAGTGGAAACTTGCAACTCATGAAAAGAAGGAGAGGTAGTGGAAGTAAAGATAGAAAGGAGAGAGGGAGAAGGGAGGCAGCAACACTGTTTTGCAGAAGTATAATTGCCAAAACTTCAAAGACACTTTCAAAAAAAGCATAAGGAAAATATCTGTAGAGATACAAGATAAAAAAAACTTTTGCAAAATTACAGAAAGGACTAATTAGACACAACTGGAGTAGAGAAATAAAAGAGATTTAGCCACTGCAACACACACCTCTACAAGAACCGGGCAACTTATTCCTGAGTTTTAGTGTTCTTATTTGTTTAGCAAATAGCTGTGATCTGTCTGCCAATTCACATCACCCTTCACTGCAGGTTCACAGACAAGATAACAGCTTTCCACTTAGGTTTCCTAATGTTAAATTGTCAGCAAAACACACATCCTTCCCTCTTTCCAGCCTCCTGTCAAGTCATGCATTACTTTGTTGTTCCCCCCCACCTCTCCTGCAAGTTATAGGCTGGTAGCTTGAGTATTAAATGGGGAAGCAGGGACCTGGTTATAAACAAGATAAAAGGGAGGGATTAAACTTTGTTCCATATCCCAGCTGCTTCTTTAACTTGTAAAGGAGGGACCAGACTCCCTCTTTCCACATTCGTGTTGTGCACAGAACCTTATCCAGCAGAGACCCTGTGCCTGCCCATGAGGTTATATTGCTTGCGGACAGAGAGACAGAAACAGCCAATTTGTAGTTCCTCCTATGTTCAGCCACCTCAAGCTGGGCGCGTTTGGGCAGCTCTGCATGTACCACTAAGGAGATGTGTGAGTGGCCCATGTTAGGAAACTGTTCTCTGTGTGTGTGTGAAAGAGCATATATTTTACGTCGGGAAAAAAAAAAAAAAGCTCTCAAAGATGTTCCTTTTTCACTCAGAAGGACAAGCTTCTGTTTGCACTGCAGATGCTCAAACAGGCATGCTGCAAGTCAACAAGCTCTTTTTTTTTGGCAAAGGATGGGCCACGGCACCTCAAGGGTAGCACCTGGAACTAGCTCATGTAATAAGATGGGGGTTTGCCCCATCAACTTAGGAGTAACAACCTCATTTTGAAGTATACGCAATAAACAATGGAAATTCATACAATAAAAAGCAGGGTTTGGATGCAATATTTAATGGTTATATTTGTTAGAGTAGTGAGAATCATATCAATTGAAGGTGGCAGGATATGGTGAGAAAAAATAGTATAATATATTGGAATGAAATGTAATGTCAAAGAGTAAAAAAAAAAAAAAAGTGAGGCAATTTAAAATCCCATGGGTAACCTTACAAACTAAGGAATGCTTGAACTGAGTGCTTTTGTGTGCAATGTTGCTGTTTTTTCAATACAGATTTTCTATTTTTGGCATAATATATAAACCAATGTCACAACAGAAAGATGAAGTGATGCACACAAAGTAAAACATAAAATTACCTCTTTATGAGCTAACTGCTTCTTAGATATATTCAGAAAGCATTAAATAAAACACATAGGAATTTTATAGCTGCCTACAACATATGAACACAGGAGATGAACTTCACAGGGATTCACCATCTCTGCACTTCCAGCTGATTAATACCCAGGTACAGTCTGAGCACTACCTGTGTGCCTTCTGCTGTCAGGAAAATGCAGAATTCATCTTCCTGTGTGCTATGGAGGCCGAATCTACTTCTGTATTTGGTTCCCATTCTGCAGAGAGCTCAGAAAATGCCTCCAGCTGAGGTCTAGAGAGAGACAATTCTGATTTTATCTTGGTTTCGTGGGACACCTTACAATCCAGGTGTCATCCAGAACTTGGAAACTAACTTTTGATAGCTCAGGAACAAGCCTTATTATATCATCTGAATCTCTGGGAATTTCTGTTGTTAGGGACAAATGGATAAGAATCATCATTTTATGAGCAGAAATTCCCATATTTCTTACATTCACTTAATCTCTCATGGAATATGCAGCTGAATAAAATTTACAAGTATAAAACTACATCTTCACAACAACCACCTTTGTGAAAAATGCCTGTCTCCTGATAAGCGTGGGATGATATAGCATCACCTAGCCTGGTTTTTTTTTCTGCAAATGAAGCCTTCTCTGCATTCTGTCCATTTTATCCACCAAAAGCAGCCAAGAATAGATAACAGCCTGTATTTGATACCTGATCATCACAAAGATAGATGAGGACATCTAGCAAGTGAAATTCCCAACGAAGATAAAGGGTCAAACTAACAGTATCTTCTACCCTACCGTCATCATCTTCAGGGTGAGTGGGGTATGCAGTCTGTTCTGTGTGAACTTGTTTTTCTACAGTGCATCCAATATCAAGGGGAAATCATTCTACTAGTGTAAAAAAAACCAAACCAAAACAAAACCTGCTGCAGGACACCGTTTATGTAATGTTTTGGACCGAACTTTAACACAATGAAGGCATAAGGTACCAATGTTTGCAGTTCTACTCTGACTCTTTTAGGAAAGATTAATGTACTGATGGTGCTGCCCATAATTCATATTTTTTTGATGGCATTAGAAATAAATGGACTCTGTAAGGAGTTTTAGGACTTACAAAAATATAGTACTGTTAGCCTTCTTTGGAAGCTTAAGAAAAATATTTAATAAACAACATCATAAGATATTTAAATACAGAGAAAAATCACTTGATAAAACCTATTTCTTTCTTTAGTTTAAGAAATAGGATTTATTATTTTTTTTTAAAGTTGGTATTTTTAGAGTCTGATTTGTAGGTATGTCACCTCCTCCCCCTTTCTCTCCTATACACCCGCATCTTTTGTGAGGATACACCTGTCACAGCAACCTCCTACTCAGACCCAGCCTGGAGGTTCAACACGTTGTAGGTCTAGTCCAGACTAAGTGTTCTTCCTCTGGCTTTTCTAAAAGAGAGTCCAAAAGACAATCCACTTACTAACAGTATATCATGACTGTACACTTATATCTGAAGACTTTCAGTCTTGATGGAAAGAATGTTTTTAACAATATTAATATCAGGGACAACCAATTTTTCTATGCAGAGCAAAATATGATTTTAAAAGTGTAGGTTAAAGAAAAAATAATCAGGTCCTGCTTAGAAGACAGATGATTGCATTTATCATCAGTCTTCACTGCCTTCTCATTTCCATTTTATAGACCAGTTAGGAAAATGACAAATGTTGGAGCTGACAAAAACAAAGGTTAACACCCAGAAAGAATGGCTAGAGATGGCTTGGACAGCAAGCAAAATGGTACATAATACTATGAATAATGGACGTGCCTAATTCCACCCACTGGGCTGAAATCGTAGTTAACTTCAAAGGACTCAACAAGTGCAGTTGCCTGAAATCCAGGCAGTAGTCTGAACATTTTGCTGTAAATTTAACATTTACTTTTAAACTAGGTACTAGTCTGGAGATAGGGAAACTATGTTTGCTACCTCAAAATGATACAAGTTCCCACTGCATCCAGATTTTGCTGTGTCTTCTGAACTGAACAGGATGATAGACATGTTTGTCAGGTGTTTTTTTTAAGGCAAGAAAACAGCAATAAAAAAAATTGCCATTTTTCCTATGATAATAAATTCAAGGTTTCACAACATAAGTTTGCAATAAGAAAAAAAAACAAAAAGAAATCTAGTACCCAAGCACTAAAAACAAATAAGAACATGCTATATTACTTTCAAAATTATTCTCTGTATAAACCACTGACAATTAAACTTCAATATATTTGTTAATTTCAGAAATGAGAATAAATTGTTTCACATTGCTTATTTGTGCATGTACACATTTCTTCTCTTAAAAGTTAATTTGTAATTATTGTGAGTTTTATAGCAATTTGGAGGTAAGGAGCAGAGGCAGCTTTGTACATCTTTGTAAATACCTTTTTTCAGACACAGCATCTGTTGCTGTAGCTCTGCTCTAAATACATACATATTTTCAGGTAATGTTTTCTCATCCGTAGCAAGGCTTAATTTGTTTTCATGTTTCAGATCTCTCATATTATTTAAAATATCAGATGATTGCATCGCTAATCTTGTGGTTAACAACTGGCCTTCCTACCCTTTGTGAATGCAAAAGTTACATTTCTATTCCTGAAAATAGCCTCCCGGTAATCTCATCCAAACTTCTCAAGGATATTGCTGTAGAAGTTGTGCTGCTCTTTTTGCTCTCGCCTACCGAATATCTTAAAATAAATAAACAAATGAAGTAATAGGACTTTACAATCTGATCATTAACACTTAATAGCCTTAAAATGTATTTTCCTTCCTACAGAGAATGTAAAAGCCTATTCTGTAATGAACAACAAAGGAAGCGTAATGAAGGAACAAGCAAGGAAGGAGTTTCCAGAGACGGTTGGTATCTACATCAGAGATCTACGCGATTCAATATTTAATTGCTAATTCAATGTCTAATTGCTCAGTATCCCATTATGTACTTGTCTGCAAAATACAGCAGTCAGTTCAAATGGCTTCTGCAAGGGCTTCTTAATGGCACAGCTCCCTTCCTAGCCCTCTCACTAAATGTAATTATTACAGCTGCCATCTGGAATATTGAGCAGACAGGAGCGGCCTCCTACCACCCCCAAAACGTTCAGCTGCTTTCCCAGCGGTCCCAGGACCTTTCTCCAGACAACGGGGCTGCCCCCGCTGGGTGATGGCCAGGCCATCACACCACCCAGACGGCATGCCAAAAATATTATTATAACTCAACCTGTTCTTACCTGTCCAAGCCCGTACGAGGCAGGGCCCCCCTTCAGTCCCTCCTCGGTGGGGTCTGCAGAGCGCAGCACCTCCGCGACACGGCGTGTGACCCCCCACTGCCCTCAAATGAAAGTTTAATAAGTACTCTTTGCTTTCCATTACTGTGGGGAGAACATTATGTCCTCATAAAAAATTGCAGCGCAAGATCCAGGTTCACACTGGTCAGCCAATTTATATTATAAATTAGTTATGCTAAAACATTTTTAAAGTTTATGACAGCTCAGATAGTTTTGGGTCTGTTTCAAGGAGAATTATGCAACCTCCTACGAGCAGGAAACATCTTTAAGATCAGTGTTATACCTTTCAAACATTAGAAAGCATTTAAAAGGAGCACAAAAGATAAGCATTGCAGGTAAAGCAAGGCAAGAAAACATTCACAATTTGCTGAGCGTCAGTATGTTTAGATATATCTGATAGTCTCTGTGTAGCAATTTATGCTACAGCAGCCACAGCATAGGAACTGCTTTTGTATCCAATTTAAAAACATGAATGTTCCATCCTTACCCTAGAGCTTTAAGACAATTTAGAGAAGTAGGGCAGTATGAAGTATTACCACAATAAACTGTTGTTTTACTTCCTTTTTATAGCAAAAATTAGGGGAACACTGCAACTGTTGTCAAGTCTTAAAATGTTTGCAATAAAATAAAAGCCATTGGGCTTCCTTAATTTCAATGGTTTTCTTCATTATTCAAAGGCCTCTAAGTCTTTCATAGATTCAGATATGTTTGGGTTTTTTCTAAAAAAAAGATGCACATAATCCTTCAGCAATTAATCTAAGTCTCTGGCTACTGCTAAAGTGGGAATTGATGGTCCTTCTGTATTTTTCTCATGGAAGGAGGAGGCATTTTAATTCTTCAGAAACTTGCTTATGGGTTCCTTTACACTGGCAGAAGTTTGAATAATTATAAAATGTTTTTCTGGTAGTATTATTCTGGCATCAAGGAAGAAACACCTTATAATTAGTCACCATGAATTCATTTAAAATCGGTCCTAGTGGCTGAGATTTACTGTTGGCTTAGACATGAACGATACATTCTGGTTCATAGAAAGCTACTGTCTCTTTCATCGCACAAAACTTCCTTTGTAATGAGCAAGGATCCCATATACACTCTGTTAATATAGCCAAGAACAATTACTTTCATTACTGTTTTCAGCGAATGACAGGAATTAACTAAATGTTAAATAATATGTAAATAAAACTGGCTACCATCTTTTCCTTACCTCCGCTCAATGAGAGAAACACAGAGTAGCTCTAAAATGTCCAGGTTAGACTTTTTAAATTAACAATAAGCAGCTCTTCACTGCGTGATTAGTCCCTGTGAAGGCAATAGAAATACCAGAGGATTAATGTACAGGAATGAGATTGTCAAAATTCAAATCCTTAGACCCTTGGGGAAGAGCACCCTGGATTTAGGAAGCCTGCATTTGCTGGCTTGGGCATACCACGCACAGCAGATGATGGCTGCAGGTGGGAAGAAATGTCCCTCATTGGCATAAAAATCAACGAATGCAATTACAGATTCATCTGCTGCTTTTTGTATGATGATAAAGAATGGACAGAAGGTATTTTCAAGCTGTGTAAACTAAAATAACAGAGAGACTCATGAGTCTGAGAGTGGCTTTCGTTAGAACAACCCTGTATCTCCTTCAGCTTACACCAGTCACTCTGCAAAAAGTCAAGAGAGAGATGGCTCTTCCAGGGTTTGTGAACCCCAAGCTAAATGGTCCTTGGACAAATAGGCAATTCAAGTCTACCTGTCAGCAAGCTCTATTTTGAAGTGCTCCACACATGGAACGGTTGTTGATGCCTTTGTGAAAAGCACTTCAAGGAATGAGCTTTCAGAGGGAACAGGAAAAATACAGTAAAGAAAAAGAAAAAAAGAAAGAAATCAGTATAGGAGTTGACAGATATTTGGAATTTAGTAAGCATTTGACACCATCCCATGAAATCTTAATTGAAAAATTAATTCAAGTCCGTTTGGCTGGAGACAATTGTGTGTGGATTGAATACTGGCTAAAAGACAAAAGAAAAAAATTACAATAAACAGCTGTGTAACAAGATGGTTGGAGATGTCCAGTGGGGTAACACATACTGATTGATAGACTGGGTTTACTTTATGTCTTCATTAATGATTTAGGAAAAAAAAAAAAAAAGACATAAATAAGATCTTAATGAAATGCACAGATTATCCTCATTCTAGAAGATTTGAAATGTCAATAAGAGCAGCGAAATAGAAAGGGACTGATAAGAAACATGGATGAAGTGACCAAAATAGACTCATCAAGGGAGCAAAAATATTTTACTGCAAACATAAAACCAACATAAAACATACAACCAACCAGAAGATGAACCGTTAGAATAAGCAATGTAGGCAATGGAACGGTAGTAATAGATAAGAGTTGGAGTATGTTACAAGAATGATAAAAAAAAAAAAAAGAAAACAAAACCAACGCAAGTTTAGGATCCAATGCTTTTTGCATCCAATGGAAGTTCAGCCATGGCCTTCAAAGGGTTTTGGACATGGATGGCAGTCACGAAGCAAGGATTTTCTGCAACCTTGTCGTGGCCATTGCATGCAACTGTGAAAAATGCTCTCCCAGAAAAGATGTTAAATTGGAAAAACATCAGAGAAGAGACAGAATAACAAATTAATGGGTTTTTTGTGAGAACTGAAGTGGGAAGAAAAATGAAGAGAATTAAGTGGTTATAATTTGGCCAAATAAAGAATAAGCAGGAACACAATAACAGCTTTCAAGTGTCTGAGGACATAAGCTTCTAGAAAGGATAATAATTATTCACCTCATTATATGGAAGTACATTTTTAACAGGTAAGGGGAATATATTATAATGGATGAAAGACATTTGATATAAATATCAGGAAAAGCAGAATATTAAACTGTTGAATAATAGAAGAGATGGGATTTTTAAAATCAGATTGAATGCCAGCTATTGAAATGCAGAGAGTAATCTTTTCTATTCCCCACGACACTATGGAATATATCTATCTTAAAAAGACTAGTATCTTGTTCCAGCATCTTCCTGTGAAAGTTCCATATGTTTTAAAGCCTACATCGGGAGATGCAGAAATAGCATAGGATAAATTGTTCTTAGTAATGAATAAACACTCTTCGTGTCTTTTGATCACGTAATCTCTCTACATTCACCCATCTCTGATTAAGATCATAGTCTTTTCTCAAATCTAGTACTCATGTCAAAATATTTAAACTTTTTTGCTGTACTTAGAGGCAAACAAGGCTTTACTGTGATAAGAAATGGGGATATTTGTAGCAGTAATCCAAGGATTTGTTAGGTGAGGAAATCTTTTACCATGATTTGTCTTAGGTTACTCTGTCTTCTGCTAGAAATAATGTCTATAGGTGATGAAAGACTTCTTTTCAGAGGTTTTTCTTCTCTGGCCACATTCTTTTCTTAGGTCCTTAGTTTCTGAAATTATTGATAACACTAAAGACCATTAGTAAATTTGTTTATTTGCATGTGTCCACTCATTCACACAGCAAAGAGTTCAACTCAAAAATATTAAAAAAAGAGAAACTGTAAAAAGCTGTCTTTTATTCCATAACACAGTTCATGATAGGGGAGGTAGCTATTTCTATTCAGCAATTTCTGCCATTTACCACCCTCTGTATTTTGTTTCCTGGTTCCCTAGCAAACATGGTAAGCGAAGACAAATTTCAGATGACAAATAAGGAATTTTTTTCCTCTAGTATGAAAGAGACAATTTAAAATACAGATAAATATTTGTAAGCCTAAGAAATACCAGTTCTTGGTATAAATGATCACATGTTCATTTATTTCAACTTCAGCATGACTATTTACACCAGTGGAGGATCTATGTCAAATTTTGGTATGTGTTAAATTATAGGACTTCACTCACGTTAGTACAGTTTTTAATGAGCAGCAGTAGACTTAGGCACTATTTTTAGACTTTATACACTACTACAGTGTATGGTAAAACATATTGAAAAATAGTTTCTGGCCCTTTCTAATGGGAGTCTGTCTTGATTTGATAATAATTTAAAATGAATGGCATATTAAAGAAATACCAGGGAAGGCTTGCCATGTCTAAGTGTAAATCACATTTATTTTACTATAGACAAACAAGTTTTGTACTTCTGCAATGTCATATAACTATGCTTAGAAAATAGACATATCCTGCACTGCAGAAACAAGGATCATAGATAACAAGCTGAATATAAAGTATTAGTTCAATGTTGCAAATAAGAGCAAGGACACAACACATGAAGCACAGGGAGAAGAAAAAGCAGGGAAGTGGTGGCATATGTCCATGCAGCACTGGTGAGACAATTATTGGAGTGATTGTTTAATTCTGCAGCCTAATTCCAAACTGATAATGAAAATTGGAAATCTTCAGAAAAAGGATGGTATGATGTCCGGATAATCTCTTTTATAGGGAGAAAGTTATGAAACAATGTATTTGGTTTATCCAACTATAGTTTAAGAGATCACTTTCTTGAAGTCAAGGAAGCACTGATGTGAAAAACCATCTAATAGTAAGTTATTAAAACCAATAAATCTTCTGATCCTTATACAAACTATGATAGTATCATTGACATCAGCAGAGTCTTGCTATTGTATGAGTCGGATTAAGTTAGTACTGGAGGCTTCTGTCCTTCTAGTTTACCCTCAGGTAAATACAGTCCATGACTGCTCTGATTTGCACTTGTCTGAAAAGACATTCAGAATCAGACCCAATTCCAACTCAAATAAAATTCAGGCTTGGATATATGCACAAATTATGAATACCTGAACTGAAATGGATTAAGGTTGGTTAAGATGAAGAATTAACTCAAAATGAAAGGGAAAAAATACATAAACCATAGACTGTAAAGTGTTCTGACATTCTTGAAAACTGAAATTCTGTATTTCTGCACATTTGTATTATGCACTTAAAAGCATGAATATGTTTTATTCCTTGCCAGGCTTGTTGTTCTACTTGGAAAACATTTATTCTGTTTCTTGTTTACACTGCATTTAGAATTAATGTTTTGGTTGAGCAAAAACAACCTTGACTTGTAATAAGTATTGTTTTATCATGCCAAAATATCTTGTGCAAAAACACAATGTGAGCAAAGTTCTCAGAATTAAGCTAGTTAATAATTACTATATAAACAGGTCAAGGATCAAGTGCCAGTAAAGTCTTGTGAAGTGTATGTAGATTATATTTCCAAAACACAACACTGAAAACCAGAGTTGTCTTAATGGATACAGAATAAATCTAATATCCATAGGTGAATTATCATGGTCTCAGTGAACACTGTTCACAGGGTAATAATCAGAGTAAGTTACCCCAGCAGCCTGCTTCTATAAGATAATACGCTGTTAGCATTAGTGAAGTATTTCTTAGATGCGATAATATTTATTTACAGATTACATAAACCAACCCTTGTTTCTTAAAGGCTGTAGAAATAAACAGAAGCCCCGACTCAGCAACTCCAGTCTGGTTTCCTAATGAGTTCCTCTATCTAAACCCCATTTCCCCAGTCCAGCTGTCCTCCAAGAGGACACTCAAATCTTTGCTCAGCAGCTTTGGCCAGGACCCTGCTCATGGAAGACCCCTCTTGGTGTCCCAGACCCCTCTGGTGTCCCTTGGCTCTCTTCAGCACAGTACCACCAAGAGCTAAAAGTGCATCTATACTTTTACATCTTAAACATACATACCTTTAAATAAAAAATTCTGATTGGACATGCTGGTACTGAATAGGATCATCCTTGAGCAGAAGAAGTCACAGGTGGGTATGGTCAGAGTCTGAGCAGAAAAACACCAGGTTTAGGGCACAGCTCTGCTTGCTACTGCAAGATGGGAGCTTACATCGAGAGGAGAGAGCTGTCTGCTTTAAGGAGGCTGCAGGGAGAGTCCTAGAACAACGGGTGTTAGTGAAGACCTGGCAGCACAGATCTAAAACTGGAAAACCAATTGGTGGCACCTGGAAGACCCAGCTAGATCCCAGCACCCCCCTCCTGCAGAAGGCTCATAGTTTGTGTTACCCATACCACCTGTTACCACCACAGTTTCTGGTGTTACCAGTTAATTGTTAGCATTAGCCTAATTAGCTAAACATGGTGCTGGTATGGCTGTGTCTACTTCTGCTGCAAACACCCCTTTGTAGTTCACCACCAACTGGAGAGCGGCTCCAGTCTCTCTTTGCAGCTTAGGCCGTGATCGCCTTTGAACCTCTTAAGATGTTTAATGTTTCAGTTTGTGGATTGAAGAGCACAATGACAACATGCTCTTCAACCTGGGAATGACCCTGTGAGCAGCTGGAGCAAGTCAAATGTTACCTCCAGCCTGACTTCCTTGGGTTGTTTTCGACGGCCAAAACTCAGGATGTAAATGGCTCAGACGTAAGAGTTTATAATGCAGGTGGCAAATACACAACTGAGGGTACAACCAAATGACAATATGAGAGTCACAACGTTGCAGGTTCGCTGAGAACTGAACAGTGGAGTCTCTTCAACTTGAATTATTTTTCAGACACTTTATTTCTGGAGT
Source organism: Aviceda cuculoides (assembly GCA_035590195.1). Lineage (NCBI taxonomy): Eukaryota > Metazoa > Chordata > Aves > Accipitriformes > Accipitridae > Aviceda > Aviceda cuculoides. The sequence goes on from JAVJGG010000085.1 coordinate 39,197,435, forward strand.
AAAATTTGGGGTTTTTTATTCAATTAAAATACTCACAGAAAATACTACTTTAAAAAAAACAAAACAAAACAACAAAACCAACTGTTTTCATTTTCATCTGAAAATTGGAAGTGGAAAAGAAAGTAGTTCAATGCCACAGCAGCTAGCTGACCAGAAGGCAGAGCCCTGTCTCAGTCCCGAACACTGAATTGACAACCCAATATGCCCAAGGAATACCAGATATGAAAATTGAATGAATGGGTCGGATGGCTACACCAGTGTTACACCAGATTTTAATGGTTCTTTATTTCTGGTAAAAGCAACGTGGAATCTAGCAAATCCCGCTCAAATGGCAAATCGACCTTGTGAATTAAAACTGCAAAAAGTGAAAGAAAAAAGTCAAATGTACACATACTTGTTTTGGATCTTGGAAGGAATTTCAAAACAAACAACTCCAGTCCTATCAGCAACTATAAAAATACACTATAATAGGCAAAGGTCTCAGCAAAGTGGGAAATGCACAGATGTGTAAACAAAGCCGAGCAGAAATGGGTGCGTTTCCTTCAGTTGTTTGCCAAAGTGGCATTACTTCAGCACATTATTTACGTATAAAAAGTAGCATATCTTTTGAGTCATATGATGTTCCATGCTCCTTAACCCGATGCTCATCTGATAGCAGGTAAACCAGCAATTGCCTGTGTAAGTTGTTTGGCTACTTGGTAGCTGGTTCCTGGCCTGAGAAAGCACTTTTATTCAGAGAAAGAAGCAGCAAGACGGGAAAATCAGCTTTCGAGGTTGCTTCCTTTCCTTTTCTGCTTCCTTTTCAGGTAAGAGTGTTAAAAGCGGGAGAGGTGGAAGTGCTGATTTGATCAGGCAGGGAGGTTGAAGTAAATACACACATACCTGCTTGTGGGGGCGCGG
>JAVJGG010000085.1:39205596-39232918 GCA_035590195.1 Aviceda cuculoides
GGAAGGGGGGTTGCATCTGCCATTCCAGGGGGGCCTCCTGCCTTCCTTGGCAGACACCTGTCTTTCAAACCAAGACACTTGACTACTTAAGTATGCATGAAGTTTCTTGTAACTGGGCAGAGATTTTGGGACTCGGACTATATAAAATGGTACCATTGGTTGCGAGGGGGGGACACCCCACCACCAAGACACCAATAAACAAGAGGACCAATGGGACACTGCTGGATCCACAGGTGGTGATATCTTCTTTGTCTGTCTCTGTCTCTCTCTCTGTCTGTCTCCTCTCTTTATCAAATTGTGAAAGACATGTGGTATGGGACTTGTTTGTCTAGCTGAGTTGTCCAGTTAAGTAGTTGCCATCAAGTTATTGCATCTAACCTCATGCCTCGCATTTTATATTAATAATCGTTAAACTGGTTGGCTGGTGTCATTTCACCTTAATTTAGTCCAGTGGGATTACGAACTTGGTCGTTGGTCCTAAGGGGAGGGAGGTCATCCTAAAGAACTCCTTTCGGGCCCCGATAGCCTCAGAGCAGAAGGCTGTTTGAGGTGCCTTGGGCACTGTAAAGGGGAGCAGAGAGGGGAAGGGAGTGGTGGTGACAGTGGGGGTGGGACAACATGGCCAATGCTGGGAAATAGATGAAGCCAGAAAGAGCATTTTTAGTGTTTTGAGTCTCCTGCTGTTTCTCTACTGCTCAAGGCAGCAATGAGGCTTGAGAATACAGTGGTTTATCATAAGCATCAGAAATACCTTATTTAAAAGTGGCCTGTAACAAGATTTGGGGGTTATGATTCATTCCTCTGGTGTCACAGCAAATGTGTGTCACCTGGCCATGTTTCCAAATGGGTTGAAGAGGCACTGGAGAAAGTCAGTGAATGTGCACCTCAGAGAACATTGAAAACTGCCTTAATTTAAAGAGCGCAGCTTAGCGTTTCCTGCAGGAAACTGCACTTGAAAAGTTTTGGTCAACAAGAGTTGCCATTAGAGTTGATTCCAAATTAATCCTATTTTGTTATTAAATATTTCTATCTACATTACTGAGATAACAATCTCGGCTAAAAATTCTGAATTCCCAACTAGCAACTGTATTGGACACTTCCATGCTGACAGCTTACGGATTTATAGCCTGGTTTAAGTTTAAGCTGGGACATATTTTCTTCAACGGACATGTCCCTGCAATATACATACTGAATGTCTGAACCTAAAGGTAGACTGTAAAATTACTGGGAGAAACCAAATGACCATGCTTCTTGAGCTTTTCTCTATTAAAACACTATTTCACATGCTAGCTTTTAAAAATCATTTGTAGTCTCCATGTTAAGGTCTATAAACTTCATACTTAACTTTTTATTTCGGCTTTATTCCTGTTCTATGCATTGCCAAATATTGCTTTTGTGTAATTGAAACAGAGCTGTAGTTTGATTATTAAACAGAGGGAAGGTAATTGTCTTCAGCTCTAACAGGGGAAGCAAAGGCTCTCCGTAAGAAGAAAACCTTAAATTATGGAAAAGTTGCCTTTTTCAGAGCAAAGCTAGAGAGCAGATGCTGCTGGGGGCCAGCAGCCCCACCGCCAAGGGGTGGCCTTCTGGTTTCACGTGGCGGCTCAGGGATGTGGGTTTGACAAGACATTTTGTAAGTCGTGTGTATGTACTTATTTGCCTTCTCCAGCCTTCTTCTCTCTTCTGCCTTCATTTGTAACTCAAAATATTTGCAATTTAAATATCAGCCCTGCTTTGTGGGACATGTCCCCAACTGTGCTGCAACCCTGACAACTCTGCCCTGCGGTTTGGACTGGCTTTGCACCTGCTGTGCTGAATTCTTGTGGAAACAATGCTTGAGAGGTTCAGGCGAAAGAGGGGTATCAGGTGTACTAAGCAGCATGGGTGATTTCCTAGTTGAAGCCTAAGAAGAGAGAGAAAACAGCGCGTGACACCATAGGGGTACCATTTTTAACCCTAACATCAGTAGAGGACAACGCAGGTTTCTGCCGTAGCCTACAGATGGCCATGAGTCAAGTAACACAACTGATGCTTGCCAGTTGTTGACATTTCTGTGCAGAAGACGCTCCTTTTTTTGTCTGCCACAGTGGCTTAAACCCCAAAATAACTACTTATCTCACAGTGAAAAGAAAAGTTTGAGGTTCTTTAAGATGGTGCTAATCTTGAGTTGTACAACAGCAAAAAAATACAGGTGAGATCAGTGGTCTAAGACAGATGAAGGAAAGAGAGGCAGGATTTTATTATATTTCTAATTCTTTTTATCTTTCTAGATTACAAAATTGTTGCCCTGTGCTAAGAACAAATCACTGCATCTTCCTTCCCTGTAGAAGCTCCTGTCTGATTTTTCTCCAAAGCGGGTTTCTCTCTCTAGCATTTCTACAACTATACCATTAGCCTTTGAGTAGATGTCAGATCGTAAGGAACGGCTGCCTGCAGATCAAGTTGCTGCTGCCAACTCTCGCGAGCTTTGTGTCAGAAACAGTTGATTATAATGTCAGTACTGTCCAATTTACGGGCTTAAAGCAGCAGCTGCATACTGCATTTTCCCTGAAGTATTCAAAGATCCTGACTCTTAAAAACTTTGTAGTTCTTGTAATAGAAGTGGGGTAAGTGCTTCTCTATTTACACGTCTCTGTCTGCCAGGATAATTTACAGTTCTGCTTGATTTGCACGGGGATTGCGATCTTTTAAAATGTTACGCTCTGCCCATTTGTTGCTCTCTTGGGAAAACTCACTCTGCTCTGCAAATGGAACGAGTAAGCAAGCGTGTGTATCAGACCTTGGTATTATTCAAGGGATCCTGGGCTAAGTAAATTAAGCTGAGCTAGAAATCACTTATTAATTCAACCATCTTTTCTATTTAAATAGTGATTATGTAGTCTTGTGTATAGATTTTTTGGCTGGGTAAAGATTTGCAAGGAGAGGAAATAATCATTAAAATAAATTGTGTTCCCTTGCTGAATAAGAATACAAGAGTATAGTCTGTTTAACTTTTGCTGGAGGAAACTACTACAGAAGAAGCTTTTTAAAGTATGCAAATACACTTTACGATACATCTCTGCTCTGTTAAAGTTGATGAGCTAAAGCAATCTTCTGACCCTTTTACTCTCATAGTAATAATCAAGTAATGTTTGTTTTGCTCAGTATGCTTTATGTTGTTGAGTTTGTTTTAATGCAGCTTTAAGAACCTTATTAAATGCAATATTTGCCATACATTCAAGGTGTAATAATAATTCTCTATCACTTGCTACTTTTGTTAACATTAGCAAAGTAACTTGAGACTAGACATGTTCTCTCATTCAGTAGTACAAAATTTCTGTGTTTTTCAAGCTTGATCTATTTAAAACTTTTTATTTAAAATGCCACCTGCTCTTTTGCAAAGCCAATTAAAAAGGTACAGATTTGAATTTCTTGTTAGTTTTTTTCTTCCTAGAATTCTTGTCTAAAACTTCTTAGGGTCAAATGTTCTGCCTCTGTGTTTTGCAATAGTACAGTATTTCCTCCTGCCCCACTGCTTTTTAATTTACAGGAAAGTGCAGAGGGGAATTAATTTTACTGTTTAGATAATAAAAGCTTTAGGAACATTAACATCTCTTGCTTTTCTTAGTGTCATTTTCTCTTCTTCATAGTGACGATGTTTGAAATCTCTTACTATTTCCAGCTTGCTGTTGTGGTTCAGTCCTGTGTGGCATGTTAAAAGTGAATGTGTTAAAAAAGAGAGTGTCAGTGAAACAACAGACTTACTGAAACTGGTCCTCCCACCTCACAGTGCTGTGCACTGGGTACACACACCCCCAACGAGATCCCTACCATTCACATTTCTCACAGCCACCCCACTTGCCTTGGTTGACTGTGAGATAGGGTGAAAGAGTTTAGCCCTAAGCTACTCTTCACAACTCTTTTCTCACCCAGCTCTTAAAAGATTTTATTACAGGAATGAATGGGGAAAAAAAAATATGACTGGCACATCAAGAGGGGAGTTAAATGGCACTAAAGGATGTGAGCCTGCTGTGTGGGTACTGCGGGTTGCTGGAGCAAGTCTCTACTTACCCAAACTCCTTGGGAGTTGCTGGACCACATGCATCGTCCAGATTGACTACTCACACCTCTAAAGTTTAGCTTATATGGGGGCATTTGCAGGTTTCTGTAAGTCAAGCTGGAGGCTAGGTGAAGTGTTAGACCAACTCTGAAGTCTATTGCCCTCATTCACTTTTTTTAAAAAAAAAAAAAGACAAAAGCATGAATGTTTATGTTTTCTGAAATTTATCTATTTTCTATCTGTTTAGATGAATGCTAAAAATATTGTCTCTGAAGATTCTTCCTGCTCCTTTGATGCTATCTCCAAGTTAGGAACCTCTTTGCGCAAAATCTTCCTTCCCCACCCCTCCCCCCCTATTTTAGTAATTGATTTCCAAGAATAAGCGAACAAGCAGTAGGAGCTCAGATTAGGCCACAGCTGTACTTTCCACAGAAATTAGCCTCATTCCTTTTAAGGACACAAGTGCTCCTCATTAACAAAGAATGGCCTGTTTAAAGTGGCAGGACAGAGTACAGTGTATGGCAGGGCAAAGAGCAAAAATAGAAGGAAGCTTTGTTGAGCATTTTCAAATATTTAAGCCATAGAAATGGCTTTATGCAAATAGTCTTCTTCTGACTTTTCACTTTCCAGGGGAAGATACTGGGGATTTTATAGCATTTGAAAAGGTTGGGGTAAATAGGACTACTAGTATGCTTAAATGTGGCACATAATTAGTATGTATAGCCTTAGCTTTAAGATCATATTAACTATCACTTTGAAAAGTTCTCAGCAAACAAAGACCAGGCCATACTTAAATTATTAGGCACCACCTACATCTATTAAAAAATCCTTGGCTTTTTAGCATTTTAATGTTCATTCTGAGTAGTAGAAATATGACTACTCATGAATATGATAGTTGTAAACTTGGTTAAGTTGCTTTAGAGAAAAAAGATCTTGAAAGAAATGCTTCATTTAGGTCTTGATGTACCTCTGTATGCAATCACCAAATGGACAGTCAGTTCAGAGTTGCTTCATGTACTTCACTTGTTAAAACACTTTCAGATCTTAAGACATATGAGCAGAACAGTGAAATCACCCAGTGCTTTGAGTTCATACCAACGCCAACTCAATGGTTTGCTTCAGCCCAGGCATCTACTGTGACAAAAGCATATAGATCAAAACTTCTGCAGACCTGGAAATTCTTGGATTAAAACTTGGTTTCAAGCTCCAGTGTTCACGGGATGCATGTTTATGTGTGGAAAAATCTGTGCCTAGTGATGTTTGTTATCACTCTTTATTGATTTGAGAACATGAATTGCCAAAGTAACCTCTAACAGAATAATGGCTAGTCGGGCATGGCATTTTCCATCACAGATCATAAAACGTCCTGTTCATCGTGCCAGGGGAAAGGCAGGTGGTTAAGTCATCTGCTAACTGAAGTAGTCCGAGTCTGCTTATACGACTTTACCTCCCCTGGTCTGGCTTCTTCAGTTCTATGGTTTTTTAGTGACAGAGTTTTTCTGAAGCACTGTACCAAGTACCAAGTACTAAACACAGTCTTTGCAACACAACTAACTAACAAGAACTTATGGTTAAAGACTGCTGAGCTTTGTGCAGCAGCACCATCTTATTTGCAATGCCCTTGGGATGACCTACATCCTTTTTGAATAAACTGTTTTGTCTCTGGTACTAATACATTGCAATACTGATTGCAAATTTCTTTTTTCCTGTGTTTCAGGTATCATGATTTGGACAAACAGCACAAGTCTCTATACCAGATTTCTTATGTGGCTTCTTCTCCTGTATATGTTCATCAGGAAGGTAATGCCTGAAGATAACATCATTACAACCAAGAAAGGCAGAGTCAGAGGGACGAACCTACAGGTACTGGGGGGAACTGTGACAGCTTTTCTTGGAATACCTTATGGACAGCCACCCATTGGTAGACTGAGATTTCAAAAACCAGAACCTCGTGAGAAGTGGTCAGATGTTTGGGATGCCACAAAACATGCAAACTCTTGCTACCAGCTTATAGATACAACTTACCCGGGATTTCCTGGATCAGAGATGTGGAATCCAAAAACTAACCTAAGTGAAGACTGTTTATACCTTAATGTATGGATTCCTTCTCCCAAACCCAAGAATGCAACTGTCATGGTGTGGATATATGGCGGTGGCTTTGAGAGTGGGTCAACTTCCCTACCGGTCTACGATGGCAAGTTTCTGGCCAGGGTGGAAAGAGTCATTGTAGTTTCCATGAACTACAGGACTGGTGCATTGGGATTTTTGGCTTTGCCAGGAAAGCAGCAAGCTCCTGGAAATGCAGGTTTATTTGATCAAAGATTGGCACTTCAGTGGATCCAGGAGAACATAGCAGCATTTGGAGGCAATCCAAAAAGTGTGACTATATTTGGAGAGAGTGCTGGCTCGGCTTCTGTCAGCTACCATATCCTTTCTCCTAAAAGCCATCCTTTATTCACAAGAGCCATCATGCAAAGTGGATCTGCAAATACCCCTTGGGCTGCAATAACAGCATCTGAAGCCAGAAACAGAACAGTGGCTTTAGCTAAACAACTCCAATGTCCCACCAGCAATGAGACAGAACTAATTCTCTGCCTCCAAGACAAGGACCCAAAAGATATACTGGAGAATGAAAAATTTGTTGTAACATATAACTCTCTTTTACAAATATATTTTTGTCCAACGGTGGATGGGGATTTTCTCTCAGACATGCCAGAAAAGTTGATTGAGAATGGCCTTTTCAAACAAACACAGATCTTAGTTGGTGTTAATAAAGATGAAGGATCAGCATTTCTAGCATATGGAGTCCCTGGCTTCAGCAAGGATAGTGATGGCTTGATCAACAAAACAGAATTTGAAGCAGCTTTAACTCTGTCCTTCCCAGAAGCAAGCCAACTTGCAATAGAATCGATCATTTTTCAGTACACAGATTGGGAAAATGAGCAAAAGCCAGAACATTACCGTGATGCCATGGATGATGTTATTGGTGACTACAATATAATATGTCCTGCAGTGGAATTCACCAAAAAATTTGCACAACTAGGACACAACGCGTTCTTTTATTTCTTTGAACATCGATCCTCAAAGCTGCCTTGGCCAGAGTGGATGGGAGTAATGCACGGTTATGAGATCGAATTTGTGTTTGGATTGCCCCTAGAAAGAAGAGTGAATTACACCAAAGCTGAAGAAATCTTAAGCCGGTCCATGTTGAGATACTGGGCAACTTTTGCGAAAACTGGGTAAGTTTATGGAGAAGTTCATTTGATTGGTCAGATGCTTGTTGTTTCACAGGCAGAAAAAGCTGAACTGTTTTGGGGGTGATTTGAAGCCTGATGAGAATGATGAGGAAGGATTAATTGTTCAGCTATCCAGAATTCCTATTTTAGTTCTGGTAAAAAACATGGTCTTTGTCAAATAAACTGTTGATGAATAGCTCACTGTATAGGATGAGCTTAAGAAAACAATGTACATCCACCCATAAAAGCAAATGCAAAACATTTTTTTGCCATGGCAGCAGTTGTTACAAAGGCAGGTAATGGTTTCAAGTTTTAGAAACAAAATATGTCAAATTCTGGGAAAGACTTCCAACAGTAGACATAGGAGCAAAAAGCCCAATTTCCTTTAGATGTAATTTGCTCAGAACATGCAGGTGTGTAATGTGGAGGTAGATTATGTTCACATGATGAAGTGATTGGGATTGCAGGATATTCTTTTTCAGAAAGCCTATCTTTCCGTGTGTGCTGTAAGTATAATCCTGGGTTTCACTGAAGCCGATGACAAATCCCTTGCTATTTCTATTAGACTCATCTTTAAGTGAAATATGTCCCAGCCTGTATAAGAAGCAAATAAGCATATTTCTTTTGGATGTTTGAAATGGATTAAATACAACCCCTCATTCAGCCTATTTAACTGGCGTCCAAGAGAACTGATAGAGCCCTTGCTCTGTTCAGCAGGGCTGTGGGGCTCTCAATGCAATATTCTGTTTGAAATGAAAACATTTCAGTGTGGCAAGGAAAACAGACACTATTACAGTCATGTACGATTACTCTCAAGGCTGCAAGCCTGATGGGATGGGGAGGTGTCTTGTCTTCTCAGAAGTTTGGTTTGTGCTCTCTCCTGAGAAAATTATATACATAAAAATCTGTGCCTGTACAAACAAACACTTAATTCACACTTTAAAAATGTTTAATTAACTTAAATTTCAAAATCCTACATTAATTTTACTTCCATGGTGGACATCTCCTTTGATTTGTTAAGGATACTTTGATTTGTAAAGGCTAAAATCATCTTTGGAACAGGATCTAATTATTTTTCTTAATAGACTAGAAATCAGAGGAAACCGCTGTGCTCATTTAGTCCATATAAGCTGTACATAAACCAAAACACGGTTAGGACTTAAACGTTTCCAGTGATGAAAAATCCAGAACAAATGTTGGTAGGTTGTTCTAAAGCTTAATTCCACTTAAAACGGTCACAGTTATAAAAGGAAGTTTTGAGCCTGATCTGAATTTGCCTATTCTACTTCTACATTTTCCAGGTGCTATATTTTGTTTGACAATTTCTAAGCGTTATATTACGATTTGTGTTCCATATAGAGAAAATGATAGGCTCTATTCAAATAACCCTTAATCCTTTTTTTTTTGGCTAAATAAAACAGGTTGTCCTCTTGAGGTTTTCACTATTTTTTCAAGTCTTTAAATAATAACTATTTATCCTCTTTAAAACTGTGATTCATCAACACCTTGTCATAACTTTTCTTGTTGGAACTCCTTGTCACCCCCAAAGAGTCCTAATTCCAGCTGTCATCCATCCCCTCTAGTTCAACCTGGTATTCCCATTTACTCATCCAAGGAAAGTTCTCTTTGCCTTGACCGTGGTGTTGGGGTGGGAGCTGCTGCGTGCCGGCCTGTGGGCAGCGGCTCTGCGACCTGCCCCTGTCCCGCCGTCCCCGCTCTGTGCAGCGGTTCTGCTTCGGCTCGGAAAGATGCTGCACTCGGTGGCTGGCACCAACCTGCGTCGTCCCTTCGCGTTACACTCCAGGGTGAGCCAGCAGCTTATTTTTTTAACAGATTTGCTTATCCATAGGTGTGACTGATTGCTTGCCTTGATATGTAGGAATATTAATTATGTTAACAAGTTCTATCCCCTGTATACGTTGGAGCCTGTAGTATTTTTTTTTACCATAACTGATGAGCATATTAAAACTCAGAAAATGACTATAAGATAGCTATACTTATCACTGCATAATGTTTTAATACAGGTTTTATTCTTGTAAAATTTAATCTAAAATTTAATCTATGAGCTCTTCCCACTTCCCTCTTTACTTGGAGCCTGATGACACCACTCCACACGAATTTGGTGGGAAAGACTGTAGCACTGAGAAAAGCATTCCACCGGGGTGTGCGTTCAGGAATTGAGCCGTGCAGTTGATTTATCAATGCCAAAAATGCATCTGATTGATAGATTCCCAAGACGAAGGCTGCACGATGAGGTCAAGTAAAGCTTGGTAACAATTCCTGCATCACGAAGACATGCTATGACAACATTGCTTTGAAGCTGGTGTCGTTAGGCCCTCGGTGGAGAGCAAACTGAGTGAAAGCTCCTTATTGCACACTGCAGCTTTACAACCTGCCCTACAGGAGTTTGCAATCAGGATCTCATAGCAGAGCTAACGCATCTTTCCATTAAGTAGAACTATTTCTCAGCAGGAAAAGAGAAATTCAGCTCTATATTAGATTTTGCAGAACAATATTTACATTTCTGTGAACTATTGGTTTCCACTGGATTATATATGTATATTTAATTTTTATGTATAGATGTATATAATTTTTATGTGCATATATATATTTGAAAATCTCAATAACCTGCTGTGCAAAATAGAGTACACTGTCCCTGTCACTGTAGCTAACTAAAATTAGACAACATAAGGTGTATTCAGGTTTAAGTTTATAGAAGACAGTTCTGTCACCTAGTCTTACTATCATTTGGACTATAATTAGATTAGCCTACAGATTGAATTTCAAGTGGTTTCCACAGCAAACAGCAAATAATCCCTCCCTCTGCTTCCACCACAAGTATCAAAAACGTCACTATTACTGTAAGCAATACAATCATGCAATTTATGTACCAGTAAAAGATCAGATCAGTATTAACCCATTATGTGACACTTTCCTCAGCATCCACAACACACACCCCTAAGGCTCTGTAACACATTATTCGTAGTGTACAATGAGTGAGGAATTAATTGAAGTTGTTAATAATTCCAAAAACAATAGGTCATTCTTGTTTTCCTGGCACCTTTGAGCACACAGTAAACATTTATAAAGAACTGGGAAAGCCCCGTTTGACATGATGTTTATAGTAAACTCCGGTGTAACAAAAGGGCAAACATTTGAGGGGAAAATTGCTTTACCATTGATGTCTCCAGTAGATGAGGAGAAAATCAAGCAAAAAGATGAAAATCAGAAATATTGTACAGCACAACATCTAGTGAGGGCATTTGACCTAATATTCTAATGTGCAGAAGTACAAAAGCCCAAGGGAGGGAAAAGCAGCCTGCAGAGGAAAGGAGATAAGGTAGAGTCAACAAAAGCTGAAAGAAATCCGGTTTCTCCTGGTACTTTCTGGTTGGGAGGGACGGGGAGGCAGCTCAGCTTACCACACACACAGCTGTTTCTCACAAGGGATATTCAAGCCCATAATTTGACCCTATTCATCTCTGGTTTTCATTCTCACATGAGCACTAGGAATAAAAATGGTGATATGAAAAGTCAAAGGTATGCTCTGTAGGAGCATTTTCTGTTTCTCAGAAATATCTAATGTCATGTAAGAACAAAAGGAAAGATGTTAGGAAGAAAAAGAGAAGTGACTCCTTCAAAGGATCCCAAGAGTGTATGTGAAATTCTTGATTTCTACATTTCTCAATAAACAAAAGGAGACTATCAGCCAGCCCAAGAGTTTCCCACTCAGCCACCAACCCCATCAATAGCTAATGCAATTTTCCAAGTCTCTAGGCACTTCTTATTTCACATCCTTGCTAAAAATAAATATCAGTGATAACCGACCATTTTTGCTGGAAAATTAACAAGGAAAAAGATTTTATATTTTTTAATATGAGTAGGGAATGGGTAACATAGATGATTCAGTAGGAGATGGGAACAGGCGTTTCACCTGTGAGGCTTGAGGTTAGATGCTGGTGTTATACACCAATATCTCTCTTCAGTACCCAAGAGAACAGTGTCATTTTTAGGAATCTGCCATATATTTACATGGTCTGTAACATCTGTGAAGACCCTGCTGAAACAGTCGTCTTTGACAATAAGCCACTGCTTTTCAGTCATGAGATTCCTTGCAGATTCGTTATCTAGAGCAGGATTCGGTGGCGTGGGAACCCCTGCGAACTATGGATACAGCCTCTACCTCTCTTACTGCACGCAGGGACAGGCTGCAAACCACTGTCTGCAGGATTTACCCATATAAATAATGTTACTTTATATTACATAGTCTGAGAAGAACGAAAAAAAAAAAAAAATAAAGCAAATTACCTTGTGGGTCTGACTGTTCAAGCAGTTAACATGGAGTAGCTTGAAGAAAGGACAGAGTGGGTGGCCCATAAGATTCCTTGTAGTGATGTTTAGGATCAGCCCTTTGGATTATTTCTAGCTAATGCTAGTCCTGATGCTCACAGATAGACTACAAGACACAGATAAGCACCCACTATGGAGCTGTGGCTAAGTAGACTGACAGTGTGAGTAACATCCCCTCCAGTTACACACTCGCAGCATCTCTTCCCCTCAGAAATATATGTACGATTTATCTCAAGAGCAGATCTAAGTAATGAGTGGTACAGATTATCCGTTAGACTCTTGCAAAGATGTGCTACATGTGGAGAAAAATACCATGCTCTGATTCACAGTGTTTAGAAGAGCATCACTCCAATAATCAGTCTTGTCTTCTGGGAGACATGGAGCCAGTGCCTCTGCCCTCCAGTCCTGGGCATTCCCAGTCTCCCTGATGTACTGGTAGCTGAAGGCTACTGGCAGCTCAACACTTGTATCTTCCAATGACCTTTTCACATTAAAATTGGATTCAATGTACTAAGGGAGAAAGTGCATAGGTAGGAATGTCCTGGCTGAACAGTGTGAAGTCAGTCTTGAGGTGGATACTGATGTCCGTTAAGGTGCAGAGAAAGATAATTATTACTAAACTGCCAATAAATTCCTAGGATTGGAAGACAAAGGCTTCTAGATGTGGCAATTCCTTTTCTGTGACCTGAACTCTGCTGTGTCATTATCACTACAATTTTTAATGACTGAACTTTCAGTGTCAAACAAGGTTTACCAAATATCCCAGCCTTTCCTAGTGCTATTAGAATAATTCCATGAAATACTTCCTTTTTGCATGTATTTGAGCCTTGACAGAACAACATTGTCATCACACCCTCAAAAGTCTCTGTTCTACCAGCCAGGGAAAAAAAAGGTTATTACTGGTGCTGTCTGAATAAATCAAGTATAATAAAATATTTGGGTTATAGGAAAGAACTGATACCAAAATCAATCTCCTTGATTTATATTTTGATTTAAAATTCTTCCATTTACCCTGACCCAGAGTCTCCTCAGTTGATTCTTGTATTTAAGAATATCAGCAGTTGAATATCAATTAGTAGCCTTAAAATCATTTAATAAAATGCCAGACATCATCAAAATTAGGCAGGCAAAGAGAAGTGGCCAAACTGCATTCAGCAGAAAAACCGTGGTGTGATATCATATGGAAGAAGCTGGATCAGGCCCAGTATGGTTATGTTTGTGTATAGGTAAAGTTAATTTTAACAATATTAAGTTAGTTTTCAGTGGCCTTCTCCTGAATGCTTTTCGGCACACTTTATTTTAAGTGTTGTCCATGGTGGGAAATTTAAATTTCTCCCGAACACTTTTAAAATTCATTTCTCTGCTGCACTTTTGTTATTCTTCAGAAAGCTTTTGAAAGTAAGCAAGTGACACTAACAGGTACTATCAATCATAAGCAGCAGAATGCTCTGCTAACTCTAGTAAGAGGAAGTTTTATTTATCATGAAAAAATATATGGCATCTCAAATAAGTGGTTGCTAGGTTCTGCCTTTTGCATTACTTTATTCATCAGATTTGGTAACTGTATTCTTTAGACATGAGTGACATAAAGTGACAAGGAGACAGACAAATCAGATGAGATGAAAACTCAAACAAGAATGTAGTGGAACATACAAATATAATATTTTTAAGGCTTTGTGAAAAATGTTTCGGATAAAAGGAAACCGGCAAAACTTGTCTCGCTGCCAGTTTTACAACTGCTGAAACAAATCTTTGCAGCTTTTTCTATAAAGTGAAGTCTTTGAAATATTTCCTCCTATGTTTTAGGGGAATTTGTGAGGCTTTGATTGTCCCACTAAACCTCTGAAGCACTTTGCCTGGTTATTATTGCCTTTCCCTGATGTTCCACTGGTAGACATATAATAAATTTCAGTGCTTTTGTTACCAACTTATCACAACATGTTTATAGAGAGTCGTTTCACAACTGTGAGAACAAAAACAACAGCCTCATATAGAGTCCAGACAGCAGATTGAACTGGGGACCTATATACTCTATGTATGGAAAAGAATGAATATACCGGGGAAAAAAAAGAAAATAAAAAACTCCAACCACTTTTAATTTTCTAATACTTCAGAAACCAGGAAGTTTTACATACCACTAAGCCATTTCACGGTACGAAATGTCCTGTGGGTTGTATTTCTTCCTAAGACGAGCCGATGTTCACGGGGACAGAGGCAGGTGCTGGGTCGGAGCCCCTCGGCCGAGACGCAGTGCTGGTCCCCACAGGGTCTTCAAACACACCGGGGCTGTCGCTCAGCGGGACCGAGGGACACTTGCCCTGAGGCTGCTGCTTCTGGCACCTCGTGTTTGTCTAGAATAAGTCATTCGTCATCTTAACTAGTGCTTTGACTGGATCAAGCAGTCAAAGGTCAAGAATCCAGGACAGAAGACTTCTGGGTGCAAGGTAAAAACTGAAGGAGTATAAATGAAGCACGAGAGGTTTCTAAAAATACAGAAACATATATGGAAAGGAAAGTCTTCCCTTCCGGTGTTAGGGAAGAGCAAAGCTTTAATTTTGACCCAAAAGGGCACATACATTCTCACACTCGTTGTCTTTCACTGGAATCACCTCTGAGCCATGAAAATATTGTGGAAATCATAGCCATGAACAAAAAGAAGGCCACATTTTAGGAAACTTGCTCCTGTTTCTCCACCTTTACTTTTGGGTTTTAGGTTCTTAAAAATGACTCGTCATCTTTCCAGGGTCCATACATATTGTTACATTCAGAAGCAGTAATGGAAACATCTTTTTAGTAATCTACTTGGAAGTAGTGCATCATGGAAAAAATCAGTAACTAGAGACACACATTTGGCAGTCACCTCTCTCTTTCTGGCTTGCAAGCTGATAAGCTGTCATTGAATTTCAAAATTGAAAACAGGAGTAATTGATTCGGTCATCTTTTGAAAATAGGTCTGGGATACAAATTGTTTAGATTGGTTTAATATTATTACAAATACTGCAAAATTACAAGCAGAAGGTTTGTTACTTTCCATGTGTACAGCAAATGCAATTCCGTCCATACAGATGTTATTCTCTACAACAGATGAGTCAAACTATTATTTTCAAACATGAGATGAGAACATCTATTAAGGAAATGTCTAAATATTGTAGAATTAATTGAGTGAGACATAAAACTAAAACCTAACTATAATGCAAAGTTTTACCTTGAATATAACACTGGCAATGCTTTCCAGAGAAGGATAAGCTCTAAGACAGTTGTCAAAGGCTGCGGGATTAAACCCACCAGTGACAACGCACTGTCCTGGGATGGAGCAAGGTGAACTCCCTGCAGTCGGAGACAGAGACACGCAAACGTGCACACACAGGCCCAAGAAAAGAAATAGTAAAGTGGCTTTCTTTGAGGTGGGTTTCTGTAGAGCTGTGCTGTCTTTGGCTGAGCCTGGAAGAGAGTGAAATATCTGGGATGTGGCTCTACCTATTCTCGTGCCAGAGCCTGTACTGGACACGGTTCCCTGCTGTGCCGAGAACCCGGCAAAGAGCCTGCACTGATACATTTTGGGGAAAGGAGAGAAATAAAGAGATACAGCTGCTCCAAGAGTTGAAATAAAATCATGGTACGATTGCTACCTCAAATTTGGTAGTGGGAATAAGAAGCCTGGGTGGAAACAGCCTAAGAAAGTACATGAGTAAGAAATATGGGAAAACAAGACAGGGAAATGCTAACTGGTACAAGAGGCTAGGTGAACAATAAAAGACATAAAGAAGAGAAAAAGAACAAAAAGAAATGGAAAGATAAAAGAAGAAAATGTCTGAGAGACTTGCTAACCATTTCGGGGAGTGAAAGAGTCTGTGAACAGTGAAATGAAGGAAATGCATGCGTGAACTTATTATGAGTTATGTGTAAGGCAGGTTCACGTATAAGAGCAATACACTTCAGAGACATTCTAGGACTGGGGTTACTTTCCCTATATCATAACTTTCACAGGCATGTAAACACACAGTTACAAAAGTCACCATGAAATTCTAGTTAGTGTTCACCCACAGTTAATCCTGTTTTTAGGGGCACTCTTATTCTGTGCTGCTTTTCTGCAGCTTAGTCCTTGTTTCATCATCAAAAGTCAGAAATTGAAGTTTAAAAGGTCTGCAAACCCCATTTTTCCAGGTGGTTCTGGAACACTAATCTGAAGTCCTACTGAGAAATTTCAGACGAGGAACGGAAACCTTTCAGTACGCATTTTAATTTACTCCCCAGTGCAAGAGATTGGCTTGTTTCAGGCAAGTGGCAAAGGGGAGAAAAGAGGAAATGAGGAGCAGCAGAGGTTACTCAACACCATATTTTTGAAGGTAGCTCAATATGGTGTTTAATTTTTTTTCAATCAGCTGCAAGAGAAGTCAGTTGTGGGTAAATGTAGTTAGCAATTGAGTCACAGAATTTGTGAGATTCTGTCCCCACAAATGTAGAAGCTGCATAAATATAAATCAGGTATTTCATCCTTACAGTTCGCGATGTTACACAATTATATGTTAGCGCAGATGTAAAATTAAAAGCTGCCATTGTCTGCTTTCTCAGACATCTCTGGCCACCATCAGTGTTCTCTACCTTTCCTTGAGGGAACATAAGACAACTTCCTAATTTCGTAAAATACAAACTCTAGAGTGTTGCCTCAAATTTACACCAGAGTTCCTTTTTCTACTGGAACTGCTGTTCAAATACTGTGGTTTTTATTTTAACTAATGAAGTTTTAAATATCTGCCTCTCATGAATGGTATTCACCATGGTGTTCTCAAGGAGTAGCCTCCAAGTGAATTTTCTATGCAACTGAATATGCTTAGAGGTTTAACGGTTGTTTTTTCCTAGTTATGAAGTAGTCTGCATACCATAATTTCCACAAAAGCCCTCTCAGTTTTGAAGGAGAAGGACTTTGAATAGGCTCAGATATCCTCCCCTCTTTACATACTATTTCTTCTCGAGAGCATACCTTTCATGACTCAGTACAAATGTTGGTATTTGGAGATCTCCCTCTTGGTGTCGTTCAAATCAGACTCAGAGGATGTTATAATGCTGGGACATATTTGAATGTGTTTATCAAAGAAAGTTACGTGTAACTTCCACTTGTAAATGTCAAACCTACAATGAATTTATAACAGATAAGAATCTTTTTTTATAAATAACTTTTTTATTATTATATATTTTTAAATATCTTTTGGGGGGTTATGAACACTATAGCTTCTCATTTACACTTCCCATAATGAAGTATCAGTGGTTTCAGATGAAGTAATAACATATATACATACTACTGAAAGCTACTTATAAAGGTTTCATTTATAGGACTGCTCAAATTGACCTAGATTACCTGGTAGCTGAAGTTTGTGACTCATGCTTTTCCTACCATTCACAGAAATAAAACAGTGGCAGTAATGGAAAATATCAAGAAAAATGCTACTGTGATGAAGTCCACCAGGACACAATGAATCTAGATGATTTTATTTGGTGCAGGGCTATGTAGATCATCCATCTTGAAAAGAAATCATGATTAGGGCAACTACAATTGAAAACAAAACTTAAATACTCTATTCTAGTATAGTATCTACTACACAGCCTGTATTGAAAATTTGGTCTCTAGAGATAAGGAAAGCATTGAATCCATTTATCTAACAATTTCTGAGTGTCTGAGATGAACTCCATTAATGGAAGAGAAAGCAAGAGATGGAAAGGGCAGTCATATAAACATGAGTACAGTATTCACTCTTTCTCACAACCAACTGGGCTGACAAATTTTACCAAAGCCACTGAGAATTTAAAACATGGTATTAATAGTTCCATGGCAATGAAAACATTTTTCTCTCCCTTTACACATTCCCTTATGCTTGTCCCAGGGAGCAATTCTGGTTAAGATACTATGTAAGTTTGTGTTTTTCCAGGTCATGAGAAGGAGAAGCGAGGTGGTAGAGGAGATAAGACAGTTTCAGAGGATGAGTAAAAGGGCAAGTGCCATGTGCCTTCCTGTCTACTTATTCTTTTACCTAATTTCTACAGAAGTTACTTCCTTCTCCAAGGTCTCAATAGAGTTCAGCACCTCCTTCCATTTCCAAATAGCCCTCTTCAACCTCTACAAGTAAGACGAAAAACTATAGTTTTATTTGATTTCTTGCTGCAGCCAAGAGTGTAAAAAAAATAACAGCTTTGAAAAGTGGTCCTTGAAAGCTAAAATTGATGCCATACAAAAGGGCATAAGGATCTTACAAAATACTTTACAGGAACATTAAAAAAAAAAAAAAAAAAGGCAAAAATATTCCTTTAGAATAAAGACAGACTAAGCCATAGTGTTGCCTCTCTCATGTCTATTCAAAAGTGATGTAAATATAAACTGTGAATATTCACACCAGAACCTGGAGTCCTGGAGAAGGTGCGAAATCCTCATTGTGAATGCTGTCCAGAGGAGAGAAGCTTCTTTTGTAAACAGCTACAGGTATTTCTCCAGCTGGGATCTGATCCAAAGCTTTTGAAATCAATCAATCTGTTCCATTTGTTTGGGTTTGGATCAGCCCCTAACTAGTAACAAGATTCACCTCAAAAAGCGCTGGACTGGTCTTCAAACACCATGCAAAATAACGCATCAGATGCACGGTGTGTTAAGCAAAAGCAACGTAATACTTTTGAAAAGTCTTTACTGCTTTATCACAATACATAATCCAAACATGTAAATGACTACAACTATATGTTGCAGGTATGTTATATTAGACACTTGGTATTCACTATTCAGCTTAGTGTGTCTGTAAGCATCACACTGAGTGATAAGTATTTCTTAAAACAAGACAGGTTAAAACATATTTTTGGTGGTTTAAAATTATCTCCAGATTAATGTCAAAATGTCACCCATTTCCCTGAACTCAACTTAACCTCAAATCTTTTGTCTTCTTGAAGTCATACCATTAAGCTAAGGATTATTCACTGGTTTGAGGTTGGTTGGTTGGGTTTTTTTTTCTTTTCCTCTTGCCAATCTCTCTTCTCACTGTGGCAGCCTCCACCATCGCAGGATCTTTCCATTTTCAGAGCCTGCTTTCTTTTCTTTGGCCAGAAATAATGGTCTGTAGTGAGAAAGCTGTGAGGTTCAGCATGGTCTCAGTCTCTTCTTTACACTCTCTTCAAAGCTGTGCAGATCACGCAAGTATTTGGGATGTACCATCTGAGATATTGAAGGATCTGTGACTGTCAGGACTTTGGGACTGTGGTATAGACTTGCTGAGAGGACAGGAGACATGGGTCTAATTGATAGTCCTCAGTCAGAGGGACCCAGAGGATGTTGGGGCAATGCTGTTCTCATTCAAATCAATGTGGACCTTCTTCATTAATTAGAGCTAAATTTAGAGAAAGGTCTGGTCATGTTTAACTTGACCTGTTGCTTGGGAAAGGACATTTCAACTAACTTTCAAGTTTCAAGGGCTAGTGACTCCTAAACAGAATGGTGGGACTGCTGTTCCAGACCTTGTATGATGATCACATCTCCTCATATCCTATAAAGATAGTGGAGTTTGGGGCAGGGGTTCCTAAAATAGCACCAAGCTTTGCTGGAACATTTTCACAGTAGAAGAGACCTACGTGCAGGAGTGCCAGCGTGGGCCCAGGAGGTTAGAGATACACAGCCAGGGTCTGAAGGGCTCATTAGCTCTGGCTCGGCTGACCTGGCTCACTATTACTCCTGATACCAGAGCAGACTCCAATCCAGGAGCCAGGGATTTGAGGCACTGAGCTCCTAAATGCATTGCAAGCATGCCGAAAGAGCCAAGGCAGAACATCCTGGATCTAAATTTCCAAATGCTATATTATTTACGGCCAATACCTTAAGATCTACCTTGTCAGTACCTTATACGTAGCAGGAATTCACAAATAAGTAGCAAAACATGCGCAAGCAAGAATCATTTCAAATTGATCGGTGCTTCATGAGGCTGTTTGGAGCAGAACACAATAAGACCAAAAAAGAAGCAACAGCTTGTTGCTTCATTTCCTGAAACTGATATCAGTTGTAATAGCGCATACCACGATAATTTATAGTTTAAGACATTTAAACACGCAATTGCTGTCACCAAGCTGGAATCTGGAAGGAATATCCTGAGCTATATTTAGCCTGTGAAGGTGTAAGAAAGCCTAGCTGCAAAGGTCCTTCTCCAATTTCTGTCAGTTAAAAAGCATGCCAGCTGGATCCTACAGGTTTCTTCAAGGATCAGCAAAAGAAATAATATTTACCTACAATATAACTTGCAAAGCAGTTTCGTTTTGATGTGGCTCAGGGGCACTTTATAGTCACTAAAGTCTCATGTGTGATTTGTGAGTGAGAACTGAGCACAACAGAATACAATGAACTTCCCATAAACAG
This sequence comes from Aviceda cuculoides, assembly GCA_035590195.1. Lineage (NCBI taxonomy): Eukaryota > Metazoa > Chordata > Aves > Accipitriformes > Accipitridae > Aviceda > Aviceda cuculoides. The sequence goes on from JAVJGG010000085.1 coordinate 39,225,599, forward strand.
CTGCTTAAGAAAAGTGATTTGAAGGATTCAAATCTGCAACCTCTCTCAGGCTTGTAGTACACGATCATATGAGTCCTTTCATTCAGTACAGTGGGAATCTGGGTAAGGCTCAGACGTCACAGAATCAGGACCAACGATTTTTGCATCTTATTAAAGAACAAGTAAATAAGAAAGGTTTAATTACCACAGCTTTTCAGAAACTGGTTACTATTTTCTTGCGAGAATTAAATTCTAATAAATAAAACAATGTTTTCAAACACAACCAATTTTTTTTTTTTTTTCTAAGTTCACCAGTTCTTCATAGTGCCACAGGAGCACAGGCCTGACACCTCGAGAATGCTGACGCCACGCAGCTGCGAGGAAGCTTAGTGTGAAACGGATAATCATGGGCGCTTTCCAGTCACCCAGTATTGCACAGGCTGACAATACCCCTGTCTGCATTGTCACCTTTCAGTATGGCAGTTTTTAGAGATTGGTTATTATAAATAGCACCATTCACCCTTTTCGGCTAATAGATTAGATAGCCTAATGGGAAAGACAGCAGCTAAGAAGATGAAAACCGTAAGAGAATATTTTAAAATAAAATATTAACTGTGGCAGTGCATTTGTACAGAGGATCCATCAATTCAGTAGATATTGATGGTTAGTGATCAGCTGATATTAAGGAATACTCTGAAGAGCTCTATCAATTAAATAAACACTAGCAAGGTAACTTGTTATGCAGTGTCACGTACAAAGAGCACCAACTGGTAGCAGTAGTGACATCAAAAGTAATATATGTATTTGTGAAGTGATAGTGTGTCAGCTTTCCAATTCACTTATTTAGGGGTGGCACTTCCCCCCCTTGCTTGTTATTCCAAATGGACCAACTCATAAACTTTGGATAATGGACAGAAAAGTGCCCCTGTCATCCTGTCTTTGCTATTGCAGATTCTAATAACAAAAAAACCTCAGAGTGTACAGTTTAATGTAAAATATTTTGGCAGAATGTAAAGATTTTATCCAGGAAGTACATCAAATCATTTTAGTAGGTGGCAGACAATTAGTTGACTTGGGAAAATGTTCTGGATAACTGTCTGAATTAAAAAAAAAAAAAAAAAAAGTTCTTTATACTGAATCTTACATAGGTGGACCCAATTGATGGTGATATTGCATCAGATGCAATCTATGCTGCAAGAGCCTTTCAGATTTATACAGGTCCCAGTCTCTGAATGGAAAGATTATACAGTAATTAGAGCTTCTGGGGATGTTTTTACAGTTAACAATTTTTTTTTTTACAGGTGTTACAGGTATTTCTTTGTTCTTTCCCTTGCTAACTTTTCTAAGGAAAGTTTCCAGAACAGGTTCATTTTCATTGTTCCAATAGCTAGGACTGCTCCTCAGGTTAAGGACTTTGAGTCTTCAACCTTACAGCCCTCTCCGGTGTCTACTTAACAGTGAGTCATCTGAAACTAATAGCCTGGTATGAAGAAACCAGCACTAAGCCAAATTGTTTGAGGGTTTGAGAAGATCCAACCAGTAGTTAACAGTAAAATCTGCTCTTCTTTTTAATAGGACTGGGATGGAAAGTATCTGTTAAGCTCCCAGTCGTACCATCCAAGCAAAGCCTTACACAAACATGCACTGTCACCACACCATCATCCCCCTGGGGACCATGCCACCACCCAAAATTTATATTAACCTGGCAGTTGTTGTGTTGTGACGAGAAAACGAACATAGGCATAAATATCATGCATCGTGGCCTTTAGAAATTATGTGAGACATCTGGATACGTTTGCCTGACTAATGCCGCAAACACTTCCCACCCCTCCGCAGCGAGTGGTGCTCCAGAGGGCTGATGCTCCTCATCAGCTCTCCCACTAATTAGGAGTGCCCTTCTGTGCAAGTGGAAAAGAGAGGAAACAACAAAAGGTTTTCTTTGGGGGGGAAGGAAAAAAAAAAGGCTCATCCATTTGGATTAGATAAATAAATAGATAAATAAATACATTTTGATTGGGCATGTTGTTCAGCGCCAGCATGATTAATGGTGTTCTACATGACAAAACCACTAATAAAGCAATTGTCAAATTGAGATAAATTTTTAAGATACAAATCTTGTGACCTTTCCTCAAAACATATGCTATCCCTGTTGTGCCTCCTCTGAAGTCAATGGGATCGCTCGTAGGTTGAGGCATCAGCAGGAAGGACTCGGGCTTCAGCCATGCTGGAGGAAGAAGCACAAAAGGCTGGCGTAGCCCATCCCTTGGAGGAACAGAGAGTTGGAGGGCAGAGCTTTCATGGGGACCCCTCACATGATGGTGTTATTCAGGAGTCTTTACCATCCTATAATTTTTTTAAATCTACCTGTAGTTTCATTAAAGCAAGCAGGCATGTTTATGTGTGTGCAGTGGCAGCTTAGTCTGTGCTATAGGTTGTTAGTTTGGCATCTTTGTTTCTGTTGTAAACCTCATACCTCTGCTTCCAAGCCCTTACTTGCCAAGATCAACTGTTGATACTCTAGCCCAGTTGATGTCTTCTCATCCTTTTGTTCATTTTTCATGAACTTTGGATTTCTCTGCCCTGTGCTTACTCCCCTTCACCTGGCAGAAAACCTATATAGGATACAACACAACCAAAATTTACAAAGCCACACAAAAAGCAGTTCAGTACATATTTCTACAATCGTAAATTCAAAGCGCCTTAATAATTACACTCACTCCTGTCGGGTTTTATACCTGTCCTGGGCTGCTGCACAAGCGTTTGCAGGGCTGCAAACCACACTGTGCTTCTGGCAGCCTTCGTGTGGCTGCTCCGAAGCCACCTCAGGTACAAGTGCACGAGCTTCAGCAACTCCCTTTCTTTGCAGCGTAGACACACGCAGAACCGTCCCTCGCTGCCAGAGCTACCCCTGGGGTGAAACATTTACGGCGTGCTTCTTATCTGATGCCGAGCTGACTATTTCCATAATTCTTAAAGGCTTTGCAATGCAACTGTAGAAAATGTGCAAGAGACGGGTTATTGTTGCTGTTGCATTCGCTCTGAGGCCGTTCCCCCTCTCCTTATCTTGTGCCCATGGTAACACACTGTAAAATGCCATCCCATGAAAAACAGCTGATTGCCAGTACTGCCTGACAGCTACAAGGAATCATGAAAGCTAATAAAAATGATTCACATTCACTCTCTCCTCCCTTTAAACCAGCTGTTTAAAGGAAAAGAGGGCCAAATTGAAAATGAGCATCAGCGGTTACAACCCCGGGTGAAGTCAATAAAGTCACACCTAGGAGGAAGAACTCTCCATTTGATTTCAATTCTTACTGCACAGGGGAAGCAGAGGGTGCAGCGGCATTATCATAACTTTTCATTAATCTCAGTGGGCAGCCCGTTCAGCTAACGAGACCCGTGCCGGCAGAACGCCAGTCTGGCGATAACCTGCGGAAGGCACCGAGGAAGAAACTGCCTTACTGCATACGCAGTGCCTGCACCTGGTGGGGCTGCTGCTCCCCGAGGAGATCGGGAGGGAGGAAGGCTGTGCACGGAGGGGCCACCGTCCCGCTGCTCCGCACATCGGGGAGCAACGGGAAACCCTCTACGGGGTGAACCGTAGGCAAACGAGCTTGCCGAGCTCTTCTCGGAGCAGGTCAGAGGGAAGCCGGCTGCAACTAAAGAGAGAATCAAGAGCAATAACACACTGCTCAGGTGAAATTAGTGTATGCTGCTTCTCGGGGAGCAATATCTCTATGAACAGCTTCAGCCAGGCAGAACAAATGTTTGTCTGTCTGGAGGAAGGGGCTACCAGGGACTGGAGGTAAAATTGGGTTTCAGCCTGTGAGTCTCTTAGTGAGTTTGGGTTGGAACAATCCGTCTGTGTTAGACAGCTAAAATGATGTGGTTTTTGTTTTTCTTTTCCTCTGGAGAAACACACAACATGTTAACTTGATCCATTTACAAACAGAGCAGCTAAATAGGAATATAGTGAAAGCTTGCGACAATCTAAGCTGGCATGTGGTACAGTTAGTGTTTACAACGCTCATTAGGAAAGTAAATGATGCCTAAAACCATTTTCAGGAGATATATCAGAGAAAGTTTTTCTTTGTGGACTATATCAAAATACAACTTAACAGTACAAAAGAACCTCCCTGTTAAGTGGTGATACCACAGCAGAGTGAAAACTATTCAGAGCTCACTCACAAAAATAAAGTGAATATTTTACAGGTACTTTATATCATGAATGCTTACCACAAAAAACAGTTAGAAGATGAATGACTTTTTTGTGTATGTGTATGATAAACTATCTGTAAAAGTAATGCTATGAGAATATTAATAAATATGAGGTGAACTAGTATCGTATTTCAGGCTATATTGATCATATTAATGAGAATGATAATGTATGTATGTTTATTATGATTAACAGAACTGTGTTCAGGTTGTTGCATTTTCCATCTGAACCAAATTAACTTTCTTTCTAAAGTTGTTGAAGATGAACATTGAATATACAGAAATGATCAGTGAAGAAGCTCCTCCAAAACCCTCTTCACTGCCACGTCAAATCTAGTGTACATACTATAAATGAGACTTGAGAATTAAATGTTATTGATGGTTTTGGACATACAATACCCAAAGGGGGAAGAACCTGATCTTAGTAACAATGAGTAATACCAAGCAACTTCCACTGAGCACAAGATTAAATAAGGTTCATGAACTTCAGTGAGACCATGTATATGTATAGAGGTAGAACATGAGAGCAGCTTTACTGGAGATTGACCCCACAAAGATACTTTGTTTTCAAGTTAATGAGAAAATAAGTTTAGCTGCCTTAAAGACATACCTTAATGAAATAATTAACTATAAATGAGCTGCTGTACAACTATCAGGGAGTAGCAAGAGTCCAGCCTATAACTTCAGGGCACGTGCAAATTAAAAAATAGCTGAAATAATGAAATAAAGTTCTGTTTACACCAAAGTTTAAACACAGGTGGTTTGTTTGGTTTTTTGGTTTGGGGTTTGGGGTTTTTTTTTTTTTCCACTCTTGCATTTCTCCTCTGGGTGCAATTCAAATAATTGTATTTCTTAATTACCACAGGACTTGTTCCTGCAAACATTAAAAAGTGTGTAGAAAAGGAGCTAGCTTCTTTCTAAAATATGTGAAGCAGCTCACATTTTCTCCAAACAAAATGAAGGTCTTCCCTGCCTAGAGCTTACAGATATGGAGCAAGGTCTAAGAAGGGTGATCAGAGGTTGACAAGGTAGGTGCACAAGACAAAGGTCCGTCCTGAAGATGTGGGGCCCAAGCCCTTCCAGGACATGCCTTTGGGCCCCACTGACAGCACCAGAGTGCACAAAACTGGAATGTGCTGAAGAAGGCATGAGTGAGTAGTACTAGAAGATGAAAGAGCTGACGTTTGAGGAATTGCTAAAAGACAATAGGACAGAGGTTTCCATGGAAATTTTGAGGTTTGTTTCAGTAGAAGCAAGTTCCTATAATCTATTGGCAAAGATTGGCCATCCAAACATGGATGGACAGAGAAAGTTGTGCAGTGTATCGGATTCCTTTCTGTTCAGTAAAGATATTCTCAAAATACTTTTAATTCTCTGTATGAATATTACTGAACTTTGAGTTTGGTGCAAAGAACAGGGAATTTTACAGCTTATTCTGGGCACTGCAATTCTCATCATGAAGTTATTAGCAAGAAGGAATGAATAGTAATTGTGACAGAACAAGGCTATATTCATAACTTGTTCTTCCCAGTTAAAAGTTATAGTCCTGTAATCTCTCTGTTTTGCTGTAACTGGGAGCTACTTTTTAATTTGGGAAATTTTCAATAATGGAGTTAAGAAGGAAATTACTGGACATTTCTTTGAACTGTAAGCTTACTAGAAATGCAGAGAGAATGTCATAATCAGCAGGTTCATGTATTCCACAATGCTGTGTTCGTCTGACAGTTCTTTCAATCATTTTTAGTAAAATACATCTGTAGCCATTGTGTAATCCCCCACACACACCTGTAAATTATAATGTGGAATGTCATGATTTCATAGCATAAAAGCTGTTAAATGAATACTGACAGCACCATTAGTGTTCTGATCTTGAAATGAAGTGCAAGTCAGCTCTGCTTAAGTCATCATTCTCATGAGCCACAAATAAACGTGCAGTTAAAAAGGGTGCCATAGGTTAATCAGAGCTGAATTAGTAAAGAAAAATTAGTAAAGAAGTGAACAATTCAGGAAGTGACATGCTGAATCTCTTACTCTAACATCATTTCTGTAGGCAGCCAATGCTAAAGACTCCAGAGTACTAAAACATGGGCCAAAAACTTGATTCATTGTGAATGAACTAAGAGATATCGATATTATTTCAGCAGCTGAATCTTGTGCTCTGACTGTTGTTCTGCCCCTAAACCCCAGATACCTTGATATCAGCTTCTAGAAAAGAAAATGAGTTCTTCTGCTTGCACTGCAAAAAGATGTTTAATTTGTATTCTTAACCTCTTCTGAGCTAACAGTGATTTGTGACTGTTTAAAGTATAAATCTACTTCTTTTTCTGAAAGTCATATTCCATCTCATTTGTTCCCTAATGCAATGCTCCTCATTTTTTTGTTGTTCTACACACTTAAACCAATTATTTTTTTCTCTAGCCATATAGATGCTACATATTGTCCTTTTCAGAGGCAAAAACCTGGATGCCTGTCCCTAGAACTTTATGAATTTGTTTTATTATAAATATTTACCACTACTATTTTAATACTAACATCTGTGATCTTTTAATGCGCAAAGCTTGTTTTATGAAGAGCCAAGTGCTCTGTACCTCTTTTCCCAGTTTCCAAAAGATTTGGGATTGTTCCTGTTTGGCACTCTGCTAACAGGGCTTGACATACTTCAAGGAAGAATGGTTCCTTCCTAATGAGGAATAATTGTTTTCTCTCTCAATACAGCTCTCAACCAAAGTTTAGACATTATTTGTACCTACAATTGCATTTTTATCTGAGCTATTTAGTCCAATCTATTTGTCTATCTGAAGGGATCAGCAGTATTCAAACTAAAACATAAACCACGCAGCCTCCCAAGCTGGTTGGTTTGTTCTTAAGTCATCCATAATAATTTACAGCTGTGAGAATCTCCAAATTCAACAAGTGTGGTTTGTGTATGGTTGTTTATTAACTTTTGTTGCAGTTTAACCCCAGCCAGCAACTAAGCACCACGCAGCCGCTCACTCACTCCCCCCCCCTCCCCCCGAGTGGGATGGGGGAGAAAATCGGGAGAAGCAGCAAAACTTGTGGGTTGAGATAAGAACAGTTTAATAGAACAGAAAAGAAGAAACTAATAACGATAATGATAACACTAAT
>JAVJGG010000085.1:39233018-39244632 GCA_035590195.1 Aviceda cuculoides
GCATACTGAACTCAAAACACAGCACCATACCAGCTACTGGGAAGACAATTAACTCCATCCCAGCTGAAACCAGGACAACTTTTTTCTCTTAGGTGAACCCAGAACACCCCAAAAGGGGAATACAAATAATTTTATTTCTTTTTCAAATGAAGTTAAATCGAATTTACCTTCCTTTTTTCCCCATTACTTACAACAGTATACTTCAGTAATTCCAAACTTACATGCTTAAGCTGAAATAACCATTAAATAAAAAATAAATAATGCTTTACTGATGTGCTGAGGTAATTTCTCATTCCAAATGAAATCTTTCTTTTCTCATTTAGAACTCCAAATGGGACCCTGATTAATGGAACAAGATGGCCAGTCTTCACTAGTACTGAACAAAAATATTTGACATTAAATACCAACACTTCAGAGATACTGTCAAAATTACGTGCTCAGCAGTGTCGATTCTGGAATATTTTTTTTCCCAAAGTCCTGGAAATGACAGGTAAAAATGCTTTTAGAGAGGCTTTTATGTAACTTTTGTACAAGGATCATTTCCTCGATATTAACGTACTACTTGCGTTCAAATCTTTACATTTATCTTACATTCTTATTTGAATTTCCACGAGATGTTCAGATGTTGTGCGAGACAGTCCATGCCGTGGTGAGGCTGTACCCCGTAATGTGCCCTACGCTTCTGGCCATGGGCTCACCACCCTGTAAGCACCCCGTTATGTACGAGGACAAAGCCCGGGGACAGGCCAAGTCCTGGGATTTACGTGATACGGAGCTTCTCTGCCCCAAAACGCAGACGCAGCCACAAGGCGAGACATTTTAGAGTTCTGCGAATCTCCGCTCTCAAGCTGCCCCCCGCGAGGGTCTCGGCACTGCCCGGCTCTGTGTTCCTGGGGCACCGGAGAGAGCAGGGAAAAGGGAAGCTAAAGGGGAAGCTTACGCTGGGGTTTCTGGAGGCTTTAGGTGTTCTCTCTAAACTTTAGGTATCTAAGGTGCATTGTGGGATGTTATATTGGGATTATATTATCTATTATTTATGGGATTATATGATTATGCAACTAATCCACAGAGGATATTAAGTGCATCGCTGCTGCCGAGAGGGGATTCTGTTCTACATCTCACATGAGAGCACCTTCTGTTTTATTTCTAGAGCGTCAGTCATTGATGACAAGCCAGAGACTTCAGGATTTGCCTATGCAATATAGAACTGATTTGTGCCTGACCCTGTATACAATAAATTTATGAGATTTCACTACCTAGAAAAGTATAACAGGCTCAGTTGAACACAAAGGACTCAGATTTTCTTCAGAAGCCCAATGCCACTGATTTTGCAAAGGCCAAAAAACAAACCAAGCCTCTGTGCTTCTGGAGTTTGAAAGGAAATGGTTTTATAAAGTGATTTTGGAACTCTAGAGCAGCATTCTGGAGTTTGAAAGGAAATGGTTTTATAAAGTGATTTTGGAACTCTAGAGCAGCATTCTGCAGTTTGATGGGGGGGGAAGTCACATTTCAAAAATAAGATACACTTTTTAAATGGTAATTAGTAATTTACCAGCTTTCTGTAAGATTCAGTTTGAACGTTAGTCTTAAAAATATGTAAACTTTCATGGTGCACAGATGATTCTTCCTGAAATAATTTATTCCTTCCTCGTTTGAGCCTATAAGTGTATTATGGCTCAACTTTCATACCCTCTCAATTCAGTAGATGTTTTTCAATTAAATCAAGACAAGAAAAAAATCAGTAGGTACAATGAATAATTTATAAAGCATACGCTGTTTTTAAAATCATAGTATACCGAATTATGGATAGATTTTGTGGAGGTTTCTCAAATTCTGACGAGTCCTTTATGCTGAGCCAGAAGGACTGAACTATTTTACATATTTCTTTAACCTGGCTGTGAACCACCCCTGAGTACCGTGCATCTTACAATTGGACCGTGCATAACCAAATGCTCTGTGGCGGAGCAGAAGAGAGCACATCACCAGACATAGTTCAACATATCTTGGCAGGACAGCGGAGTTACTTTGCATGCTCCTGTGGTGTGAGGGATGACAAAGCAACACTCTGGATCTGCCAGGAGACATAAATACATCACTGTGCCACAGTTGGTAATTTAAAACATAAATTTACATAATTTAATTAAAAGAAATTCCTGAGCATATCCTTAGCAAAAAAGAAAGGATCATTGTGTCTGGATCCTAATATAGAAATGAGACAAGAATACTGTCAAGGAGGAGTGCTGCTTTGTCATGCATCTACATCTATCAGTCCTTGAAATATTGTAACAGAAATACTATGGTTTTATATTTATGTTCCCTATGCAGTCTCACACAATTCTGACAAAGAAACCTTTAAGATTCTGCTTACAAACTTGATATAATACTTAATATTGTAATAATTCTCTTCAGTGAAAATATTATTTTGCATTCCTATTTCCTTTTATGCTCAAAGGACAGTGCACGCCATAAATACATGTATTTCCCCATTTTCTGAGTCTCTATCTTTTCTATTATTTCTTCCATTGAAATATTCTTATAAAAAGAAGGTTGCTTTAATATGATATGATATAAGATGACAGAGAACAAGACGGAAATTTTATGTTATCATTATTGCAAGTTATAGTTCAAGTAGGATTCAGATAGACAAAGTGGAACTACATCAGTTAGAACCTGAAGAGCACAATCAAACTGATCTATTTTGCAGAAATTGCAAAGGGATTTCTCATTGTGCCAAGCGGTCAGAATTTGGCATGGATGTGCTTGGTAACGAACCACTTGTTTAGTCTCTGATCCACTGCTAGCACAAGCCTTGCTACCCCCTTGAGGCCTTCTTGGCGTGTAATGGCGAGCTCCAAATGTGTTCAGCATCTGAGCAAGCCTGTTCCCACAACAGGCTGGGTAAGACAGGTTCCTTGAGGCAGTTAAATATATGAGAGAGGAAAATATTTAGTCCCTGTCATCATTATGGTTAGATATTTTCTATTTTCCTCAAGCAACAAAGCCTGATATGTTCAAAAAAAAAAAAAAAAAATTAAAAAAAAAAAAATCATGGTTATGGTTGAAGAAAACTAATAAGAAAAAAAACAAATAAGCATAAGTTTGTATGATTTTGGAAGATTTCTCATGTCTTCCCCTTCAATTTCAATATATAAAAGTGTAACTGAAGACATGAGTCAAAATGTGTAGTTTTGTGTCTACCTTGACAATAATCACTAGCCAGGTAAAGTAGACCTAGATATGCCTTACGTGGGCTCTCAGGTCCAACTAGACACAATTCCTGCACAGATTTGCAAAGGCTCCGAAAATACCCTCCATTCCCACTCACCCCAAGACAAGCTGGGAACATTCAGCATTTAATATTTATTTGAAGGCGTGAGCACTGGGACAGTCATCAGAACTTTTTCTGATGACTGCTTCTAAAAGAAACACACCAGAGGAACAGTAAACTGTAAGTGACTCTTAAGTAGCTTTTAGAGCAATCATATGTTAAGTATAAAGACATCTCTGTTAGACTCCACCTCCTTAACACAATCTTTAAGGCATCTAGAGCCCTAAATATATATATTTATATGCCTATTTCCTCTTGGTTATAGAAAGCTGCAAGCAGTCAACCTTTCCATTTATTGTTCCATTATTATTTTAGTGTCCCGAAAACATATTTTTCTATTTTATTTAATATCACTGCATCATATATCATCTATAGAGAAATCAAACATCAAAGTAGCTAATATAAATACATTACATTTTTAAAACAACCCTAAAAAGACTTTGAATGTGGAGACAGAGAGAAGCTCAACCAACCTCTTGACCAGTGAATAACCAAAATAATTGTATTTGCTATGATCCTCTAAACAATATCTGGATTCTATAGAGCTAAATACTCAGGGTAGTAAGACTATTAAAAATGTGACCAATTAGAAAATTTATCATCTGAATTAGTTTTAAATTTCCATAGAGCTAGATGCTGCACTCATTACGCATGCAGAAAAGTGAACTAGTCAAAAGTAACCTCACCAGTGCCACTGCACCTACTAACAAAGTAAAATGGTACTCAGTGCACCTATGGGCAATAAGTTATGTGCCTTAACAAGCTGATTTCATTCTAACTCCAATACCTTGCATACCAGGTGACAGGAGAGATAACAGCCTTCACAATATTTCATCTTCCAGAGAGCTCTATGAACTTTTAGAAGAAGAAGATAAAATAAAATTTAAAAAAAAAAAATTAAAAAAAAATTAAAAATCTGAAATCATTAAAAATACACACAAAACCAAATATACTGTTGTGGGTAGAAAAAGCACTGATGTTCAGAGTGTGTGATTAAAGAACATTAGAGATACTGAAGTATAGGTACTATTTGTTTTCTCCTTTCTGAACATTTGTGTAGAAACTATCACCATGAGAATCTACACCATACGTAACTTGTAGCATTTATCAGACTAATGAATCAAGAAGTTTGCGGGTACTTGCATTCATGAGCTGTTGAGGACAGAAAAACTAATTCCAACTTGTCACCCCTTATTAATTATACTGCATCATAACAGCTATATGGCCTTTGTCCTAATCTTAATGTTAATACCACAAAAAATACATTTAAGATTAGCACTCTATTGGCACATCTAGCAGTTCAACAAAAGATGGTATGGAGATAAATTTAACTTTGCTGTAATGCCATTAATGTAAGGGCTGTATGCCTCTGTGGAAAGGAAAGAAGTGCCAGCTGCTTGTGTTAAAACTGCTGAAAAATAAAACAAAAAACAAAACCAAACCCTTTTTTTTTTTTTTTTTCCCTCTGTTAAACTGGGCACCTTTCTGATCACTGAGGTATGATTCATTGCCTACTGAAATCTCCCCTTTTCTCCTTATAAACATCACCGGGCTTTGCATTAGGTTAACTGGTAAAGTTTGGGATTGCCTAAATGACTGCATAGAGCAAAATAACCTCACTGTATTATTAACTGACTTCCATAGTATTGCAGCAAGTTGTAGTAACCCAGTGCTCTGAGCTGTAATTATCGGTCAAGTGGAATTCTCTAATCTTCTTTTTTTTTTTTTTTTTGCCTTCTAGCTGTCAGCTCATCTAAGTCATGGGTGGTTGCTTCAAAGAGATTGATGATGTTGCTGATAATGGGATGCATTGACTTGTGACTTCAATTTGGATCTTATCACTGAAAAAAAGCAAACAAATGGGAATCCAAGTTCTTATTTCAGTGTTTTCCTTCCCCCTTTTGTCTTTTAGATTCATAATGGTGGCTATTCTGAATTTCTTGTTGTCTGCTTTCTCTAGCTGACTCACTTCACCGTAATCTTGAAGAAGCACTGAAATGTCTCCTAATTTATACTCTAGAACAGTGACTTTTAATTGAAGTTGTGTGTATGATAGAGGTATTCCATTTTCTAAAGTCTTTGGGCAAACTTCAAACACATCTAAACCTGAATAATTGATGAAGGAACAGGGGTTTTTTAATTCATAAGTGGAGGCTTTGCCTGGATAAATAAAACTGGATACCCATAATCAAGAATAAGACAAGAAATACAGCTAAGACGTTTTTCTCCAAATAATACTGGTATTGGCTCATACACTAAATAACCAATCCATTTGACATATATGGAAAATTTGCTTTACCTGAGACCCTGGGTACACCTTTAAATTAAGCAACATGCAAAGGCAAGTCAGGAAAGTGAAGTGTTGTGCATGTCTTCACCCCATAGTTCTGCGAGTCATATCTGCATAGCTTAGTAATCAAAACATGGTTTATTGTTACCAGCATTTACAAATCCTCTTTGAGTTAATGACAATTGCAGCCTGCAGAAAAAAAAATATTAAAGTGATCTGAACTTTTCTTGATCTCTATGTAACCAAGCTTATTTGCATCTTTAACTGAGAGAGAGGAGTGTGGGGGTTTTTTTTAATATTTTTTCCTATATTTGTTCTTCACAATTTCCCTTTTGGCTACAAGAAGCAGCACAGAACCTCCCCAAGAAAAAAGTATCTTGGTTTTATTTCTGGTCTTACTGAAACCAAGAAGTAATGTAAATCTCATTTCAAAGTATCATTAAATTGCCATCTGGATTTCCAGACCAAAAAGGTTTGGAAACGTTGAGCTAGACTGCAGATAAGCAACCAAATTACTGGATGCTTCTCCAAAGTAAATCTCCGAATCTGTTAACTCTCTTTCCAGAATATTTTCTCTACTGATGTGTAAAACACAAAAGTATTTCATTTTCACATAACCAGTTAAACTTGCAGTGCTGACAGATCATAAAAAAGGGGAAAATGGTGTATTTATGGAGGGAAAGGGCCTATGCTCTACTGCAGCAGCAGAACATAAAGCCAAAAGAGCATAAAGAAACCATGGAACTGTTCTCTCATGAACACAGTTACCAAATTTTTTTGGAAGCAAACTATGTCAATGCGGGACACCAAGATAATTAGGTCCAGAATGAATAAAGGCATCCATAGATCACAAATGGTTTCTAAACTTTAAGAAGTCTACAACTGATCCAAAATAATAAGTCACAGTATGCGATACAGCCTACATACATTACCTTTCCTTTAGTTGTTGTATGGGTTGTTCCTGCAAGGTCACTGCATTTCTTCCTAGTGTTAATTACCTTTTGGGACTGGAAGAAGTAATCCCTGTCTGTAAAATACTCTGGGAACCTTGTAAAATGATACATTTTTATTACTAGTCTCATCCTCACCCTCTGCTCTGATGTCTATAACAAATTTGGCTATAAATATTGCCTTGGGACACAGGATTAGTCGGCAAATTCTTTATGGGCTAGAATGAAAAAGAAAAGAGGAGATGGTTTCATGTTGACATAGTGCACATTTTACAGTATCTTTCTCCAAACTTGTTCCCCTTACACATTAAACTCTTGGATTTATTCCTCAGTAGGGTGAAATCCCGGCCATCCATTGAAACTAATGGCAATACCCTTGTTGCCTTGAACAAAGCTGTGATTTCACTGTATCTTTACAAGTACCTATCTCAATTTGCATATCGTAGTCTTCAGGTTGTGTAAGTCTCACTGTAGAATATACTGAACCAAACTAATATTTTGAGACTTAAAAAAAAAAAAAAAAGTGTAGCTTTAAAATGAAGGACTTGATGGACAGAAGCATTATCCAGAAGCACAGAAGCAACAAGCCCGTACATAAGTATATTTATTACCCTGCGGTGTGCCAGAATGATATCTTTGCAGTACTTTCTTCCTGATTTAAAGATAAACTGTTAATCACTGAATTTTCAGACATTACAGGTTTAAGAAAAGAGGCAAAAGACCACCCTATAATGTATTTGGAGCAACGACATTGATAATCAAAATTATTTTTCAATTAACATATAAAGAGATTCAAATTTAGATTAATGTAACCCATTTCATGTTTTACAGGAAATATTGATGAAGCAGAACGAGAGTGGAAAGCAGGATTCCATCGCTGGAACAATTACATGTCAGACTGGAAAAATCAATTTAATGATTACGCTAGCAAGAAGGAGAGATGTGCAGGCTCCAATTAATATGTTTACCCTTTCCGGTATGTCCGTATTACTGATCATCAGGCAAATATACAGGTAGCTTTCTAACACATCTAGCATTAAATATGTTATGCAGATTAAAGGAATGTTATGGATATAATTTTGATTCCCCAGATCTTTCATTTCTATTTCACCTCATATCTCAATAAACAATATAAGGCATCCATACCCTTTGAAGCTTCACTGTGTTAAATAGGACTATTGAGATTAAAGTCTGAAGATTAATAACGTACATATTGTAAACACTAGCTGTTTAAATTCACACTTCAAAGAAACAATGTAATCTGTTATAGAAAAATTGATTTTTTTTTTAGTAGAAATAGCACTGTTTTACAGTATTGCCATGCAAAACACAATCGGGTTTGGTCTTTAACAGCAATGCCACCTCACTTAAACCTGCTGCAGACATAATTTAATTGACATAAACATAAAGAGATAACAACTTTGCTGGACACACCAAATGGTATTTGCTTGTTAGACCAAAAAGTTTTAAGACCGCTATTAAAACCCGCATCATTGCTTCTTTATGGCCAAATCTGTAGGACAAAGCCATAGTAGGAGAATATTCAAACTATGTCTTGAAGGCCTAAATCATCAGCACTCTGTGTGCAAGTGCAATGGTGAAACAAGCCAGAAAAACTGACGCCTCATTTCTCAAGGAGTAACGACGTACAGATTCACAAAGTAATGAACTCACAGCTTCCCCTCCTCAGGCACCCACTGTCTTCAACTGGTAAAACCTCTGCTATGGAGGTAAGCTCCAACTATGGCATTTCTTTGTCCATGAGTTACCTCCTAGTTGAGGGACAGCCCCACATTTACTGGAACATGATGGACAAGTTTTGATACCTGCAGAAGAGCATCGATCTGCGTGTCAGCAGGTTCATCAGAAATCAGCCATGAAAGCCCTGCTCAGCCAGCCAGCTCTCAGCAGGGGAGCGGGACATGGCCACCAAGCCCTTGCTCCTCTTGGGGAAGGCTGCAGAGGATATCGCTGCTGAGGGACATTGCAACCTTGGTGGGAAGGACCTAGGTCTTCGACAAGGTCAAGCGAGCTCTAGTTGCCATGCAAGTAGGCATCTCCTGTACCCTTTTCTACCTACTTGAGCTGAATGAATTAGGAGCTTCTAAAAATCCCTCGGACAATTCTTCTTCCTACTTCTCTGCTTCTGGATGGGGTTGGAAGTTGTATGCCTGAATAACACCTTAATTGGCTGGTTTTCATTGGCCCAACCAGGCAGAATAAATGCCAAAAATTTGATAAACATAAGGAGTACGTAAAAGCAACAACTCATCTCATAAATAAATTATCCTGAAGCTTTCTGTAAATGTAACAGCATTTCAGTGCATCTATTTTCTGTTCTAGTGATTGTGAGCTCTTGCAAAATTCCTTCTTGAATTGAGTAGGCTGAAGAGATCTAGATAATGAACTGAGAATGTGCTCTTTCTGGCAATCAGTTTGACCACGCAGGATCCCTACGCTGAAGGGATTTATTTTTGCAGAAAGGCCAAATTCTGCAAGAGATGATGACTTATCTTTTCAGTTATTTCTAAGAGCATACAATTATTTCCTGACTAAATTATGGAAAACCACCTTTTAGCACAGTATTTTCAAAGACTACAATCAAACGTGTGCAATCAAAAAAAACTGGTCATTTTTGAGCAAGCTGATTAAAACTTGAAATTATCTGGGATTAAAAAGCCCTCTTCATGCAGTACTTCATGTTTATACCACAGGTAATTAGCTCATTACATACATTAGCATAGTTACTGCTATTAATAGCTGCATGGAGAGCTGTGTCAGTCTACAGCGTATTGGGTATTTATCAGATACTCCTCATGCCAGTGATGAGCTACTGAAAAAAAAACCCACAAAAGGATGAATTTTTGGTCCGTCATTGAGCCAGTTCTGGCACTCCCCATTTTATTTATGTGGTATGCTTCACAGATATGTTGGGTGCTGATCTGCCACAGTGAGCCTTGGCAGCACCAGCAATGCCTAAGCACGTTTAAAAGCAGCATTTGTCTCTTTTGATATCCTTCTCTTAGCTATATTTCCCTATCTATCTGTCTAATCAGCCTAATCAATGGGGAAAAAAATCTGAGCTAATTAAAATGCACAGATAACCTTTGGGAAGGGCAGGTTGCAAAGCAGTTTATAAAATATTTTGCTGGGAAGGTGTCCTTTGCATGTGCTGTGAGCTAGGCTGGATAAACTCTACTTGAAGACTAATATCCTTCACACAGTATGCATACGACACCTGTGATGTTCTTAAGAAGGAATAAGGATGGAGGGAAGAGGAAAGAAAAGCAGAATAAAATAAAGGTTAAACCACTTTTTGAATTATGGCTTTTCTGATTTTCTTGGTGTGAATATATTGCTAGCTTTGTATTTTTTCATATGCTGGGAAATAATATCTCCATTTATTATTCATATGAAATCAATATATCATGTAGTCATATATTCATATCCCTCACTTATGCAAAAATAGGAAAGCCTTAAGTACTTGTAAGTGGCTAAGGTAATGAAGAGTGAAAAAAAAAAAAAAACCAGTCCCCATTGCGGGTAGTTTCAAACTAAAGGTCAAACAAACTTAATGTTGAAAATTGTTTGAGGATACCGTGTCATTGCTTAGAATGATGATTACATATCAGAGGGATATCTCGCCTGGACCTCACTGAAGATGTAATGTTGTTAATTAATGCTTTCTTTTGGCTCAAAAGAGGCAAGAAACCAAGGTTTCTCTGTGAAACCAGAAAAAAATATGTTGATTCTTTCTTACCATTCTTGATATCCAAAGCAAGGATTCTGAATTTAGTCCCAGAGTTGATGAAAGATTATAATAAAGTGAACTGCAGTGCCAACAAAAATGTTGGCATTAAACCAGTTGTCATTAGGTTTATAAGCTAACAGCACACTGATTAAATTACAGAAATTTCACACATATTTTAAAGATAATCTTAAGAGGACTGATGTCAGAAATTTCCCAGCAAAACTCTGTTTAATTAAAACCAACAGGTTTTGCATTTAAAATGTTTTGTCTGAAGGAATTTGGGTTAGATAAGCTTTCAGTAATGTTAAGCATTATTTAAGTGAAATCCTATTTGTGCTCCTGCTGGAGTATCAAAAACTGAAGGAGCTGGGATGTTCAGAGTACCTGTCTAGGGCACCCTGGTCTGCACCGCTGGACCAGCTAAGGATGAAACTTTCTGGCTTTGAACAGGAGCCCTCAGACCCTAAAAGTTGTCTCTAGCAGAACTAAGAAGCCCCAAGGTTTCCAGGCTTCCTCCCAATTGAAGATTTTACACTCATAGCTCAGATTTTTGGGATGGGTGCTTGCTGTCCTATACCCTGGCCATCATTCTAGGTTTATCAGACTGTTAAAGCCAAATTTCTGTTTAAGTGGAACCCTGGCTTTTTGGTCCTCTTTAATCACTACAGGCTCAGGCTATTTACAGAGCAGAGATTACTGCTCTATAAACATGTGGATATACATGCCCAATTTAAATCTTCATGAATAGACAACTCGTACACATCTCTTAATAGCAAGGAGCAGAGGCAAATCTATGTCGGCACATAGTTGGAAAGTTATCTTTGCAACATAAGGAATATAAGTCCTTTTTTATTATCGACTATTGGAGAGAAAATTGTCTTAGATTATGAAAAGCTGGTGGAACTGTCAGGAAAATATACATATATTTCATGATATACAAGCTTAATGAGACCTCTGTAGGCCTCTAATGTTCCTATCACAACAGATCATCAGCAAGAGATTTGGCCCATTGGCACATGCAGATATCACATAATGTTATATTCAGATTAATCTAACAGCAGAGAGATATATATTTGTCTCTATCAACATCATAACGTTGTCTTCTCAGGCTTGATTATGGTTCATGCGTTTCTACTGGCTCAGCACCAGTTCTGCAACATCAGCAGCAGCTATTTAGAGGGACATAAAAAAACGTCACCGTACTTCAGTTACACCTGCAGCGTGCCTGGCTAGCAGAGAGCAGCCTGGGCTGCCATGGCCAAATGCCAGCCTGTCCACGCAGGGCTCTCGCCCTT
>JAVJGG010000085.1:39244935-39258419 GCA_035590195.1 Aviceda cuculoides
CAAGGCCAAAGGGGAAAAAAACACCCCCAAGGAGACTAGGCCCAATGGGGGAAAAATCCCAAGGAGACAAGGCCGAAGTGGGGGGGGGGGGGACGGACAACAAAGAGACTAGGCCAAAGCAGGGGGGGAACGCCAAGGAGACTAGGCCGAAGGCGGGAGTGGGGGGGGAACAAACAAACAAACCAAGGAGACAAGGCTGAAGCGGGGGTGTAACAAACAAAAAAAACCCAAAGAGACAAGGCCAAAGGGGGGACCCCCCCACCAGAGAGACAAGGAGGAAGGGGAAAAAAAAAACCAACCAACCAAACAATAGAGACAAGGACAAAGTGGGGGGTGGGGGGTCGACATGAACCAAACTAAAAACCCCATGAAACCCCCACGTAGACGCTTTTGCCCCGGAATGATCAACAATTGAAGGGCTTAATACTGTACACAGAGGTACTAAGTATCCCAGTGTCTCTGTTCCAGTAACTCCAGCCAAAAAAACCTCCCACTGAATTGGCAAAATAGGTTTAGGAATTTGACAGTGATTCAGAGTATGGGGTGAGGAATGAGACAGGCAGGTTTGGCTCAGGCTTGGGGGCTGCTATGGAAAGTGCTAGTGCCAGCTGACTACTTTCTCACTGTCTTTTCTCTTCCAATCCGTGGAACTACGGGCATTTGCCAAAAACTCCAACTGCTCTTGGCTAGCCACAGGGTCTAAAACCATGCACCTGTGTAACAGATTTGTGCAGCTGTATGTGTTTACCATGGCTGATCCATCTGTAGTACATGCCACATGCCTGTTGATTTACTCTGGGTGGATTAGGAGCAAGAATCCATTAGGGGGAAAAAAAAAAAAAAAAGGTTCCTGGCTGAATTACAAGTATTTCTTTCTTATTGCTCTGTTTTTATTTGTCCTCATCTGTCTAAGGTTCTAGATGGGTTTTCTATTGCTAGGTGATTGCTGCTGTATGAGGGTGAAGAAACTTTTTTTTTTTCAAGAATCTCTAACAAACCAGAAAATTTTAGACTATTTGAATACTGTATATTTGGGATCTATAAGAGGCATTTAGAAACTGTGTGCACATGGTTAATATTTAACAACCTTGACTCGGTTCTGTGAGCCAAGAGGACCACTGCTTTAAAATCATGTCTCAGAAAATATGCATCCATGCACACATACATACATAGAAATATAATTTCATCAGCAGTTGCCTCTCAACAGTATATTTCCAACCTGTGTGAGCAACATGGAGATGGAAGCTTGTATGTTATTGGTTTTGTATGCTTTCAAAGTGTATCTTTTTGGTCTTTACTGAAGAATAAAGTGACCACAGGACTTTCTGATTTAAATCAACACCTCAGCCAAATTAGTCATTCACAGTTAAAAGTTCAAAAGCTTTTACTCTGATTTCAATTGTTTTAGGACCAAATTTTATGAACGAACATAATTAGCCATTTTGAAATGCTTCATAAGACAAGATAATTCCTTCCTGACCCCTGCTGAAATCTTGAAGCATGAATACTGATTATCTTGTTTTAACACGTAAACCTTCCAGCATTTTGTTGATAAACTAGATTAGTTGCACTCATAAAAACGTTAACTCATAGACTTAATGACTACAAAGCAGTGATGTGAATCTACAATTAGGGCAGGTGTGATTTTTGAGAGGCTTTTAATTTGATTGCAGGTGAGATTAAATAAGGCTTCTAGGCATATTGAGATTAGAAGTGCTGGGCTGGGGGGGGTAAAGGGGAGGGAGGTAGTCACATAACTATTTCAGTTATTTGGGGGAAAATTAGGAGGAAAAATGAAGCTTAATTCCAGCACAGGATCTGTTACACAAAAGTGAACAATGAAAAAGTTTCCTTCCTGATAGCATCACAGTAGCTTGAGGACATTTACAGAGGCTGGGTGGGGGGTGGGGTGTCTGTCTTTTGGAATTTACTGAATCTGGTCATTACATATATCACCAACTTTTTAAGAATACTGTCATTCTGGTCAGGGATCTGGAGGTAGCCAGGAAATTATCTTTTTTTTTTTAAACTGAAAATTATGTAGGCCCTCCATATCCATGTATTTGCCTGGAAAAGAACACCAGCTTCTGATCTTTTCAATTCTGCTCCATTTTAATATATCCCATGGTTGCAGGAGCTAATGTTTTAGCCACTATTAATAGAACAATGTACAAATGGTGTAGGTGGTTCTCACAGTTTGGGAGTGCTGTGGTTAATTTCTTTAATTTATAAAGTATTTATAAGTCCTCAGTTATACTGAGCAGTGGTAAAAGTGTGTAGGCAGAAAGCAGTTATCTCCACACCTCTCAATCTTCCAAATTAAATTCACTCTTGCAGCATGTCTAATCACTTCAGGGTACCTCATCATCCTCTCCCTATTACAGGCTATGCAGCACCATTTCTTACAAAATAGATACATTGCAACTGAGGTTTTAGATTGATCTTATTTTATTATCTCATGTGCGAGACGATTAGGGTATTAACCCAGAAAGAGCAGCAAGAGATGTGACTGATCATTTATCAACAATTGTTTATAAAGTAATTCACATGGACCTTATTTAGGACTGTGAGAACCAGCTGGAATTACACATCCAAAGTGATACTTCTGAAATATTAAACTTTTCCCACTCATTAATTACAGAGCTACAAATTTTATAGATACTGCTAGCTGAAGTTACATCAGTCACTAAATAACATTAACCCTGCCTCATTTTTGCTGACTTAAAGCAAGTATATTTAACTTTTTTTTTTAAATTAGGAGTTAGAATTGCAGAAAAATATTGCTTTAACTTTTTTTTTTTTTTAAATCTAGGTGTTCATCCCATTTCACATTTTGTTTTCAGTGCTACAGTGATTTGGATAGTTCAAGTTTTCCCCACCTCTGCTCTCTAAAAGAGCTTGCTCTTGTAGCTCTCACTGCAGGTATAATTCTGGTTCCAGGAATGATTATTACAAACCAAAACTGCAAATATATACTTATGTACACATGGTTGCCTCCATTCAAGACTTCTATATTGCATCTGTCTTTGGGAATGACCTCAGCACTCTTTTAGATCATTGGGTAACTTTCAGTTAATTAAAGCTTTGTCATTTCCTTCAGCAGAAGCACAAGAGTTCCTCTGACTGACATTTTCAATCTTCCCTATCACTTTGTAATCTAGGAGATGTTTACTATTTAAGAAAAAAATTCCACACCGTGGAACATACTTCCCCCCCCCCCCTCCCCCTTAATGACCAGCTACATGGGAGAGTAAAACTGTGGACAAACTGTACTTATGTACTCCTCTTTGCAGAGGAAAATCGATTAGATGCTAACTGAAAATGCGACCAATTCATTTACTTTATGTTTTACATGTTTCTATTATTTTACTAATGGATGGACTTTGAAAAAATGGAAGCAGAAACCAAAACTATCCTCTGGCAATCACTGCAAAACTGGAAGTGTGCTTTCAGCTCACTTGCAGGTCCTCTGCTCCTTCTTCAAGGCTCTCAACAGGTTAGTTTAATTGTACCATAAACAGGATCCACTATAGCAGTTCCCATCCTTATCCACACTCAGATAGTGATGTATTATTAAAAATACAAAGATCAGTATAGCCAAGAACTCCTTTCTAGAGAGGAGAATTGACAACTAACCACTACAGGAGCTCCCAAGCCTGTGACTATCCTCTGTGGGTCCAGAACTGCAAAGAGGGATCTTAGTCAAAACTCAGCCTTCAGGTCTCTACTCTTACTCCAAGAAACAGCTGGATTGAGTCTGAGCAATGCAATTTGACAACACTTTGGAGCAAAGAAAGCAATAAAGAAAATCTCATTGAATTTTCTTTCCTATCCCTGGGCACAAAAATGCCAGATTAATGACTTTAGCTACCTCAAACAGTGGTAATGCACGAGTTTTCATACAAAGCTTTGTGCTGCAGTCTGTAAACACAGAACACAAACAGGGTCTTACCTGCTCTCTCCACCCAGTTAACCTCTGGCTGACCACATTCCATGATGTTGGCCATAGCAGGACCCCATGCCTGTAGCCCAGGGGACTGATGAAAACTGAAATCTCCACTTAGGTTGAGGTCTTGCTCTTTTGGTGAGACAGTACTTCAGGGGACAATTGGAACCACCTGGATCCCCATTAGCTTTTCACTCATTCATTCTAGCCTCATTACTGGTGAGGCAGGTGTGCTATAGCATGAAAATAAATGGTCTTCTGTTAGCAGACTTTTGAACCCTTTTGAATAACCAAGGGATTAAAACTCACTCAGAGCAATGGAGAGGATTCACAGAGGCTTTAGCCCAGGATGTCACCCACTCTAGAATAAATTATGCAATTTATGTTGATATAAGAACAAGCTTTATGCCAAATCTCTGAAAATCACACTCTATGTTATATCTATATTCAGAGGAAGCTCCTTTGACCATGTAATCAGCCACTGCAGCCTGAATTCCTTCTATTTCCCTTTGGTATTACTGTTACAAACACCTAAAATCTAGGTTACTGGTAGTGCACTCTGGCTCTACAATGAATTCATGGCATTTGACATTCATAACCCCACATTTATAAAAATAGACTAGTCCATTAAAAACCTTGTTAATAATGTTTCTAGCAAAGCATACATTGCCGAAAGCAATACAATTATTGGTCAATAATTCCTCTTTAGCTCTCTGTGTTACTACCGCTTTATTTCAACACTTGGCTTCTTACCCTTTGAGCTGCTAATTATCTTTTTACCCTCTGATCCTCTTTGCAATTCCTTGGCAATTTGATCCATTAATTACGGTGCCCATATTCCCTATTATCTGTAGAATGTGCATTTTTTCTGAACCTCTTCACCTTTCTTTGTACAAATACTTACCATCTTTCTGTAGGATGTATCTACTTTTGTAAATATATATATTGATAGAAAATGCTATAATTAAAAGTGTCGTTACACTTTCAGTCCTTTGGACTTCATGAAAATATCTCAACAGTTTGTCATTGACTTAAATTTTGATGGAAATGGGCACTCATCTCTGGTAAATTCTTTGGCACTCCATCGTCAATTACCATAAACTCTTAGATTTTATTAAAATGTTAATAAACATTGATTGTATTTCCATCCTGGAGACTCTATTAAATACACAGTTTCTGCTATGTTTTCGATATATATTATTATAAAAGTATTTTCTGATATAAAGCTTTTCTTGCTTTATGAGCACTCGACTCACTAATTACTGAATTTTCTGCATTGACAATTTCCTAGTCCTTTCTAAGAGAGATGTAGACTTTCAGTGCAACCTAAATATGTTTTAGAATGGTAGAATTTTGGGAAGGTAACCTAAGGCTGTTACCCCTGTTATCCCCACACTCCTTTAAACCTCCTGCATCTCAGTTTGCCTATTGGTGGTGTGGGAATTCATCCGTTAATATTTGCCTAGCTTTTTAACCTCAGAGTGAGCAGTTTTAGTTCAGTACTGAGAGCTTGGGAAATCTCAATCGATAAAGCACAGCAAAACACAGACTTTATGATTCTAAGTTTTAGTCAATCATGTGGCACTTAGTTGCAAGTGCTCGCTTAGTCCTTTGGCCAAAGTTACTAGTCATTTAAAGTAATGATTTTGTGGTGTGTCCACTCAAATGAACTCACAACTTCTCATTCCAGAGAAACCTCTGCAGAGTTGCCAAATAGTTATCACTAATGTAACATTTTTCTTTTTGACCTGGTTTCTGCTTTTAAAATGATTGATTGAAAACCTCTTTTCTTGCACAAATAGTCTTTGCAATTTTTAGTATAGGGGATTCATTTTAGCTTCTCCAGTGTAAAAAGAAAAATTCTCATTTCTGTGCATCCAATTGTTTTCAATCAGATTACTCTTACAAACTATGGGAATTGCAGGGGCAAAATACATGTTACAGAGTAGAAGTATCTTCCTTTACAATCCAAAGGAAAATCTCCTAAGAAATAACATTCTTCTCTTACAATTTCAAAACAAAAGTGTGCTTATTGAATACAGTCCTGTCTAATCATGTTGACTTATTCTTCCTTTTTTCCCTTTTAGACCTACCTGATAGCATATAAGTTGCCATTTTTCACATTAGTTCTTAAATAGCTCACACTTCCTTGCATCACAAAGCACTTAACAGCTTTTCAGTAATCTGATTGTTCAATTGTCTGAATATTTCTTGACATAGAAAAGTGAAGTACAAGATCAGCTTGAAATATCTTGAAATACAGTAGGCCATTTCACTGTAACTGAAGCAAGTAATGGAGGATTTGTAAAATAAAATGTAAAGAAATGAATTGCAATAAATAGGTGTACTGCTCCAAGGGTATTTCTGTTTGAATTATGGAAGTTCTGATTCATTGTTTGGGAATCAGGACTTATCTGCTTGACTTCACTTTATAGTCCCCTAGCCAGATATCTTAGCTTCTTCTGAGACACACTGTAATTCCATACTATATGGAGAAGCTCAGTTCATTGATTGATTGTAGATCTCAGATTTGCCAAACATAACCAGAAAGGTGCTCAGAACTGCTGACAATGTAGTTTTTCTTCACTACCACCTGCATTATGAAGGAAAACTTTTTGCTGCTTCCTTTGGTGGAACTCTGCCTCATCAAGTATTCCAACCAGAGAAGCAACAACATTAACAACCAAATTAAACAGCTGCTGAACTTCAGACCCAGATTTGTGACTAACCTGAAATGTACAGTAGTAAGGGAAGAAACTCATTAATCAAGTCTTCAAAGAGAAGTACCATTTCCTCTAGTCAAATAGCCTTTCTTTTTATGTGTGTGTGTAATACTTACCCCGGTCAATATTTAGATTATTAAAATCCAGCAAGCTACATAATATGAACACATACTTTTTTTTCTACAGCAGAATCCACAGTTCACCTGATTGTGATACTTTTTAATCTCCAGTTTCAATTCAAATTCATGTAACCAAAACACTTAGGTCATTTTCCTTTGTCATTAATTAATATCTCTCACTAATAACTAAGTAATCTCTCTATTTTCCTCTTGTATCCCTCTAGAAAATTGCATCAGGTAGTTTTCAGTTACTCATATATTTTTTCCCCTTTCCTTTCTATTTCTTGCTTTTCCTCTCCATGTTGTCTAGACTGTTATTCAGTGCTATGGAACCTTAAGTAATTTGCAGAATTCCTCTACATTGTTTTGCTTTATCATTAAAAAAAGACAAGGTGATTTTCAATAGTGGTTGCCAACTATCATTTTGCCTTTCTTACCACTGCAAGTTGGTTGTAACTATTAAAGCTTCAGGCTAGCAGAGCTTATCCCAGTTCTTGTGTTTGCCCTTTTAGCTCTGAATAGTAATTAAAAGCCAAGATTTCAAGAAAACTTTATGATTTTATTTTCAGTCATCTTTTGATTTAATTGTCTAAGATTTTTTGCTGCAAATACGTTAAATATTTTGCACTAGAAACCTCATCTAAAGGTGATTGAAGTCAATAAAAGACTTTCAGTTGAAGTTTGTAGGCTTTAAAGTGAACCCTAATTTAGGAGCTGAGCCAGCCCCCACTTTTTCAACACAAGTCAATGACCCTTTCAACAGAAGTCAATGTACAGGTTATGCTTTGACTCATACACACACAAAAACTCCAAAACAATTAAGCATGTATTTATAGCTAAGATGAATGCACAAATAATAGCATGTCACGCATGCCCGAGAATTGCAATGCTTTGTTGACTTTAACCTTCGTCACGGGAAGATTTATAAAAGAGTGAGATGCCAACTTCACTTTTGTAGCATACAGGATTGCCTCTCTTATTACTGCTGGGAGAGGCACGGACTTTAAATATTATCACTGAAATGTTTAGATATCCTTCCTCTCTTCTTTTCTTCCTGTGCTATTTAAGCAAGAAGCTTTATTTGAACAAGAGCTCTCTAAACTCATCACAGTGGTTTTTTTTCTCATTTCAATCTTCTTATTCATCAATATAAGATCCAGCGATCTTGCTGCCCTACCTTGAGATTAGTTGATATTTTGCCTTTTGATGAAGGCAGCTAAGCAGGAAGCATTCTCCAAACAGAGCTGGGACTGGAGAAGAGAAGGCCAAAGTGGGATCTTATTAATGTATATAAATACCTGAAGGGAGGGTGCAAAGAGGACAGAGCAAGGCTCTTTCCAGTGGTGACCAGTGACAGGGCAAGAGGCAATGGGCAAAACCTGAAGCACAGGAACATCAGGAAACACTTTTTTACTGTGAGGGTGACCAAGCACTGGAACTGGTTGCCCAGGGAAGCTGTGGAGTCTCCATCCTCGGACATATTCAAAAGCCATGTGGACACAGTCCTCGGCAACTGGCTCCAGGTGGCCCTGCTTGAGCACGTCATATCAGATTAGGTTCCCCATATCCAGTGGGGTTCCCAAACTGTGTAGCACCCCAAATATCATAAGATTTGGATCAATTTTTAAAATGTCTTTGCTCTCTTATCAAGCCTCTCATCTCATTCTTCTTTGCTCTCCTATTTCTAGAATAAGAAATAAACGCACCTTTGCCTGGCCAATTTCTTTGAACTGAAAAATAAACCTGTAACTTGGGGCATACTTGGAAATGTTTACAGATGCTCAGTAACCCCGTGAAGACTCTCATGTCCCTTTGAATTTAATGGAAGTTGACACTGAATTCAATGAGGTGCGAATTTCCCTCTCAATTTCGCTAGCACTTTCTCTGGGTTTATTAATGCCTGTGATTTCACACAGTGTCTGTAAATAGTGTTATAATACAGACACCAACTCAGCCATAGTGTTTCAATTGAGAAGTTAGAGACCAAAGTCTTTTGCCATTAGCTGCCGACAGTTCACATCTGCAATGGATAATCTGGATTCAATGCTCTTGAGATCTGTCTTTCATTACTTATTGGTTTCATTTATTTTCTAGTAGCTTCTTATAATTAGAAATGGTGAATCCCCCTCCTTTAGGAAAATATCAATATATTATAAGACAAGATTGACTGCTTCACAAGGGCCTTATAAACCAGAGAGATCTCAGCAGCTTCAGCTTGCTCCTGCAGGGTCTGTATTAGGAGCAGAGGTTTGGTAGAAAACCTCATTGCAGGATGATACACCCTCTCCTCCGTACTTCTTCCAATCTCACGAATAGCGACGTGTGACATTGCAAAGTCCAGTGTGTTAGCTGGCGATCCTGTGGAGGTTACCTGCTTTGCTATGGCTTCAACACTGTGATGAATACCGAGATGGGAAATCACAGTTGTGGAACAGTGGACTTAAGAATATAGATTTCATTCTTCTTTTTTTTATCTTTGCATGCATGTAAGTAAGTAAATTGCCATCAACAGGATTACTGCAATCCTGCATCGTATGTGGTACAGAATTTTTGGACTTTAAGTCCCTCTAGTTCCGTCAGAACCATCCTTGCAGACCTGGCAGGGTAAGGTTTTAGCTTGTTATCCTTCTAATCCTGTCGCAGAGCTTGCTGCCCTTGATAATTTTCAAGCAAGCAGGTGCCTGGAAGGAAATGGAGTCAGATAGCTGATTACTGTCTCTGCCATGCTCTGAGGAGTGATGAGAAGAGTTATACTGGGTTAGATGCAAGCGGGAAACGGAAGGGAATAGCAGAAATGCCATTGCCCTGGGTCACGTACTAGAGTGAAGCTGCTCAAGTAGAAGTGTCTCCTCCCCAGCCTGGCACAGTGACAGACCTGTCCCTCGGCCAGCAAATGAGCCGAGGGTTCGGAGAAAGGCAAAGGTGCTGTGCTGGCAGGGAGCAAAATCTCGTCTCTGCTTCAGGGCCTCAAGAGAGGGGAGCTAATGTAAGAGCTAATGTCTCCTGGCCTCTGCCAGGAAAACTGGATGGCCCTTGCTAAACTGTTTTTCTGGGTTTAGTTTCAACAAGCTGTGTCTATGCAGCAAAGCCCTATTAAAATCAACTGACTTATGGTGGTGCTTAAAGCTACCCACAAAAATAAGTGCTTTGCTGAAAAAGGATGGACTTAAGCTGAAGCACTTTGCTGCATAAGGTTCTGAGTCAATATTTTAACCGGGTTGTGTAATTTCCCATC
Organism: Aviceda cuculoides; assembly: GCA_035590195.1. NCBI lineage: Eukaryota > Metazoa > Chordata > Aves > Accipitriformes > Accipitridae > Aviceda > Aviceda cuculoides. The sequence continues at coordinate 39,254,959 of JAVJGG010000085.1, forward strand.
GTTTAATGTGAGGCACCTCCTTGTGCCTTTAGTTCAGAATGGTCTTATACATATCATCAGGAAGACTGTGCTCATCCTATGCCTCACTACATCTTATTATGAAATTATAATGCCACTCTATAACCTTGCTGGAGGGAGAGTTTAAAGCTAATGCAAGAAAGCTGGCCTCTCATACTGATGAACAAATATTTTAAAGTAGATCTCTCTGAATATCCATCCAGTACCTCGATGCAGTCAGCCTCAGTGGATTTCTGTTGTTTACCTTAAGAGAGCTGGAGCTTATATGTTTAACTATTACCACCCCATCCCAAAGCCTGCTTGGAATTTTAGAAACTTAGTTCTTGGAGTTTTATCTTCTATGGCAATTGACATGTTGGCTAGTCATGTTTACATGTTTCAAACATGAAATTATACAAGATTATAGACTGTAGAGCAATCTCTGGGAAATATTTTGCATGTTTGTTTGTTTCTGATAAAAATTTGCAAAAAGTTCAGACCCACTCCTAGTCAAAAAGCATTAAAATATAAAATTAAAGAGTCAGTGCTTTTTAAAAGCCTAATCTGGTCTGAGCTTTTCAAAGCAGGAGAACTTCACCAGTGCAATAAACAGTCAGACATTCCCTCTGAGCCTGATAAAACCTACTGACGTCTGCAGGGAGCTATGCTACTGTAAGAATATTGTACCTACTCCATCACTGCTAGCATTGCATATACAGTCCTAGAGCCAGCTTGAAAATGTTCAAGCAAGATATTACCAGTCTCTTTGACAATAACCATTTGTCTTATGTAAAATATCTACGTAGACTGCACTATATGCTTATAATAGATACAGGTGCTGCAGTTTCTTTTCCTGCGCTGCAATAGTCAGGATGTCTTACTGTCTGAGTGACTACCAGATATGTGTAAGTATAGGGAGAAGGAAAATCTATGGAAAGTTGTAAAAACATTATGTGCAGTCTCTGAAGTAACTGAAATAATTCTGTGAAAATTATTCTACTTTTCTTCATGCAGTCGAACCTTTGTATTTCAGTACCAAAAAAAATATATTTAGAAAGCAGACTGGCATAATTACAGTACAAAGAAACCTGTAAGAAATGGCCAAATGGCACTAAAAAGATAGCCACTGGGAATAACACAGGCAAAGGCAAAAAAGAAAATAATGTTATTTGTACAAGGAAGAGTTTGTGTGTAACAAATGCAGAAAGGAGAACTCTGCTAATTAAATTAACTGCAGATTTGTTCTGCTGACCTGCGCTGTATGTTAGGAGGAGTTTAGCAATGTTACTCACAATGTGATCCATATTATTTGCTCCATAACTACTCTCTGGGTATGTAGAATTTATGAAAGACTTTAGATTTTGATTAGAAGTTTGCTAAAAAAATCTGCATTGTTTTAAAGGATGAGCATGGTGACAATGTTAGGGTTTGACTTTGCAGAGATCATTTGAAAGGTGCTCTCCAGAGCAAGTGAAGATAAGCAAACGGGCTGATAAAATGCAAAAACATCCCTGGAGTTTGTATAGCTCCAACTCCCATTCTATGCTTCCTCTTACTTAAGCAATAGGAAACACCAAAGAAGAGGAGAAGAAGAAACACTTTCTGAGACAAGACCCCTGGTGTCGATAATGGGTGTACCCGAGTAACAGCCCAGCGTGTTTTCCAGAGTGCTTGCTTTGTGCAGACGCGGAGCTGAGGGGCTGTTCTACTCCGTCACCCACCAACCCCAGTAACTTGAGCAGCTGCGTGTTTTCTTAAAGGCCTTTCAAGTGGAGATCAGTTATCTCCACACCTTATTTCTGGAGCGGTTTCTGCTCCCTCCACGTGCTGATAGAAAGCAGCTGCAGCGTTCCTGCTCCTCTCCGTCTCTGCCGGGGACTCCTCCAGTGTCCTCCCTCCATCCCAGTATGTTTTACAAGGGACACCAGACACAGGAATGGCACGTCTCAAAATGCGGGAGGAAATCTGGGGATCTTGAGGTTCCTGTCTGAACTGTCACACCATCCCCACTGATGCTGCCCCTGCTTTAGTCTGACCCATGAGAGAGGAGCGGAAGAAATAAAAATATTATTTAGCATGCCTGCAGGGAGGAGTACTGTATGCACAGCTTAAATACAGCAGGTTCAGGCCAGCCTGAGCTTCCTGAATATTAACATCGGAGAGAACAGAAAGTTGAACAAGTTCATTATTTGAGGTCTTGTAAGTTGGGCTTTTCAGTTAATTTTCAGTTTCTCTCACTCAAGCCCCAGCTTACTTGACCTGTGTTACACTGCCCGTTTTCTGACAGAAGCACCACAGATAAGCCTCTCGCCAGCAGTGGCCTTGGTTATCTGGGTCTATTTGGGAACAGAAATGTGCTATCGGTATCTGAGAAAAAAGTCTGCTTAATGTCAGGGAGTATGCCAAATTATGTCATGAGAAAAGGGGAAAATCTCTTGCCATTATTTTCTTTTTTGAATAAGCTAAAGCAGGAGAGATAAAAAGCTGTTTATCAAAGACAAATACGGAAATAAAATTCTGCTAGCCGCTAAGATGCATTGCTATGTGCAGAACAGGTAGATTATTCTCAGAATTTTTAATTTACTTATTCTGTGGTCTGTGGTTTTCACCAGCCCTGCATCGCTCCTGTTGGCTCCAACATGACCAGAAACAGTTTGGATCCAAGAGCCGGAGCCTCTCCTTTCGACTTTGTGCTATGTGCAAGGTTGTTTTAAGAGGGTAAATATTTACCAAGCTGCAGAGAGAGGATCACAGAAGCAAGAAGGGCTTTGCCTCTCAGACAATGCATCAAGCTGAACTTTTTATAAAATTTTCCAGATGGGCAGAATCTTCGTCATTCATAAATTATCTGTGTGCATTCTGGGCCCAATTGCCCTGATGAATTCCTGTTTCTATGCACCCTGAAAGATTTGTTTCTGTCTATCCTTCACACATTTCAATTTCTATAACATTTTTACATTATATATAAGATATCCATAGTCTGCAAAGGGATAGCTAGACCTACAAAAGAATAAGATTATTCTCTTTGCTCATCAAAACAAACAGAAACAACATTTCTCTTTTTCTGCTTATGGACTGACAATGTGTGACAGAAACAGAAATGTAGCAAGTATATTCATTTTTCTGTCTCTTAAAGCTAGATAAGGTACTTATGAAAAGTTCTCAGTATCTTCTAGCTGGTCGAACAGTTTTGTCTAAAACACATTAGAGACACTCATAACTATTAAAGGAAAAAAAAAAGAAAAAGCAATGGCAGCAATAAAAATGCTGACAATAACATAGTGTTTTAGTCGACTGAGATTTGTCAATAATCAATACATAATGCCCTCTCTAAAAATACTTTGGCTTTTGGCAGCTTTAAAAATTTTATTTCCCATAGGTGTAGATTGTCTAAGGATTAGTGTCTTGGTTTGAAAGACAGGTGTCTGCCAAGGAAGGCAGGAGCCCCCCCCCCTGGAATGGCA
>JAVJGG010000085.1:39258519-39286890 GCA_035590195.1 Aviceda cuculoides
TTTGTCCCCCTAGCAACCCATATGGGGAAAAATTCCTTTAACAGAAAAAAACCAGAAGAGTTTCTGAAACTCCAACAATTAGGCAAGTTGAAAAACTCAGAGAAACATTGAGAAATTACTGAAAAAACAATAAATAGTAAAGTCTCAGAAATTCACAGAACACCTCCAGCTGGGCAGGAACAGACAATATTCCAGATCTGCAATAGCATAGAAAATCAACAGAATAGAGGCCATGGTTATTCCTGCTGCAAATGTAATTCTGGTTGTTTTATCTTCAAGGAAGAAGCAAAGTTCATTGCAAACAGTACGGACCTTCTTTTTTCACAGCTATATGAATAAGGAGTGTCTCCACTGAGACCTAGAAAATTATCTCAGTTAGTGGAAAATCAACTTCTGGTTTTGGCAAAATGAGGTGTCTAGAACATATGTGTTAAACTTTAGTAACTATTGAAGCAAACATTGTAACGTTTTTTTTTTCTTTATGTTTGGTACAAAGGGTAAGAGAGCATCATCATAGATGTCTAATGTCCTCTGTTAAGAAAAACTAACTAACAAGAGAAATCAAACAGTACTGGTTTTAATTCCTTACTATAATTTAATCATTGTTTATAAAACAGGGATACTTGAAGCACTTAGACTAATTTATCAATTCTGGTGCAAACACTTATCTTCATCCTTTTGAGCCTCAACATAATCTTCACTTTTGAAGCACCAAAATCTTTTCCTCATTATATATTTCCCATGGTTCTTCACTTCAGACTTCCAGCCTGGACTAGAAATAGAAATTACCAACTACCATGATGAGAACTGTCATCATAACACTCTCAGTCCATCTAAAATCAAATCCTAGACTCCAAGTCTGAGTCCTAGCCAACTTGGGGTCATTTTCTTCTGAAACAGTATCCTCAAAATATCATGGCCGTTCATGCCTATATTTGATTAACTATAGACATCATGTCACCCTGCCACTCTAACCACCTCATGTGAAAATCCTTTGGCTCATGGAACCATCAAACCTCCGGGATCTTTCTTCCTTTTAAGAATACTTAATGAGTATTTTTAGGAGTTCCCCCTACACCCTTAAAGAGCTCCCCTATAGATGTGAAGAGAAGACTGATTTTGCAGGAGAGTTGCCAAGTGTGTATGAGAATGTTCTGCTAAACAGCCTCGACAGGGCTTCAGGTGAGCTCAGGAATTGTCCAAAAATAGAATTTACTGCAGGGTTCACAAGTTGAAAGATGGCTTCTTGTCTTCCTGTATGTTAGCGCCAAATATCATGTATATGTAAATGAAGATGATGATAAAAATTTATCTGACAAATGCAGACTAGGAAACTTAGACAAATATTTCTTACTGCGAAATTGGCTTTTAGGTTCCAAAAAGAGGAATATAGGAAGAAGGACGTGATTATTTAATCCTACAAAATATGTCATTCTTCTTCATACTTAGATGAAACAGCAGAAGTTTTTAATATTCAGCAATTCACTTGATGGCTGTAGAGCATTCATGACAAATCAGAAGTTCCTAAATGAAGCATTTGTGTACAGTTCTTTAGTGCATGGTTAGTCACAAAGATACTAAAATATGACGGGGAAAACAGGGTATGTTAGCAACAACTGCAATCTATTTGATGTAAATGGTTCAATTGTGTGCCAGGCTACCAGTACTTTTGCTTCAGATCATGTTGTTTTACATTTATTGCAAGTATTTGTTTTCATCAGATAAATGTAAGTAACATAATCATGAGGCAATGAAGGCAGTAGATTGCTACTTTCCATATTTTTTTAATGCAGCTGGGTTTTTACCCTTTTTTGCTGCCTAAGAGAATCCACTTGGGAATTCTGACTGTGAAGGATGTGTTTGTTTTTTTTTTTCCCTGACTAGTGGTACTGGTGTTTAATAAAGATCTGAAAACCTTTTATTAATGAAATATCTTTTCTTTTATCACCTACCTTTTATTCGTTTTTCACACACACATTAAAGCAAAGAGGAAAAAAGCCACCAAAATGTACATGCACACAGAAATAACCTGTAAAGTCTTTAAAAAAGATTGTTGAGGTAATAGAGATAACATCTTTAGATTGTAAGGATAGAAGGTGAAGAAACATAGAGCCTTTGGGAAAGAAAAGTTCCCTTTAAACCTTTTCCCACCACTTCTTGTACCACAATGATCTTCTTTGGGTTGTAACATTATTTAGCTGTAACATAACTCATTCTAGCAGTAACGCCAGCTCAGTTGTCTCAAAGGCCATATACTTCCTAAGATACCGCATACAATAAATACTTTGGTCCAGGTATAGGTTATACCAAGCACAGAAGAGGTACCATATGTATACCCTGCAATGACCTCTAGCTGGCAGAGGGCTAAGAAAATAGGTCCTTGTTCATATCTTGATATGTCACCTATTTCTAAAGTTGACCTGACAACAGTAGGAAATAAGACAAAACCTGGAGGATTAAACCCAGTACATTAAAAACGGTTTAGTTGAGCTTCCCTTTCAAACACAAGTGCTTTGCAAGAATTCATCTTCATGGCTCAATCCCAGTGCATTCAGGAGAAATTTCGGATTGCATCCTCATATCTACAGACCACCTCTCCTAGACAGCTTTGGAGATTTACAGCTATAGTGGGTATTTAAATGCCTGCAGCTCATTTGGGGAAGAAAATGAGAAGAGGAAGCGAACATGTATTACTCAGTTGGGGACTGTGTGTTCCTGCATAGGTGAGTTAGTTTAACAGAAAATTAATTGGCATGCAGTTATGCAAAACAAAAATTAATAATAAGAGGGTTTATGAGGCCAACAAACACCAAGTGGCAACTACTGTGTATTGATATTTCGTAAAAACTTCTAAAATCAGGTGTTTTATTGCAAGATAAAATGCAGGAGATACCATAATTGGTACTTTTAAGAGAGATATGGGAAGCACTTTGCCGCCAATTTGTCAGAAATGTGAGCTATATAACTACATAGCCACAGTTACCATGGTTGCCACCTTCACAGTGGATGCTCTTGTGCTGGGGCAAGCAGAAGAGGGACAAGTTGCCCATTGCAATAAATTCCCTCCTCATCAGGAAACCTAATGAGAGGCTGCCTCTCTCCAAGCACCCATGACGGAGCAGGCACACCTTCACCTCTCGGGGTGCAGGTGGTGGGGAAAGGGGTGAAGGGACCGTGCCGGCAGGTCGCAGTGCCTGTAGCCAGTTGGGTAGCTGCAGAGTGGGGACTGCAGAGGGACTGATGGGTTGGGCATCTCATGCACGTCCCTTAGAGGGGAATTGACTCTACTCTTTCCACAATCTGTATAATCTCCATCTGAGTCTCTTTTGATGTTTTCGCGTATAAACTCAGTGAGTTTTTTAGGTCTCGTTGCATTCTACTCCGTATTTTGAATATTTCTTGCGTCTTTATTATATCACTTGTGAATATGCTAGGTAAAAAAATAACCCCTGCCCTTGAGATGCTATTAAATGTAGTTGTTGTCCACTTGCCAACATTGTTTGACTTCTCTTGTTCCTGAATTTGTCTGTAGGTGTGCACCCATGGATCTGGTCCAGCATGCAACACAGTTTAAAAAATATAACATAAATCACAGAGGACTGCCATAAATACAACCCTTTCATCCCACCTCCTTTTGAAAAAGTGATGAGAGTGGAGAAAAAAAAAAAAAAAAGCTTTGCAACCAACCTAAAGCTAGAGGAAATAAATTAGGGCATAATCTCATCCTGAATTTGAACGTTCAACAAGAGGAACTAGTACAAGATATAGAAAAGAACTAGAAGAAGTAGGTCTCATTTAAAAGCACATTCCAGTCAAAAATACCTCCCAAGTTTCATGTCAGTCTTGTAGTTTTCCTCTAAAAAAAGAAATCAAGTGAGCAATAGTTATTTAATAACAAAGAGTGACCTATTTGGGAAATAAAATTAATATGGAAGTGTTCTTCTGAGAATAGGAACGGTTTTTATGAACCTTTCCCCACTATTTCATGGACCAATTCTATGATGAGTGTTTAATAATTCTTATTTTGACTCTCTCTGCATATCTCACAGAATTCAAACTAAATTTCTGCTGTTTGGCCACCTTCTGGGGCTGAAGCCTGCTTGATTATGTACTAAATAGTAAATTCTTATTAACAATATTTCCATATTACATATATTATTTTTTTAGAACAAATTTCTGCACACTCTTCCTTTTAAACAAGATAAGGTCACAGAACTTCAGAACTGCAGAAATATTTGGATTAAGTAAACTATGGTGCAACTCCAGTGGAGTTAATGTGGAGTAGACCTAGGAGAGATCCTGATTTAACATGCTCAGATTTTAAATGGTGACATCAGAGAGACCGTTCAGTGAAAAACAGCAAAAAAATGTATAATGATTGACTTCTATAAGAGAATGGTCTTATGAAATCTGCCAAGAGATTAATAAGACTGGTTAACTTTGTCATAAACTTATCTGTTATACCAAATTATTTTTAAGATTTGCAGAAGGTATGCTAGCACTAAATGTTATTCTAATACATCACTGGAGGTAGGCTGTTTTCCAAAACAGAAGAACAATTATACATTATTAGCATAAAGTAGCTGCTGATATTGTACATTAATAATATGATGTTAATGTTAATAAAACAATCACTGTAACGATCTATTAAATGTAATGTGATTAATATATTATGCCTTGCGTAAGCAATGAATATGATTTACCAATTTGTGCATACGGCACACTGTTTGGGGATAAACCTAACATGATTACAGAATGGAAAATGTTTTCCTGAGATGAGATTTTCAGCATTGTCCTTCACCTTCTTTCAAAAAACAGGAGTCTCTGTGTACAAGGAACAAAGATTCAGCTTTGGTAGAAGTATTAATGGATGATTAATAATAAGAAATAGTGCAACTCTATCATGTGTCTTTACTGTACGATAATGCAATATTTCTCATAATAACTTTAAAAATCTACCTAGGACTGTTTATAAGGAAGATCCTGAATAAAATTGCTATTTGAGTTTGTTTACCTTTATCTCTGCCTTTCTCCAGCAGCTATATCCTTCTCCCTGATTAGCCTGAGTATACAAATACTTCCAGTTCCTGGACACTCTCTCCTTTTATCTACAAACAGGTTTCCTGAACACCTATAATTTCAAAATTGTCTCCATGGACATTTGTCTTAGTAAAACATTAGTCAAACATCAATAGGCCCAGTCCTAAAAAACAAGTGCTGAGGCATAAGCAATACCAGAGCAAGCTTATTGAAATACAACACCTAGCAGAACCTTTGCCATTCATTTAACACTGTTTTCAAGGGTCTTGTTTCCATGACACTGCCTTGACTCATCATTATCACAGGTGTGATTTAATGATATTAAATCATGTTGAAGCTTTAGTTTAAGCATGGGCCCTTAATCAAATCCACAGATTCAAGAAGAGCCGCAGGTGGGGCTGAAAAGATAGAAGGAAGGGACCTAAGGTGGAAATAGCAAAGACACTGAACTTTATACTTAGCCAGTTTTAAAGGATTGGGTTTTGTTTGCTGAGTAGTTTCTTTAAACCTCATGTATAAAATTGCTCCATTCCCTTTTTCTCCCCAGTCATGCTTATGACTTCTTTTCAGATAAATATGGATAAACTGCATATTCTAAAATCTCAGAGCAATAGTGGAAAAAAAAAAGAAAGGGTGGGTTTTATTTTAGCAGTTTATCCTTTGGTAATAAGGTTGAGAAATAGGATTTATCAGATAAGCTGTTGTAGGCTCATATTTGATTGCTGGGTTACACGTGACATGGAAAGATTTGACAGTTTTTTAGTAATCAGGTTTGTCGGAATTTTGTGGAAGGATTTGCAGTCTCCGGCCGCAATGCTGATGAGTGCTAAAAATGCCAAAGGGCTCTGGCTTTGCATCTATTACACACAGAGACAATGTTTGGTTTTGAAATAATTTCAGTGCTTCATGCATAATCTCATGACATGGAGAGGATTGGAAGTTCAAAAGCCTGTATTCTCTTTCATCGCTTTTATTACAGGCCAGAAATTTTGTTTAGCCAAAAGATTCCTTAAAGCATAGTAGAGTCTGTGGATAAAAACACCATAACAAATTCATCGATATTCTCCAAAGTTTTGTAACATACTTCTAAAACAAAAAAAAAAACAACAACAAAAAAAGAAAATTAATTAGCTGATGGGCAAGATCAGGAATACCACATAAATACGTCTGTTTAAATCTCAGTACTTGGACAGCAGTGGTTTCTGCTGCAAAATACAATAATATGTCATTCGGTGACATTTTGAAAAGTGCCGGATGGGAAGCAGTCTCTGTGCTTTTGCCAGATTTTATTTTATGTAGGCCTATTTCTGATTTTGCTGACTATATATTAAGCAGTGTTGACAGATAAATACTGATGTTTTATTTTCGTGGAGATTATAGAGTGGCATGCTCTAAAGTCTGGTGAAGTAGATTACTTAAACCACTATTACTTCTAGTGGATTTTTATTATTATTTGGATTTTCCAGAATCATCATCTTGCATCTGCTGTCCTTTCCCTTCTGTCAACTCTGGCAAAAACTGATAGCCAGGTGACTTGTCTGAATAAAATAAGTTTTTCACTTCCTAGGCTACCGTTTCACTCCAACTTCATGCTTATGAAAACCGGAGGAGTTTGGGTCATGCCTTTGGGCCATTGACACTACTCTGGAACCACTGCACAGCAACACAACGGAGAGATAATTTCTTGCTGTATTTTCATGATCTGAATGAAATTGCAACATGGTTTGACTCCTACTCTTTATCAAGTCATCCTGGATATTAAAAAAAAAAAAAAAAATAAAATTGTTACAAACTAGTATTATTTGCCCTTTTAGAGGCAGGTCAGATGAGATAATCCATTTACCCACAGATATTTTTTGAAAACCTGCATACCTAGGCAGAGACAGACTCCCTTTGAGAAAGCTAGTTTTGCAAGTAGCATCATTATTGTGTTTTGCTTGTGTTTGTCCTTTCTGATTCCACTTGAGAAGAGAAACAATCATGCCAAAATACTACGATAAAACTTTTTTCCTATCTTCTCTTTGGTGGAAATGCTAGCATTCTGATTAAATCCTCCCACTGAGGAAATAGTTTTCAACCAAATGGATAAACATTTGAAATGTTTTTATCTGGTTAAGGAAGCTTTGACATAAATTTCAATAAGGAAAAGATAAAGCTCTAAATCTGTGCTTGTGTCTTTGTTGTCATCACAAAAACAATTTCTGTTCCAAGACCCTGGTAACCAAGATTGTGCAGCCACTTTCTCTGTCTGTAACAGGCCCACGATGTCACGGGTGGCTGTGGAGAATATTTTGTTATTTTAATGGCACTTTTTCTGAGCTCAGTTAAATTGATGGCTTATGACCATATTGTCCCTTCCATCAAAGACTTGGTATTCAAGGACTATGTTGAAGGACTTGCCTCCAAACCAGAGAGTTATATAGAGCCAAAAAAATGGTAAATACAATAGCAGATGGTTTACATCAGCTTGACAGCATCGTTTTTGGCCAGCACCCAAAGCTACAAACCTCTGAGTTGGAAGTTGTTTGAAGTTGGGAGCTGAGGCTCGGGAAGCTGTAATGCTCTGTAGCTGATCCACACGTACGTGGCAAAGACATCTAACATGAGGTTAGAGCAGTGCTTCAGGCAGGTCAGTGTCAAAATAAGGTGAAGAATGATCTAAGAAAGTACCATGTATTCAGCTAAGGAGATGGGATTGATATTTTAAATTAAATACCTGTATGCAAAATAAAAGGAGTGGACTAATTGTGTAGAAATGGCTAGAGAAGCCTCGTTTACACAGGTCTTTTGAGGAAAGACTGCTTAGAGACTTCAGCTATAATCACACTTTTACAGAAATTATTTCCACTTACTACCAAAGGATTAAAATAGTTTAAGCACGCGATGTGTATGTGTTATTTGGGTTAGAAGTTTTTACAAGCATACCCATGAGCATATTAGATTGTTATAACTTATTGATGACCTGGCTGATGGAGACTTTTTGAAATTTCAGTTTGCCACAAATATAAAAACTAAATCCAGTATGTTCAAAAAGAACATATGCAAAAAAGAAAAGCAATCCTGTTTTCCAGCTATCCATAAGAGCAAGCCTTGTCAAGGCATTAAAAGGTTCTGAATCAGGCCCAAGTCAGCAATTCAAATTTACTAGTAGTTATTACTGCATCAACAACAAATATAGGTTGGTTTTACCATCTTTCAGCATTTTTCATGCTGAAAAATGTCCCTGAAATTTCTCAGCTGCCACAGAAGCAACACTGTCTCTTCCTTCCCTTCAGAAAGACGAGCCTATTAGAAACTAATAAGCTCCTTCAGGAATTGACGATTTGCCCCCATCTCAGATGTGTTCCTTCGCCCCTCCGAAGGAGTTTTTTTTCTGTTCTGCAAATATGTAATGTCCTTGCAAAAGACATTTTTCTGTACAGCTGAAGCAAACTACCTCAAGGAAAAATGAAGAAAGAAAAAGTGGCTTAATTTTCTATTCCTCGTGCAAGTCCCTCACGGTAGTCAGAGTCATAGCCTGATGGTCCAGCAGAGAGCCTGGAAAATGAAGACCAGCCAACCTCCCCCTGCAGGAGGAACAATGACGGTACCTTTCAAGTTTCTTTCTGTGAATTCCACGTTGCACCCATGGGCTGAATGAAATCTTCACTTCACCTAAAAATATAGGGGATTAAGAGCCCCGTGGGCAGTGGGATCAAAAGACAAAGAGATTTGATGCTACCCACATAATTTCCTAGTATGCTTTTGATTTAGAAACTGATGGGCTTTAATCATGGTGGCTTGGAGTACTGCTTGTCTCAAGGTGGACCTTTGGCTTTTTTTGACTGTTACATAAAACAAATACTGAATCTTGAATAAAGGTATTCTCCAAGGATACCTTGATATCTTACTGCCCAAAGGAGGATTCAGTTTTGAGATCCTCGTATGGGATACAGCTAGCACATTCTCTGAAGAGAAAGCAATTTCCTCCTCTGCCAGATTTGATCTTTATCCTCTGCAAGTGCTTGATACCAGAGAGGAGGGATCTCTTTCTTTTAAGTTCTCCACCAGAACCATTTCACCTGGCTAGATAAGAAGACCAGTAGGAAAGAAACCCAGGTTCAAGTGAAATATATGAAGGAAGGCAATGGGTAGTCTCAGATTTATGAGTGAAGCTGCTTTTTCAGTGGTAAATTAGGATTTTGGCTTCAATTCTGAGGCACTTTTGCTGCATTTCCTCATACACAGCTCATCACCAATATTGTACCAAAAATTAGGTCTACACTGAAGCCTTACTGCAGATGGAGGGACCAATGAATGCTTGAACTGTAATTCTGAAGCAGTATCTCTGTACCCTTAAATTGCAGTGGTTAGATACTGATTACAAAATGTCAGTTTTCTATATTTTTGTGAAAAGCCCAAATTTCCACATGTACAAATCTTCTCTTCCAAAAATCTTTCGTGTTGCTGTTTGGATTTCACTTCCTTTTAATTTTGTGAAAAAGTCTTATGGTATAAATAAGTAACTAGCTACATGTGATTTTAAAATTTTCCTATCTTCCATTCCAGGTATTGCTGGTTTACTCCCAAATGGAAATTCTATCCTCCCTGCAGCATTTGAAGAGGTTTGTAAAGAATACAGGCAAATACAATTCTCTCTCTCTCTCTCTCTCCCCCCCCCCCGTAAAGAGACCAGTATGTCAGGGGAGTTTCTGACATACACCTTCTTGAACTTATCACATATGCAGCTAAGCATGAATTGAGCAGAGTTGCATCCTTCCAGGTTTGGAGCAGCACATGCTCCACACTGCAGTGAAATCAATTGCTTTCCCAGGGAAGCAAAGTGGTATTAAAGTTTCTAACTGGGCACAATATCACCTTTCAGCAAGATAATCTCCAGCCTTTCTCTGAAGTCCATTCTATAATATGATTTGTCCTTTACTCCTCTCTTGTGAACAGTGCTCTGAGCTAATACTAATTGGAACTGGCTTTTATTTTCTCGTTCTGCCACAGAGCAGGTTACACCACCCCTTTGCCTACTTCCCCTTCTATTCTTTCTCTACTGTGCCTGTTTTGACTGCCGGCTCTTCAATGTATCTGCACAATTCACTGCATAACAGCACCATGATCTCAAAAGTAATTATGAGGCATGGCTATCAGGATAGAAAAGAATTAAAAATGAATTGAACTTTTCCAAGCAATAAATTATTCTTGGGGGAAGCAGAAGAAGCCAAACTTTTCTTCCACTGCTCAATAAGAGACGACCTAAAACTCAAAGAGGCAAACCAGCAAAGCTAACATTTACAGTTCCACAGCACAAATGTAACACTATTGTTTTCAATTGCATATGTAAATAAAGAACAAATTAGCACTTACTCTTTGAAATAGGAATGCTCCTTGGTATTGTTGCCATTACCAGAGTTTATTGCCCTGTACTCTGGAGTTGGAGTGGGAAATGACATTTTAAGGCTGTTAGAATATGTACTACAGTGCTGGATTTGTGAATTCATTGTGTTACAATTAATTCCACCTCTATAAAAGCCCCTTTTCTCGTTTGCTGTATTCTTTTCTTCTTTTTTTTTTTTTTTTATAGTTAGCCAGCAATTAATTTTTTAATCAAGATTCAGTGTCATTACTGGTTCAGGTCTAATAATGAGCATTATATGACTACCAGGGAAAGTGGGTGTTTGCTTGCGTTTTTGTTCTTTACCATTCATATTTGCCAGGTTCATGTTGTGTATGCAAATTTTCATTTGGACCATATTAGTGTACAATCTTAAAGTTAAAAAGCCAGAATATTTTGAATTCCAGTAATCCTCAACTGTACCAAATACAATAGGCTTTCTCGTTATATATTAACTAATTATCTCTGTGAAACACTCTAGGTGAATTTCAACACGAGCACTCTAATAATGTAATTAAAATTGTATAAAGGAATTAAAAATGAATTAAAAGGAGATCATACAAAAACTTTCAGATTTGGACTAAATTAAATGACTAGATTTAAGCCCCTCAGTTTCAAAGGACCTGCAGTCAGTAGATTAAGAATGTTGAGATGCCACTCAGACCTCATGCAAAATGACATAAGCTTCAAATCAAGTGGAAAAAAAAAAAAAATCTCCAAATCTCCTGCGGTCTCATCCCCTTAAAGGCCACCTTTACCTTGCGTTTAGAAATACGGTGCCAATAAATTTTGCTGCCAGTAATAATCATCCCTATTTAACAGACATTTGAAGGTAGTAAGAGAGAAGCCGAGTTGACTATCTTGAAGCTGAGTTTGAGTCCTGGGGCAGGAGGGGACTCAGCTGTTGATTTGCCCCGGTTCTGCATGGTTTGGGTGCCAGCACTCACCAAAGACCTGTTGACTCTTGGCCTTCTCCACCCCTCCCATGGCGTCCAGCTCTCCTCCAAACAAGCTTCAGCCCAGGCGGGCCTCAAGCTTGCACAAAAGCATGACGTTTTACTTTATCCTGCCATTGATACGATCTTCTAGGCCATTTTCAGCAGCGCATGGAGCAGGGGCAGCCCTGGCGCGTCCCACGTCCTGGGGACAGCTATGGGGAGCGCAGGCACAACATCCCAGACTGTCCCCTCCTGCCTGCACGTCCTCGGCAGAAGGCGTGGATGGAGGCACGGAGGTCCCTTCAACCTGGAGGCACATTTAATGCCAGGGGAGGCCACCAGGAGAGCGATAGCTGCCTGCCTTGACATTGATTGCTAAGGACACCAGGCTGCTTAGGAAAGGCTCTGGAAAGTAAAATAATTAAATTAGGAGAGGTCAACTAAACTAAAGTATCTATTTTTTATAATCAAGTAAACACAGCAACCAGCTTCCATTAAGCCTCCATTTGTAATCGGCAGTAGGTCAGACACGTCTATTTTGGAAAAAACCCTAACAAGCTATCTTTTAGTTCTGCCAGACTTCTGTCTCAGGGCTATATACCTCCCTTCAGCACTGTGTGTGACTGTTTTCTGAATTGAGGACCGTAAATGACCTAAACCAGCAATATCACATAAAGACCAAGCGTAGACAGTGGAATTTACTGAGAAACTGGGAATAATAACAAACAAACATCTTCTAATAAAACATCAAAATCAAAATGCACTCTAAGTCATGTGTGCATGGAGAACAACGTGGATAATATAGAATGTTATTTATCACACTGGACATGTTCATTTTTCTGTTACTGCTCCCTTCCTTCAGGTATCTCTATGGATCCAGCCTTTTTTTGTTTGTTTGTTTGTTTTCAGGCGGGGTTTTTTGAGCAAGATAATGAGATATTTACTCCTCCTTTTGAGAATTTTAATACATTAAATATCTCTCTATAATAATCATATTGCTGAATGTCTGGCAGAGGAAATAACCCAATCATCATGTAAACAGGAAGGACTTAGAATATCCTGAGTCCAGAAATGCCTTCTGAAGCCACTCAGACTGTTGTTTAAAAATGGTGATAGAAATTGTATCACGGTATGCAATTGCGTATGCATGTAAATTCAAAGTCTTTCTTTAAGCTAGTTGTCCCGGTTTGCTTATTTTAGTTTATAAATTAGTGGTTATGAGGATTTTATACACCTGCCTTCAGGGCAATATCCATCAAGGGTTTTCCTAGCTTAAAGGCACTGCAGAAAATACTTTCCCCAGGCTCCCGTGAAGTTGAGGCCAGTCCCTATCACCTCTGAAAAGAGGAAAGGCAGAGCTGTGAGCAGAAATCCTGCTAAATTCAGGGTAAGCTCTTTCAAAATGAAGGGATGTTTTGCCACCAACTTTTTTTTTTTTTCTCTCCTGTAGGTTTTATTCAATGCAGAGTTCACAAGAATTTTAAGAGGCTTTAAGTGCTGAAAGTCAACAGGAACTAATGGAGCGGTACAGGGTGATTAGTTATTCTGGATTCTGTCTGGATCCCAGATTCATTCAGGACCCAGATGGGCTCAGACCCTGCTCTCTCTGTTTGTTTCTCCTCTCACCTCTAATGTACCTGGCGTATGCAGGTTGAGAGAGCCTTACTCTGGTTTTGGTGTCAGCATGCATCTAGTTGGATTGGGAACATTGCAATACAATTCACTAGCAATCTCCATTGAAGAAAGAGGATTAAGAAAAATATGTAGATTCCAGCTCCAAAATACTTATTGCAAGTCCATATGTCTCTAGCAGACTTCTTTCTGTGGAGCGATCCCAGGGTGGACTCCTGATGAGCTCTCCTTCAGCAGTGTTTCTGGCCTGGACATTGGTAACCAACCCTTCTCATGCACAGCTTTTCCTGCTTGTCTGCCCTCTGTAGACTCCATGACTTCTTATATAGTTCCTATTTGGACAGACCCCTGGGTGTACAAAATACAAGTTATTTAATAGACAGCAGATAGGCTCTTAATCTTAGAGAATCTATCCCAGCCACACTAGAAGATCCATTCCTCATGTTAAATTCTCCCTGAGGATAAAAGTCCCACAAATACTTCCAGACTGCTCCCTAATCTGATAAAATGATCCTGTCTCACACTTGATTTTGCATTTTAGCTAGTAAAGAGTGCTCCAGATGGCAAAGCATCGCTAAAGTGGCTTACTTAGAATAATGACAGTGATAATGAGACCTTGCCTCACCTGGAGGAGAGTGCCCCACTGCAAAGATGTCAGAGTAACAAGCACTGAGATCTTGGAGCAATTTTATGTTATATACACACACACGATGACCTTTAAAGACTTTACCCACCAGGGAGAAGTTATGTAGCTAAGCAAGCAGGGAAAACATATGAACCTGAAGAATTATTTCCTCTGGAAATAGCTAATACATTACTGGCAAAATAGACCCACCACGTTTCAGAACATTATTCTGACCATGTTCACAGTTTCTAGCTAAGTTAAAAATCAACTTGCCACACAATAAAACAAAATGTGAGACTGATCTCCATCAGGAAAAGAGTGGTATTACTGTACAGGCAAAATTAAATCTGCTTTGAAGATGATAAAATTGACTAAAGCACAGAGTAGTTTGACAAGCCTTATATGCCCTCTGTCCAGCTGTAGGACCTGGGAAAAAACTTGAAAGAAGAAAAAAGGGTTATGCACGGAGGGCTTATTTCTGCAAAGTCTATGTGGTATCCCACTACTCTTGCAATCTCTCTTCCTATTTGGGTGCAGAAATAGCAATCTTTGTCTGTCTTGGTAAGGATTTCTACCATAAAGCCAAGGACAAATGCTCATTAGCACAAATTCAGTGGGTGAGCTGAAACGAGCCTAATGACTAGTAAGCAGTGTCATTCTTGCAATTCTTTGACCTATTTTAAATGTCTGGTTTAGAATGACTGAACTGATCCCCCAAAATAGATTTCTTTCAGTCAACTCCAAAGGTGCTTGCAACAGGATGCGCTGTGATACGCCACATGCAGAAGCTTTACAACCTTGTTGCAACGCTTAACTTGTTGATGGTTCAAGGTCATGATTTTCCCAGACTGTCTGTAGGTTTCTTTTATTTGTTTGGTTTGAATGTACATGGTCTCAACTAAAATGCATTTACATTCTGCATCTGGGTGCCACAGATCATTTTGCTCCCATAAAAATCTAACCTGCCCAAACACTGTTGTGTGTGTTAAATATGAAAATAGGTTATTATGAAGCTGTGCAGAATCTTTCTCCATCTAAAAATAATTAGATATGCAGACGGATGTAAGTGCAGTAAGAACTATCAGTAAAATGTTAAGTAAGAGAAGATATGTTTGTATATTCTGGAGAAGATGAGGAAAGAAAAAGTTCTTGCATTATCAGAAAACAAAATAATTCCAAGCATGAAATATCAGAGAGGCACATGTAGATATCAGACTGCGGAAATGTGAAAAACTGATGAGATAGAGACTTGAGAGTGATCAGAAGTGGAAGCGTAAGTAGGATCTCTGTTATTAGCTGTGATCAAATCTGGGTAATATGTCTGGGCAAAGGAGCAACAGACAAGAAGCTAAGTCTGCAGGAGTTGGCTCAGCCAAACAAGGAGGAAGTGTAAAGAAATAAAACAACCAGAGATGGAAGAAATCAGACTAAAGTAGAACTAGGAAAAAATCTTTACAATAGTTGCACATATTTGTAACATTTTTTTTGTTTGATTTAATATACATTTTGAATTTGGGGGTATAGTTGCTGGGTGACTTTACAGGCCGAACAAGCTGACTTTTCCATAGTGGGACTCTTTGTCTCCTTGGGATGTTAGGTTACATATATACATGAGTTTGTGATGGGCATGCTCCCAGCATGGAGAACTTCTTCCTTTCTCTCATGAAATAGCATTTCATGATTTCACATCCTGAGTTCTCTGCTTACAGATAACTTAGCTAGATGAGTCATGATTATGCAAAGATATTGAACCTGCTGCTTACAACTTTTATTTGTACACCAGGCATCATTTCAACTTTATTGCTCCCATTTGCTTTCTATCTCTAATAACAGGCCTGCCTACAAAACCCACAGAATCCTTTAAAACACACAGTTCATTAGTTCTGTTTTGAAAAGCATTGTAAACACTGAAAATACATCTCAGACATAGATGTCTGGAATTGATAATGAAATTATGGTTCATTCTAGGGCAGGGGGAACCATAAAACAGATATTAATGTGGAACTTGGGTCTCTGGATCTTGCAATATTAAGAAAACTCTCGGATAAAGTGCCATTAATTAGGTGTGGCTTCTGTTTTACTTTCTCTGTAGAAGACTCTCAGAAGCGATACTGTTTATCCTAGTATTAGTATGCTTTTTCCTCTTTTCAGCTTTAGAAGCAATGCAGTTTCTATTGGATTACAACCTCAGAAGAGCGGTAGTGCTTCAGTGTAACATAAGGAATTAATTTCTACCACTTGTTGCATAGTTTTCTATAGGTTTCTACATACTACCGTCTATTTGATGCATATGGTCCTGGCTTGGGATACAAGAAAGGTATATAGCTAATTTAGGCCATACTGAGTTAACAAACCTAAAGGGAATTCATTCATTACTTAAACATGTAATTTCCAAACTGTTGGTAGTTCACCTCTATAAAATGTGGTCTTTGTGCTTTGTCATTTTTGAGAATGAGTCTAAGACAAAAGTAGCCTTTAACTATATTTGCTGTTAGTAAGGCTTTTTCTTCCTAATATTATTGAAGTAGGAGAAGATTGATAACATGACCGAGGGGAAATTTATTTTTAGATATGTATGGGCTACACATATAAGCTATATATATAAGCTTGCATACTCATGTGTCTGTTTACCTGTCCAGCTATCTGTACTAATGCCTTTTTAAGCCATTAAGTATTTATAATGAAATTTAACAAAGAGATGGAGATCACGGAGATATTACATTCCTTCCAATTTCATAATAACCAGAAGCTGGAGGAGAGGGAAGATATTAGTGCTGGCACTGAGAATGAAGAAAAGTTCATCCTTTGTTAGACATCAGAGAATCCAAATGGGTGTAAAAAACCACCCTCATGAGCTCAGCTGTTCCTCATGCCCTCTTCACTGACATCAGGAAGTACACATTTTAGCCTGACCTTGTTACAGTCAAATTAATATTCAATGAGGGGAATAAATCTCTGGCTTTAGCTAATTCAGCACTTGTACACCTGCAGAGGCGATGTGCAGAGCCTGCACGCTGCTCAGCCGTGGCCAGAACTAAATGGCAGTCCCCCCCAGGGTATTGCTGCAGACCTTGGGCTTTCCCACCAGGGAGATTTCCACTCGGGAGGGATGTCGAACGTGACTCAGAGTGGCTTTGGTTTACTGAGGAAATTGTTTAAACTGAAGTATCTGGAAGCAACTGTAAAGCTCTTCTACACACTTTATCAGGTTTGGCTACTTACTGCCTTCATGTGAATAATCTTAAGTGAACTGACTAAATTAATGTCATTTTGGTACTAAAATGGTGTCAGAAATCTGGCTTGAGCACTTTTGAGGCTGTTGGTTGCTTCTCCACGTGCGTTTACAGTGAAGAATATGGACTCTGTCTATATTTCGCTACAAAAAAGTGTTTAATGTCCCTTTTCACATTAACACGTTCATATCTACTTGTGATATACGGCTGCCATGGAAATAAGCAGCTGGTCTCTATCCGTGGTGTTTAGTGCTGTATTCCCAAATACCTTGTTCCCAGCAAGTCAATGTGTCTTACAACAGTCTCAAAACAGCCAAACTGGAAGTGTCTGGCTTTCTGGGATGAGCAGTATGGGTCCATGAGTCTGGATTCACACTCAGTTCCCATGATTGCTTAAATTTTCCTGAGAGTAACCAGTCTTGCTGAATGGGGAAACAATTATCATTGTCCGATCATTTGTTTTTTATCTTGCTAACCATCTGTATGGAGTAGTTGATTGTAAGGTATGGTACAAATAAATACAACTCATCAGGCTTTCTGGAAAAAATGGTATCATTAGAAAATGAGTTTGGTTGTCTCAGCTCATACAGTATTGATCAACATTCTTCTTAGTAAAATAAATACAACTTGGTAAAAGTTGCTATCAATCTATGCCTAGAAAAGACAAATGAATAGTCAGCAGGGAGAGCAAATTGCAAGCAGATTTAAGTAATAAGACACAGCGGGACATGCTATTGTTAGGGTAGACACCCTGAAGTGTCTTAATGTGATTATAATGTAGCTTCCTGAAACAAAACAATTATAACTATCTTAGATAGAATATTATTATCAATATTCTGCAGGGTTAACTGAAAATCAAGCAATTAAATTTTTATTTTTTAACATAAACCTGCAGTTTTGAAAGCATTTCCAAAGACAGTTTGTCAAAAACACCTTTGTTCTTGGTAGCGATATTCAATGTGTTACAAGCGCATTGAAAAATAGAGCTAGTCCCTAGGTTTAGCATAGACACAGAGGTCAACACAACTAAGACTTAATTTCAAAACACGTTATTAAAAATTTATATGTAAATTCTTTTTTTCTTCATTGGTTGGCTAACAAATTGAATGTTTCTTCATAATACAGCCATAAAGTTTAAAAATAGATTGAATGTATTACAAAAGATATTTACAGATTGTTTTCAAGATGCAAAAAACCCTTATTTGAATATATTAATTTTGTTCCCCAAGGTGCGCTTGTGTTCTATTCTGTATTGCTAGTGAGGGGGAAAATGGAAAATACTGTATGCATCCTTTTCATTCAATAAGCATTTATCTTATGCAGAAATATAATTTGTTACTGTTGAGGGTATAGGATTTACTTCCCTTGGTACAGACATGGTCTAACCTCTTCACTAATGACCTCGGATGGGACAGAGTGCAACTTCAGCAAGTCTGCAGATGACACAAAACCAGAAGGAGTGGCTGACATGCCAGACGGGCCTGCTGCCATCCAGCAGGACCTGGTCACGCTGGAGAAACGGGCTGACAGGAACCTCACGATGTTCATCAAGGGGAAGTGCAAAATCCTGCACCTGGGGAGGAACAACCCCATGCACTGGTACATACTGGGAACAAGCAGCTGGAAAGCTGCTTGGCAGAGAAGGCCCTGGGGGTGCTGATGGACATCAAGCTGACCATACAGCAGCAACGTGCCTTTGCGGCAAAGGTGGACAATGGTATCCTGGGCTGGATTAAGCAGAGCATTGCCAGCAGGTCAAGGGAGGTGATCCTTCCCCTCTGCTCAGCACTCAGGAGACACAGCCGGAATGTTGTCTCCGGTGCTGATCTCCCCAGTATAAGAAAGACAAGGACACACTGGAGCACACCCAGCAAAGGGCCATGAGGATGGTTAAGGGATCGGAGCAAGAAGCTGAGTGAGCTGGGATTGTTCAGATGAAGGTTCTTCTCAGTAGTGCCCAGTGAATGGCCAAGAGTCAACAAGCACAAAGTGAAATACAGAAGATTCTGTTTAAACATAAGAGAAGGTGGTCAAGCACGGGATCAGGTTGCCCAGAGAGGTTGTAGAGTCTCCATCCTTGGAGATATTCAAAGCCCAGCCTGCTCTGGCTGCCCTTGCTCAAGCAGAGATTGAGTTAGATGGGCTCTAGAGGTGCCTCCCTCCTCAGCCCCTCTGTGACTGATGTGACAAAGAAAACTAACCCCTTGAGTGTCCTGATTTCCATGTGAGTGGCTGGAAAAATGTTTTGTGTAAAGTCTACCTTGGGTCATGGCGTTTTCACTTGTTACCTCCATGGCTAATGGCGTTACACATAGTCCTTGCAATGAAGCAATGGCATTGTGACTTCTTAAGCCTTCTCGGTTTCCACTGGTAGTATGCATAGCTTTGCCTTTTTCTTCCTTCCAGGTTAATTTGGCCTATTTAAGTTCTTGTCTATTTTGCAAGACTTCTCTAGGGCTGGATCTCTGTTGCTGAACGTATCATATATTCTTAAAAGAATAACAAAGCCAAGAATTCAATATCCACAAGCTTTATTCTGGCAATTTTGTTTAAACTTTATATTAAAATCTGTCACAGAAGCTTTAAAAATGCATCTGTGAATCATTTTTAGTTGAATATTTACTTTATGTGTTTATATATTTAAACATCTTTTCATTAAAGAAACCCAAGATGACTAAACTTGCTGGATCATTTTTTATTAATAAATTTTTAAAGCCTACATTCCACGAAATTGCTGGGAGCCTTAACTCCTCCACTACCACCAACAGGGACTAACTGAGCATTCATTTTCAAAACCTTACCAGATAAATTAAATTCACATAGGTATTTCAGGTATTAATATCTGCACAAGGATGTTCTTGAAGTTGGCAGGCACACAGCAGCAAAATGAAGCTGACATGAGATCAAAATGACCAATGATTTAAAATTTAGAGAAAATAATAAGACAACTTATTTGCAGAGACCATCTATGCTACTGTTTAGATTTTTCACAGCAGGTTACTTATCAACCTAATAGAAATGCTGACATGCACAAGCTTAACTCCTGTATCACCCAGTCACTGCTCTAATCTAATTGATTTGTGATTGTTTCCTTGGATGAAGACATAAAGTGGATGCGCTTTCCAAAATATCTTCAGTTCTTCTTTAGGACAAAGAGCCTGTCCCAGAGATACCTGTGATTACATGATTCAAACAGATTTTTATGGTTTTTGTGGGCCTGTTAAATGACAGTGCATCATATTTTACACCAGCTGAACTGCAGCCCTATGAATAATGACAGTACTTGCAGCTAATAGTACCCTTCCCCGACCTCTGTGGGCAAGAAGGTATTCCTGCATTTACTCACTTTTTAAGTTAACACTGCAGTAGCAGCAATTTTTATGAACTTTGTCAGATAATTATGTTGTCTTGCATTTTTCAATTATCTGAATTAGCATATAGCATTTGCAGCAATGGGTATGTCATACTGTATTTTCTCTTCAAGTTCTTGTTTTCCAAAATACAAAAAATAGTAACAGCTATGAATTTTCTTCCTTTTCATTGAACCTCATTATGCTGAGAAAAACAATCCATTATATTGCAGGGAGAATGGAAATAAAAACAGAACAAGAGAGTAAATCTCACAATAAATAACTTTACTAAAATATGCATGTTTTTGCCATGGCTAGGATTTGCTCATCAATGTAAACACAATCTTGGTCATGGTCTGTCAGTCTTTCCTTCGTTCAGGCTCTGTTTCACCTGGGGTCTGGGGAGGCAGCTCTGGTTTTTTATCCTGGGGAAGAAGAGTGGTAGCACTACATTGCTATGCCAACTGCCCGGAGAGATTTCAGCTGTAGAATGTCACCCTACAGAGCACTTTTTAGCAGCTGTTGTTAAAACACAGATTTCTAAGATCTATCTTTTCATTAGGAGCTCCTCCAACCTCCATAACCTGGACTGTATTAACCGGCAATGTGACGGAGCAACTCTCTGCACTGATTCTGCACCACTCATCCCACAGGACCATGGTGGGATTCTTCTTCTTCTCTACCCAGGAAGGGTGGGATGGGGAATTGCCAACGAACCTACAGGGATAGCTTGTGGCAGATACTAGCAACCACAAGCTGCTGTTGTTGATAGTATCTTTTGGGCCAAGTCCTAGTAGGATATATAATTTCAAGATCTGAAAAACACATAGAAAGGCATAGGTGGATTTAGCAATTGCTATGTAAATGTGGACATGGCAGTAAGGGTCATGTCAGGGATTCAATTTCGTGATGGGGACTTCCTACCCAGGTAGTAATGTCTTACTTATGCATTTGGTTCATTCTGTCATTTTGGGTTTCCTGAATTAAATGTATGATTGGAAGCCAAAAGATATTTTATAGTCAGTGTTACTTTCTATAGCAAAAAGATATTTTATAGTCAGTGTCACTTTCTGTAGCAAACATTTATGAAAGTCTGAAACTTGATACACAAATATTTGAACATTTTCCCACATCCGTATGGTGAATCACTTATATAAATACATTCTACAGTCTTACCAAGTAAGGATCCGTTTCAGTAAATCCCCCTTTTAGAAAATCTCTGTCATTCTCTGATCAACTTTCTCTTTTTAGTTTTCATCCATATGTACATTACGAAGTTCAGTAAATAATGAGTTCAGGAATGTAACTAGAAAAATAGTTTCCAAAATAATTTTAAAACATTCTTAATCAAAACCAAGCAAGAATCACAATTAATTTGTCTTATGTATTTTTTCATTAAACTGATTTTTATTTGTAAAATACATTCTTGTTTGCTTCCCCTTTGAAAATGTTTGAAATGAGATGCTTAAGGGCAATCAATAATTTAAGCCACAAAAAATGGTTCCACTCATCACTTTGCCAGGAATGAGGTTATTAATTTTTTTTTTTTTTTTTATCAAGTGAAGGTTGTTAAAATTGATAGGCCTGGAATGAATACAGCTGAGAGATGTTTCTACTTGACAGTATCTGTGCTGAGGAAAGGAACCACATTTCAAATGTTTGGGGATCAAAGGAAGTAAATGCAATCACATAAGCTCCAAATTGGATTGTTATGGCTTGTTTTATTTATGTAAACATTGGTAAAGGAATCAAATCACTGCAATTGAAATACCTTATTCAAAGGGCTATCTTGCAGAAATAACAGCAGATTATAGGGATGGCAAAGAATAAAAATCTACACCTGCTCATGTAGTGCTTAGTGGCAGTGAAGGAAGGAAACGAGTAATATTCTAGGCTGAAAAGCAGTGCTACAAAGATAGAAGTCATCGGTCTAAAGAAATGTGCCTCTCAATTATAATGATCAAGTATGATTTGCTCTGGGAGAGTGCAGGGTTTAATATGATCCCCTTGTCAAAATAATCACCATCTACCATGGCCATTGCTCTTTCATAGTTCCTTAATGACAAGGGGAAGAGATCCAGCCTCTCATTTAGACTTGTAGAAATGACAGCAAATAACAGTACATCTGATTAAATAGATTGGCAGATGAAGCCCAAGGATACTGTATTAGTCTACAACAACTTAACAGGAACAAGGTGGTCGATGGTGCTGACTCCCTTTGCAACCAGCATGTAATTTCTGTTGCATGCTTACGGCACTTTCACATCAAAGTGGGTGGGAGTCATCACAAACAGGTTAAAAAATACAAACTTTGGGAATGTCTTATTTAATGATACATTCCAAACCCTGAAAGAAAAGATGTTTTCTCCCTGCCCTTGAGAGCAATTTTTTTCTCAGCAGTCGCTTTTTGTGTCTGTGGGAGCACTGTGGAGCACACATCACCTGAAAGCAGATGTTCTCCGTGTTGAGTGATGGGACAGACAATGTCAGCGGAGCCCCAGTCTCATGATCATCTCAGATTCTCCAGCATTCAATTTTAGGTTTGTTTTCTTTATCTGTTTGCTGCAGTGAAGTTGAATAGCATGGATAACTATACCTTAAGTATAGCAACCGTCAGTGCTCTCTGCTCTACAGAAATAAAAGTAAATACAGTCTAATTTGCTGTTATAACTTGGCAATAGTACATTTTGTGTTTTCATTGATGGCAGATTTATTTTTTTAGCAGAGACAAACAACTCTCTCTGTCCCAGGTACAGGCAATACCTTCACTTAATCCATGAATTTCCAGATGCCTTCTTTAACCTCTGATGCTTTTTGGATTAAGGTCTGGAAGATTTTTGGTGATGGCCAACTCATTACTTACATTTGTATCAGAAAGTTGTGCATGGACTGGCACTATTTCAAAGAACACATGGGGCAGGGGGTAGGCAGATCTTGGCTCAGTGCCCCAGATGTATGTACCACAAAGGCAAGCTTTCCAATAATTCACTCTATTCCTCACTATATCACAAATTATCCATTAGCATCTGTAGGAGCCCTTTGCCAGTTAAAGGTCTTCAGATCCCGGTCTTGCCAGTGAATCTGTTGCAAGACTGGATGTCCTCGGTGGATTTGTTTTTCATCAGGATGCCCGCTCTGACAATTTGGGTCTTGCCTAGATAAGATAAAATAGCTATTTCCCTTTTTATTGGTTTTGGCCTGTGGTATAGCAAATAGCTGGTGGGAATAGGACAAACAACTTCATGTGTGATAGGGTTCCTCTTCACTTCTTTTCCCTACCTACCACACATACAGGAAAAGCACTAAAAATGTACTAAAATGTTTATAGGAGAGGGCTGACACAATATTTCAGCATTACAACCGTCCATGCCGCTTGGGCAGGGGCAGGAGTGAGGATTGCCCCGTGCCGTGAAACAGCGACAGGTAGACGGTAGCAAGACACTGTCAGAGAGATTAGGCTCTGGCTCTGACCCCTCTTGATAGTGCCGTAATCTGCTGAGGAATTTTCCCCTGGAATCTAAGCACCAATTTGTTTTAAAATCTATCACTGTCACCAAGAAATTGCAAAGTAGCAACAGTCACCATTACCGCCTGACCCTGCAGTATTTTGTTCTTGCTGCCGGTGGAGGCAGACTTCTGACCCACAAAACACACAGCAGCTGGCAAACGACGGCCTCACATTCAGAAATACTTTCTTAAAATCCCTACAATATTTCAACTTTTTTGTTTAATTTTATTAAACAATTTAACACATTCATAGAGAATGAATGAGCAGCAGCTTGGCCTGTATGCTAGAAAAATCTAAATTAATTTCTCAAATCCGTCCCCTACCTGCCAAAGGACAGAAGAAATAACAACAGGTTCCTTAGTCTCCTCTGCTTAATTTGCAAACATTTGGTGTGAGAAACAGGCATACGTGCAGTGCTTTTAACTCCTAGAGCACCTTTAACTTCCAAATGCGACAGCCCTGCGCCTCCCAGGGGACCACAGAAACACTATTTTGGATAGATGCCACTGGTACAGTGTTACTTTATCTGTATTCTTACCCGAACATCTCCACGGGCTTGCGGGACTTTTTGAAGGCTGGCTTTGAAGCCAAAGGCAGGCATCGCAGAGGGCTGCGGTGCCGCTCCAGCTGCCGCAGCTGCGGCTGTAGCCACGGGCGCGGGCTTACAAGTGCCTTCAGGACCTGAGGACCAGAGGCAGCTGTGTAGAAATACTGAAAAAAAAAAAAAAGAAAAAAAGGCTAGCTTGGAGGTTTTCCTGTCGTAACCAAAGCAAGGAGTACAACGATTGTTTTTGTCAATAATAAATCCTTTTTCTCAAGAGATTTCCAGACTATTTTTGTAGACTCGAGTGTTTGATACTTCAAATAAGCTTTTGATAAACAACAAGGAGGGGTTTTCCAGAAGAGACTGTAAGCAGGCTAACTTCGCTCTGCCGAAGTCAAGGATAGCATCTGCCATTGACTTTCAAGACATCCCTGCTAGGCTGAACATACGCTTTTAAAAACCCTCTTCCTTGTGTTTCCATTGACTGTCAAAATCCCACCTGCCTATTCCACGTTCCTGACAGCTATTGATGTCTAAGAAAAGGAGCTTCAAAAAAACCTACTTAAAATTACACCTGGGAGCTTTACATGTGAATAAAAGGCAACTGATATTTACTGCTATAAAGTATGTGCATTTTAATGGCTTGAAAACCAGCTGAAGACCTCTGATTTGTTTTAGGACATGCTTACTAGAAAATCTAATTTTATTTCACCTTTATCAATTACCCATTCCCCTTCACACCCAACTCGGTAATTTAACTTAAGTGTTCTAGATTAACTTCATAAAATGCTTCTGAATATGTGTAACTTTCCTACACTTTGAATATTTTTATTGCCAACAGTAATGCAGCCTCAAGTATTTAACCACTCCAGGAGTAACTTTTGACAGTCAGCAATACCAGTGCATTTATTAACATTTATATTTTAATAAAATTGGATGCATTAATATTGCCTTTAGCGAGAACAATGTGGCCAAGAATAATAACATTTTTATTCCTTGTATATGGCTTGGGAGTGTATATTTAACAACGCTCTGTTTTCTGATCTTTTTTGAAAGCCAAGCTTGCAAAACCATAAGTAATTTTTTCATACGATGGTAAAAAATATTATATCATTTAATCTCACTGAAAATAACTCAGCAAAGGCAATTGATTATTTCTGCTGATGTTGCATCTTGTGACATTGAGCTGTGGTTAAGTGGAGGGTTGCTATTTCATAGAGTACCGCAGCAGAAACCCAGCTCACCCCAGCCAAAGACAGTCACCTGCTAACATAGGAGGGTTCCTAGGTTTCCAGGCAACACCCGCAAAATAAATTTCACACCCTACAGTACTCTTTATGTCAACAATACGGATATTTAGTCTAAAATAAAGGAGACCTGTATAAAACTACAGAGTGATAATCATATTCAAACAATTTGTACATGCCCATCCATCCATCCACTCATTTTCTTCTCTACTACACATCTGTTACCAGTGACTAAGAGAGATAAAACTCCCAGCTATTGCCAAGTATTTCAGGAAGGGTGGTCAGCACACCTGAAACACATTTACCAACTGGTGACTTTTTTCATGTTAAAAAGATAACAGAGGAGTAATCTGGAGTGACTCTATTGGATGCCTGAAATTAAGATAAAGCTATGAAAATAATTTTTTTGTCACAGGAGATAAAGTAAAAGCAATGACTTGGGAACAAAGCACTACTGTGAACCTTGTGACAGGGCATTTTATAGTTTACACTGGGGGCTGGTCCTGAAAAGTACAGGTTCGGTGATTCACATATACCTGTAAGGTGCAAAACAATGAACACGGAAAAATGATAACAAGAACAAATGTTGGTTTATGGTCAATCTCCTGCCAGATGCCTGAGGCTGGTATTAGCAGTGAAATGTAGCACCAGACCTCGTCTCCAAGCTCCCAGACATGGGCACGTCACCTACTCTTTGTTCTTACCCAAACCCATGGTCACCCTGCCCACCGCTGACTAACAAAAATAACCAACCAAAACCCCCTCGATATTTAGTCATGTATAATGTTAGGTTGAAACAAGAGAAAACAAAGGGCTTTCGCAACTAATTGCGCCAAAAGCAGGAGCTCCATATGCACCAGTCTAGGACAGAAACACAAAGTCTAGGACAGAAACACAAAGTCTAGCTCCAGGTCCTTGAGGTTTTATTGGGTCTGTTTAAGAAATGCAGAATCCCTTCTTTCTCTCTTTTGCTCAGGCTTTCTTTCTCGTTTGAGGCGAGGAGAGCTGGTTGTTTGGAGACCATATTTCCCGCATTGAGTGGTCTCAAGTCCCCCACCTTCAGCCCCCAGGGCCTGAGAACTGGACAGTTGGGTACTCCCCGTGCTCATCACCCCATCGCTCACTCCCATGCCTTGTCTCCATCTTCATTCTTCCACCTTGTTTCACAGTACATAAAAGAGACCAAGTCTTTCTCAGCCTTATAATGCAATACTGCATTTCTCATTTTGAAAGATTTTCTCTTAAACCCAGGATTTACAGGATTTTGTAAATTAGCAGGAAGGAGGCAACTGTTTCTGTACATTTTCTCTGAAGCTGCATTTTTTAAGAATCTTTTTCCATATGTCAAAAAGATTCCAGAAAAGTCTAACTTAATGCAAGCAATTTCTAATTAATGTGCAGTGGCTTAACTTCAAGCAATTTCTGGTCTAATAGTGCCTATGAGCACTGCTGAGAAATTACAGTGGGGTTTTTTTCAGTAGAAATATGAAATAAGAGCTGCTCTATAAAACCCCCTCATATCCACAACTTCCCACATCATTTGTTCAAAACCTGGTAGTTTTATGGCTTGTCTACATCTCTCCTGAAATGGGACTAAGAGGAAATGATATGACTTGTCCACTGTTTCAGCATAAAAAAACCTCTTATCTCTGCTACAACCATCTACAACCAGCACATGCCTTTAAAAGATACAACAGCAAATTAATCAAGAGCAAACACAAGTCTCTTCTGCCTAAGGGTTCTGTGTAAAAGGGTAAATAATCAAAAGGAATGCTGCAGCTGATTTATATTTCTTTATGATGATCAAAGGCAAATGGACTCCAATTCAGCAAGGAATATAAATGCTGTGTGAAAACTCACTTTTTCTGCTGCAGATAAAATTGAAAAGCCTTCTCCACTGAGCTATATCTAGTTTAAAATCCATTAGCTAATACTGCATACCCTAAGGTTAAAAAAGGAGCAAAAATCCAATGGTGGACTAGACATTTCAGATAGGTTTTTATGCATCCCCCAAGTTTTATGTATCCTTCTTGCTTCCTAGCTGCAGATGAATAGATTTTGAGATATCTGACTTGTTTAAATAATAATTGTTGTTGCAAAGTTTCTCATACACAAACAGCTAATGAAGTGTGCTTCTCTATTAAAAATAGAAAAACCAGCATGCAAAAAACCCCCCCCAAACCTGAACAACCAACCAACCCTCCCCTGAAATGTGTGATTGCTTTGGTCTCTTTCGAGTGGTGGGAGAGAAGACTGGGACCCTTTGCTTCCACGGGCCCCAGCTGAGCTCCCATTTGCCACGGCTCTGGGATGGATCCATGGGCAGAGCGGTGGGATCCTTCTCACGTACGCCACCGTGGCACACGTGGCTTGGTCACTGAGATGGGGTTTGGATCGCAGATGAAGTGGGCTAGAAAGCAGAAAGCAAATCATCAGCCAGCATAGCTCCGGAGAAGCCAAAGAGGTTTTTTTTAGAACTCAGTGATTTTTATGATTTTTAGATTTTAGGGGCAGTGGAAGGATGCTACTAAACATGATGATTAGAGGAATATAAAACTGCTGAAATGGAAAGGTACATACTCCTCCAGTGCTGGGTGTTGAGTAGTTTTAAAACTTTTATTACCAGGAAAACAAAGCCAAAATATTCCACAAAAGTTTCTACAACTGTTTCAAAACTGTTTCAAAAAGTAAAACAGCATGCCAAATGTATTGCTATTATACACTTCCTAGGCCATGTGCTGTTAAATTTATTTCTACTTTCTGTATTCTTTCCCGCTCTATTTAACCTTAAGCATTGTCCTGGTTTCAGCTGGGATAGAGTTAATTGTCTTCCTAGTAGCTGGTGCAGTGCTGTGTTTTGAGTTCAGTATG
>JAVJGG010000085.1:39286990-39322017 GCA_035590195.1 Aviceda cuculoides
TATTACTGTTGTCATTTTATTAGTGTTATCATTATCATTATTAGTTTCTTCTTTTCTGTTCTATTAAACTGTTCTTACCTCAACCCATGAGTTTTACTCCTTTTCCTGATTTCCTCCCCCATCCCACTGAGGGGGGGGAGTGAGTGAGCGGCTGCGCGGTGCTTAGTTGCTGGCTGGGGTTAAACCACGACAGCATCCAGAATCCAAAATTTTGTATCAACATTTTTTTCTAGCAACTCAAAGTCGTCACTTCCTCGCAAGCTTTACATCCTGCAGTACCCTGCAGCATCTTGCAAGGCAATGTTCTACTCTAAAATCTTTTTACAGATTTTGAATAGCATTATTTTTAAACAGTACAAAACTATTTGAAGGAGGATAGAAATCATAGGAATACTTTTATTTAGCTTTAAAGCTCTTTGGTGAAGGAATTGTTTTTCTCTGATTTTGTATCACCACTAAAAAAGGGACTATTTTGGTTTAGAAAGGGGGGTTGTGAGCTTGTATGAACCAACCTGGCTGATACGTGATTCAAATCTTGACAGTGTTCAGCTATACACTGAAAATAGTGTATTTTATAATTCATAGTCTTGTCTTATTTTGTCAGGAAGCAAAAATATTGTAATTCTGGAAGAAGAAAATAATCTTTCCTTGATTTCTAAGTGGGCACAAACAGGGAACTTTTCTAAAAATTCATGGATGTTTACATAAGGTCAATGGAAAGAATCACACTGATGACAGTGATCAAGAAAAATAAAGGTCTATGTTCTGAAAAAAATACAGAATGGTGTGCATGTCCCCTCCACCTGCAATATCAAGCTAGGGGCTCATCTACACAAAAATCTCAATTAACTGTTGATGACTAAAATCCCACTATGTTCCCTGGACAAGAAATGATCCTGAATAAGGTCAAGAGACCTTCAAAGTCAGGGCTTCATATTCTAAGATGTAATTTTTTGTCATAAACCACTCGTCACCACAAGGCTCTGTTGTCAGTCCATCCTTTTTTAAGATGGTGACATTTTCAGTAATCACTGCATTACTCTAATTCTACTCCCATCAAAATCAATAGGTAATTCATCTGGAATGGAAGGAGACCAAGACAAATGCTGGGTGCTCCTCAAAAAACTCATCTGTAATGTTTATGGATATTTCCAAGAATTTATCAGTGGACTAGAGACTTAATTTGGTTTGAAACCTTCAAGCAAAGCATTATGCAAGTGAAATTTATGTGCACAAGTGTATTACACATTTAAAATTCCTGCATGCACAGGAAAGCATGGAAACCACCTGGGTTGGACTACCACAGTTTCCAGCTCTACTGTTCAGCTGCCAATCGCACTGCGCATATTTAATGAAGTGCACTATTGTTTAAAGTGCTTCATTTAAATTCTTCATTTAATTTAAAAAAATCATAAAGAACTCTTGTAGAATTATTCTGGCTTTGCCAAGAATAATTAAAATAATTTAGGAGAAAGCTGATGTTCCTATATGAAGCAAATCACTGATATATCTCCTTTATTTCATTTTTTGGTGGATGAAATCTAAAACACTTTACTCACACCATCTCTGATCTTTCTGGGTTTTTCTCACATGCTTACTCTTTCTCTGTTTCTTAAGTAGAAGACCATCAAATTAAAGACCTCATTGTGCTCAGTATGCATTTTTTAACAGATCAATTTCTCCATCAGATGTTAATTGATTCATCTTTTCTCTCTCTCTTTTTTGCTGCTTTATGAACAATGAAAGTGGGAACAGTGAATGAATGTGGAAAAATACACTCTTTTAGGCAATGTGTTACCTTGGCAGATACAAATATTAAAAAAAAAAAAAAGTAAATATTTCATATTGCTGGTCTCACTTTCAAGCTGCAAGATGTATTCTTGCAGTGGGGGCTCTGAAATGCAGATGCATGTCTGTTTGGGATACGCTAAGGTCCGAAGGCTCCCTTCAAGGAGCAATATCTGCAGAAATGATGACATTCAAGGAAAGAATTTCCCATAAGAGAGGAGTTACTTTACCTTGCTTTTAGTATGTGCCTTCTCAAATGATTCCTGACATGTTTGCAACTATATCTTTAAATAATACATAAACTACTTGAAATCAATATGAAGACTCCTGTTGATTGCAAAGACCTTGTGTCTAATCTGCATCCTGCTTTCTTTCAAATCCCTTTCCAAAAATGTCTCCTGCCACAAATCTCAGAAGCATGAGCTACGCTCAGCAAAGGGGTGCCACATCGTTCATTAAAACGAAAAGTGCTATAGACCTAACCACCCTCGGAGGCTTTTGGACATATTGCTGCCTTGTTTATGTACCCAGGGAAAAACTGTCTTCACTGATGATAATTCTGCAGTTATAAAATAAAATTAAATAAAACTTTTAAAAATAATAAGCATATAAACCACACATTTTAAAAGAATCATAGATTCATAGAATCATAGAATTGTTTAGGTTAGAAAAGACCTTTAAGATCAAGTCCAACTACTAACCTAGCACTGCCAAGTCCACCACTAAACCATGTCCCTAAACACCACATCTACCTGTCTTTTAAATCCCTCCAGGGATGGTGACTCAACCACTCCCCTGGGCAGCCTGTTCCAATGTCTGACAACCCTTTCCGTGATGAATTTTTTCCTAATATCCCATTTAAACCTCCCCTAGCACAGCTTGAGGCTATTTCCTCTCGTCCTATCTCCAGCCACCCGACAGAAGAGACCAGCACCCACCTCACTACAAACTCCCTTCAGGTAGTTGTAGAGAGTGATAAGGTCTCCCCTCAGCCTCCTTTTCTCCAGAATAAACAACCCCAGTCCCTGTAAGACTTGTTCTCTGGACCCTTCACCAGCTTGGTTGCCCTTCTCTGGACACACTCCAGCAACTCAATGTCTTTTCCATAGTGAGGGGCCCAAAACTGAACAGAATATAGCACCTTGTCTGTATAAAAAATCTTGTTGCTTGTAAACAACTATTTATTGGATGCGGAAGATTTAATCTTTTTTTTTTTTTTTAATTTCTGACCTATTATATCTCCTTTTATCTGGACATCTTAGCCTTAGCAGATTTTATCAGTCCAATCTTTCAATAATTTACGGTGAGTGCAATAGGGTTCCTTAGAAAAATTATAAGAAAAAACCCAACTCATTATTTTGTATCTAGTCAAGTTCTTAAAAACAGTTTTTCTTGGGTTTCCCTTTTTCCTTGCGCAGTTCTTTCTGAAGAGAGTGGACATTTCTGACTGAAAACCTCTCAGCTTCCTTAAGGTAATTTGGCATCACATATTAAACTGGAAGATGGAAAAAAGAAAAAGGGTTCAAGAGCATAATTTAATAAAATGTCATTCAATCAAGAATAATCTAGTCCATGTCTCTTCCCTAAGACCTGATCATCTAAACATCTTTCCTTGTTTATCTAGCTTGTTCATACAATGTGGAAGACCTGCAGCCTCCTCCTACTACAGAAAAATTCTGTAATGCCTGGGCAGAATCACCCTCACTGCAATTTAAGCTTATTACTTCTTGTCCTACTCTCTATGGACACAGCAAACAGGTTTTCCCCTTCTTTTCAAGAGCATTAAAAACTAGTTATTCAGCATGGTTGTGCAATTTTTTTAAACATTTTTTTTGGCTGCTTTAGGAAGGGGTAATGCATATGATGAATAGGAACAGCCAGTGGTAGAAAAGAAATTATTTGCACCTAGTGCTTTAAACGTCTAAGTCGTAGCACTGTATAAACACACGTAAATATTTAGTGGATATATAAAACACTGAGCCAGTGTTGCTGCCTTAACCTTTGTCAAACATCCTCCATATTTTGTACTGCTTGTGAAGCATTGCAAACAGGTTTTCTGTGCATTGAGAACACCTTTGTTTCAAACCTTATATTTATAATAATTAATTTAGGGAAAAAAACAACCTTTTGACTTTTTTCCTGTATGTATCATCTCATGTTGAAAATATAGTTTTGAGGAGCCTTAAGTTACTTATTCATTTTTTAAGTCTAAAGTCCATCCTAAACATTAAACAAACCTTTAATCTTGACCTGATTGTTCTATACCAGGCTTCAGATCAAGAATAGGGATGTAAATCTGCTGCTCATTCAGCAAAATGGCGATGCCGTCTGTCTTTTCCTAGAGAAACTACTTACCAAACGGCAGTCCCAACAAAGTAACCTACGGCAGATTTTATGGAGGTGTGTTACGGTGGGTAACGTCTCCAGAGACTGAATGCACGTGTTTTATCATTGTGCTTGGTAAAACATAACGATCCTGGAGCCTATTTCCTCTCTCTGCAGACAAACACTTTTAGCCCTTGCCACAATACCCTGAGCATTAATCCTTTAATTTGTTCGCTGCTAAAGTAGAACCAGCTCATCCCCTTCCATCACAAATCCCTCCCTGCCTCAGTATATTTCGAGACGCCATGAAATTTCTTGTGGTGTTTATTTTTTATTTACGTAGCTTTTGGTATTATCATTTATTGCATGTTTGTGCAAAACAGCCACCTGCTCCCACTGGGGAATAGGCTGATGCATGGATGACAGATCCCAGAGAAAATCTTGCAGAAGATAAAAGTAGCTATAGCTTCCAATGTATTGCCTGCTACTTCTTGTTCATAATAAGATGCTGTGACTCTGGGGCCAGGCCTCAGAAATTCACAGATAGGAAGTGTAATCTTTTAGCATACAAAACATCAAGTTGTTAAACAGAAGAATTCTGCTTACAAATATTTACATGCTGCGAAAGATGAGTTTGCAGTTAACGTATTGAGGCTAGGAGACTGGGATTTAATTCTCCATGCCATTGACTTGCAGTGTAGTTTTAAGCAAATTATTTATCTCCCTATACATAAATTTTACACCTGCGACGTAGCTGATAGTAGACCTTCCTTAAGCACACCCTCCCTGCCCCTATTTCTGAACATTTTATAGATGCTCTCTTTTACTGCATGTTCGTGTACTGTCACCCCAAATATTAATCCCTAGGTGCTGTGACCAGCAACATGTAGAAGTTTCTATAAATAGCTGTCTTTAAACAAAACACAGCAATGATGGAGGTCCATTCTCATTAAAGCCATTATATGGTAAGAGTGAATAAAGCCAAATAACATTAAAAATGATCAAAGGCGGGGGAAGATTGTTGGGTATATTCACATTAAGCATCTTAAGATGAGTAGCTTAGGTGTCTGAGGAGAGTGCAATGTCACCTGGAGGTCTTGCTGGGGCACGTGGAGGACATTCAGGTACTCCGGGGAGGGCAGAGCTTGGCTCCAGCAGTGTGTTTTTAAGTGCTTAAAACAAGTTAGGAGGTGGGGAGGGTGCTGTTCAGCCAAGGCTTTCTATAATCTGCATAACAATAAAAACAATATACCACAACTGCAAAATTTTAGCCCCTGTCAGCATCTTCTGCAGAAATTGAACTGTAATACGACAAGCGAGGTTTCTCTTTAGCTAAGCTAACAGCACACGATGTGAATGCTTTCCCCGCGCGGGACCTTGAAGCGTGCCACCCTCGGTGGTCAGCCTCAAAAGCAGCCTGCTTTCAGAAAAGTGGTTTCAAACCAATTCGTGGGATACAGAGGAATACCATGACACGGCAACGCGGCCGGAAACATTTGCAAAGGCAGTTTGGGCAAGAAGGGGAGCGAGAGGAAGACCGGGAGGGGAATGTTATCCCTGGGAAGCTGGCTCACTCTGCAGAGCCGGGTAGTTTGAATCCGGCAGGTCCCTGAAGGCTGTTAAAGCACCGAGCAGCCATCGCAATGGAACTGCTGATCTCCAACTTGTTCCCGCTGCCCTGGGACTGGAAATGTCCCCACGGCAGCCTTCCCACCCAGCTCCAGCACACTGGCACCCACTCCCGGGGCACCGAGCGGGAACCAGCTGATCAAAACAACATCATCCAGGTGGAATAAAAATAGAGGGAGAAGGGGAAGCACGAAATGTTGTGGGAGAATCATGAGAAAGAGATCGTCCGTACATATTCACGCTCAGATCAAGGCGTGCTCCAGCACGGCGGTGTTTCTCTGTTTTGTTTTTTTTTCTCCTTGCATGGTTTATTTACTTAAGCCCTAGAATGCTGGCGGTCTCCGGAGAGCTGCAAGCACCCACGGCCACAGGCTGCTGGCAGCTCAAATTTTGGAGGAAACCTGGGGCATCAACACGTTCAACATTCCCCTAGACGCAGCGCCGCTTGGCAGATTTTTCTCCAAAACCGTAATCTGGATTTGCTCGAGGGCTCTAGCAGAATAGATCCACCTGGGGAAACGTTGTAGGGGGAGGATTTAATCGTTTAACCTTCAAATGGAGGCTGCTTTTGTGTTCGGAGAGGGAGATGCAGATCTCCACACAGATATACTGCAGGCTTCCCAGAGAGATGTAATCATTATTCTTAACAGGAGAACTGGTAATATATCTAATGAAACGGTTTTTACTATCAATGAGGTGAATTTTTGCTAGCTGTACGTGTTATGTTAAATTCCCAAGCTGATTAAAATGGGGGGTTTTCTTCTTTTTTTTAAATTTTATTTGAAAATGGGCCTCTAATACTTGCAAATTCTTAAACATTTATGGATAAACTTATGAATCTGCAAGCACTTGCAGATTTCCCATGACAGCTTGAATCCCTATATTAAACCTCATCTGGTAACTGCCAGTGTCAAAATTATTTCTACTCTGCTGAATCAGCCTAAGCTTGTCATTGCATCCAAGAGAAGTGGAAAATTAAAGTGAATTTCATTGCTTCATAGCTTGCTACATGAAAAAGCATGTAGAATGAACAGCACACACAAAATTAAAATTTTAAATTAGATTAATATATGTTCTCTGGAGAGTTTCCTGTGCTACCAGGCAGGCAGTCTTCCTCAGTAACCACTATTATTTATTGATAATTTTTTTAAAAAATATTTTTGAAAGAAAAAAAAAATCTTTTCTCAGGTTGTCATGGCATTTCCAGGACTCCAGTTGAATGTTTTGCTACTGTTTCTAATGATAAACTTCCACATTCAGCAAGGATTGGAAAGTGGCGATGGTACATCCAATGCCACAGTGAAAAGAGAATCTTAATCCCTTCGGGTACCATGAGATCCAGCAGAGAAACTCTCATCCCACCTAAATTTTTGGTAGGTGAATTAGACCTTTTGTCAGTGCACTGCTGTTTTCCAGGTTGTGAGAAACAGTGAAATGTCAGAAGAGTGGAAGATGGGGAAGCTCCTTTTCATGCTACCTTGTAATTATTGGTGATTCGTCTCTCCCAGGTTGGTAAAATACCTTAAGAACTTATGTGAGTGAAAGGAAAGATATTAATGTAAATTTAATTCATTCATTCAAAAGTACATGCACCTAGAAGTGCTTTTGGGGAATCACAAAGCTTGAAAGAGTCAAAATATCAAATATTCAATTATTAGTGCTTCTGACATTTTGTGTATATGTTAATATTTTATTCCTCAAACCATTTTCTCTCCTCCTCTTATATCTTTTTTCCAGTCTCTCAGATGAATGTGGGTGAAATGAAATGCATTTTAAAGTGTCATGAAGTTTCCACAATGATCTCTTCCCCTGACCATCCTTTGGGAGGTGTTTTTTTTGGTGTGTTCAGTAGTAAGGACAGGAAAGGAAAAAACATTTTTCAGTCTTGGTTTGGAGCTTCTTTTCCCCACTCTGTTCCCTGGAACCAGCTTGTGCTTTGCCTTCTCTTTTCTTTCTCATTTGGCCAGATTCTCCTGTCATTTATGTTGGGTTTACACCAGTGCATTTTTGTCAGTGCAAGGAGGCCAATTTTGGTGTGCTTATTCTGATTTCAGCATATTTACCTTATATCCATGGATGTGGGAAAAACTGTGCAGTATGTATCAGGGCTTGATTAGATTTAAGTAGATTATTTATGTCAGTCCACATTCCTCTGATGTAGGAAAGATTTTAGGCTCTCGTACTAAGAGTACTCTTGTACTTTCAGGGGAAAAAAGTCTTCAATACTCCTTTTTTATCCTTTAGTGCCTGGATATTTGTATGAAAAATGGTTTGGGGAAGACTCTGATCATCCCATCTTTTCCCTTTGTGCCTCACATAACAACCTCTGTTCTTTCTGTGCTGAAGCCAGGTCTCGGAGAGACCCTGAAGGACCGACTGAAGCATCCCAGGTCCCCCTGGGACAGCTTCCTTCCTCACAGGGAATATGTCGGAAATGCCAAACAGCGTCGAAGCTCTTGCTTTCCTAAGGTAAACCCTTCAGGACTAGCTCCTGCTAGAAATGAATTGTGGTGTGGGTTCTCCATCAAAATGTCATTGTTAACTTTGACTTGATAATATGCTCTTAAGTATTGTTCTTACAGCTCTAAAAATGAGTAAGCTTCAGAGAGAGGTCTGGTTCCGCTAAGCAATCAAAGCTTTTGAAGAAACTTTTTGAAAAATGATTGCCTTAATTTATACTCCTCAGCTGCACTGAGACTTCTCATTGAATGGTCTCATTAAGGCCAAAAGAGGACATTGGTTACTCAGCATGACACTATAATTAGACCTTTTCTGTAGAACTTTGAATGTAGACACAAAGTTCTGACTGAGTGCATCACTTTCCCAAACCCCTGGTTTCACTGGTCCTGGGGAAGATTTGGTTCTGGCAATTTGACGGTGAAATTTCTCAAGAATACCTTTTGCAGTCCTGCTGCACTCTCAGTTCTCAGGACTCACCAGCTGAGGTTGCAGCTTGATTTTCCAGCCTGACTTTTTACTCAAGAAAAAAACATTTTTCAAGTATTATGAAAGAAAAAGGACAGTAAAGAGACAACATTAACATGTTTTAGGAGACCAATACATCCCGCTTTATAACTTCTCTTATTTTAGTGCAGGCACACAGAGGACATATTTTTACCCATCTGGTTGATAGCCTCCTTCCTTTAAATTGGGCTTTTTTTTGCTTCTCTCGACTGGAAGTTTAGAAGAGGAGACTACATTCGCTTGCAAAGGCCACTTAAATATGTAAGAGTTTTATCAGCAGAAAGCCTTCATTATTGGAAACACATGAATATGAGCTACTAGAGAGACACAGAGAAAATGCAAGAGACAGAAGGTGAGGATTAATGTTACGCTGCCTATCAGTAATGCTTAAAGGATGGGGAGGCTAGAGGAAATTTAAATAATGTTCTGTCTTCGGCAGCATCCATGCTGTGCAGGGATGGAGCAAAGGTATGTAACTTAAAAGCTGTACAAACTGGTGCAGAAATGAAATTACCTTTCCTACTTAGTGTTTTATGGCTGCTTCTTTCCACTTCATTTTATAGCCTGGCAAGGTAGATAATTCCTTGGATCTTCTCTGTCAGCCCATACCAACATTATTTTGTTTAAACCCATACTCATATAATACTGCTTACTCCCATTTTTGCCTTAGGGTTTTAGAGGTGTTTAGCTTTTGTTGTCCTCCTTTTGCAATCAAAAGCACAACCACACCTTATAGCATGGTATGTGTTGTGTTGGACATACATGCACACAGCATAGCAAAGAGAAAGGTGAGATTTAGGGCAAAGGGACGGGCAGCAGACAGTGACTTTCTGATTCCTCACTCTGCCAGAGGTAGGATTGCTAACCTCAGACAATTAATCCAAAATCTGCAACTGATTTTCCCATTATGTAAAGTAAGGCAATGTGAAGGCAAAACCATTATGCCTCCAGACTATGAAGGCTCTCTATATTCTATTATTATCAATATTGATATGTGGTGTGGCATTAAACTTACAAATATCAAAAGGGATTTTTTCATAAAGTATAAATAATTAGCATCGCTTTATTTCAGCTACGACATCTGTTAGTTCTTTTTTGCTAGTATCTTCTTCCTGCTTTTTATGCTGCAGAGTCAGATAAGAGACCAATTAAATGACATAACATGCTTAATTTCATAACCTGGGGTAATTTCATTAAAAGTAAGAAAAAGAAAAATGAAGGTTGAACATCAGGACAGCAGGTAAAGAAGTGTCATAAAAAATTCCCCCAGGGTATCCATCATTTGGGAGTCTTAAAACTAGTCTGGAAAATTGACTTCAGTGTCTATTCTAGGAAACAACCCTGCTAGCTTACACAGGATGGGCTGGAAAAACTTCATCACTTTGTTTCCCTGTTGTTTGCTGTGTCGTTCTCTGAGACACGACCAGGCAAGTTCTTTCTGTTTGCAGCCGAGGTCTAGTTAAGCGACATGGAAAATATCTTTCCTTTTTTACAACGATTATTTCCAGCTCCCATCGAGCCCATTATAGCTGCTGTGAAGACCCCAAAGCATGAGCAAGCTCAAGGGGTGGCTTAGAGCCAGCAGAGAGCTGAGCGTGGAGAAATCCCTCCCCGTCCCCATACCGGGGAGAATATATCTCCTGACACTCTCTCGCTAGAGCCTGCTGACTTCCAGAATTACCAGAATTTGTCTTGAGAATATTTATAACAAAAAGCTTTGTAACAACATCTCTGTCTCGGTCATAGCAAATGATACAACAACAGCTGTTTCCTCCCAATTAGTTGCATTTAATAGTGCCCTGAATGGGATGCAGAGGCAGTTCCTTAAAATGAAGATGTCAGAACTAATGGAGTGAACTATAGCAAGGTGTGATTAATTCTCTGGCAAACATTTTTCTTTATTAGGGGGCTAATTAGATTACTTTCTGAATTCTCAGTTAATAAAAATATTAAAACTTGATATTTATCTACTGCCAGATACTAATAGCTGGCATGTTAACTAGAACTTTCCTAGAACTGTACTTTATCTGGTTTTGTTAGCTCTGAGCCTTGCCACAGCCAGAGTGGGCTCAGACAGGCTTTATGCCGATTTCAGCATTGCGCTGTACAGTAGTCATAACACTATGTATCAATACACCAGGGTGCCGAGAAAATCAGAGCCCTATTATGCTAGGTGTGCTCTTACAGAGAAGTTTAGAGCCCTAAAGAGCTACTATCTAAATTGAAGTAAGAAAAAAAAAAAAAAAAAAAAAAGATAATGTATAAAAGTCCATGCTTTGTGGAGTTAGCGCAACAAAGAAAGTAAGGCAACAGTAAAGGTAGGAATCAAAATACACAGAGCAAGACTTCAAGTTCAGGTCAACTCTCCTGTGTCCTAGACGGATACCCTGAGGAAAATGATAACACGGCAGGTTACTCAGAGGTTGCGTTCACACTGAACTTTCTAATATTATTTAATGGTGGAGAATTGCCTGGGTGCAACTCAAGCCATGGAGACAAGCAAGGAGCCGGCAGCTGGACGTTGGTGTCTCCGTGGAGATGCCTGAGGAGGGAAGCGGGCTTGCGCAGCTGAGGGCAGAGGCAGGTTCTTAAGTCTGGTTTCAACAGTGGGACTGATAAAAGCTGTTAACTATTGAGGAAAAAGAAAGAAAAGTAGAAAAATGGACTTATGGCACTTGCTGCCTTTACTCCTAAAATGCAATGGCAAAATTCTTAAATCTTTAGACGAAAAGCTTCTGCCCTTTATGCCTGAAAGCTGCAATATAACACTTTCTTGTCATCAGTGTCACAAGTTATATCAATAAAACATTTTCAAAAAATCCTTATTCCAGTGTTGTGGCACCTGAGGGACCTGTGAGCCCACGGAGATGTCAGCAGAAAGTGCACACTTGTATCTGATCTCCTACAGGCTTACTACGAGCGGACACAAATCTGTTCCGTCGCTCCCGTAATATCCTGTTTTCCGAATGTGGCACATGTGGCACATACCTTATAGCACCT
This sequence comes from Aviceda cuculoides, assembly GCA_035590195.1. NCBI lineage: Eukaryota > Metazoa > Chordata > Aves > Accipitriformes > Accipitridae > Aviceda > Aviceda cuculoides. The sequence goes on from JAVJGG010000085.1 coordinate 39,298,697, forward strand.
TGGTAATGCATTTAAAAGAACTATTACCACACAGGCGTAGCCCCAGTTTGACATTTACACTGTAGCTTTTGTAAAAGCTTGCACAGGTATGATTGATTTATTATTTTTTTTAAAAAGGCAAGTATTTAGACATGGTTCGGAAACTGCTAGGAATCCTGAGCCAGATCTTTTGTATATGTTGCTGATGAACCAGCTGAAAAAAAGTTTTATATTTCCCATAACTCCTGGGAATATCTTCCTTCAGTAGACACACATCAGATCTGAACAGCAAAAGTGAAATAGAGGAGAACAGCAACACTGGAGGATTATAAGTGCTACCAGTGTTTCATAATTATCACTCTCCTCTTCAAATTTTGCCTGATAAAATTTTAACCTAAAAAAAAGGTTCTCTGAACTGTCACTAGAGCCAATTCTTTTGTGTTGCTTTCGAATTTCAGAAGTAGCAATGCATCCTCCAGTGTCAGCAGCCAATAAATTACAGATATTGATATTCATCCCTGCGTATCAGGGTTTTTTTCTGAGAAAAGTCTATTTTGAATAGAAACTTCTTCTCCTACCTGGTACTCTCCTGGTCACATGGATCCTTTTCACAAAGACATTAATTTTTGTCTAATCTGCAGCTTGTGTAGATCACCATAGCTTAATTTTCTTTTATTTATTGATGATCTGATTCAGCTGTGAACTTCCAATACAATATATGTGAAAGAGAGAAAAGGAAAGGGATTTACTAATTTCAGGTCAAGCCAAGCCAAGCCTGAAAGTGCATGTAGGTTTTCCTAGGTCATCTGCTGGCCCTGTGGGACATACTAAAGTGCCACTTTGTGAGAAATTGAAAAGCCATATATATATCTGGTGTTATTGATTCCCAAAATGGAGTGAGCTGTTTAAAACAGCCTGTGAAGCTGCAGCAATGATGGAAAGTGCTAGTCGAATCTCCCATCGTGGCTGGGAGTTAAATGCCATTATTATGTTGTTACTAAATGGGAGAGGGCTGAAGTGCAAAAAATCCAAAGTACATGTCAGTCCAGAACAATTAGGAGGATGAAAGCTGACGCCTTGATGCAGGAAGCTGCGGTGAAACTAAAATCAGGTTTTCCTTGTCAGATGACAGACAACGAAAATAGTTCTGAGAACAATTTAATGATAAATATTTGGGCCAGGAAAAAATGTGGTTGATTGATGGCTTCTACAACCGACTCTGCCCATACACCCCTGAAAACCTCGAATAATTACAGCAGGGCTTAAGGAGCTACTCTATCTCCACTCTCGTGTCAGAGAGCAGAAGCTGCGGGCCAGGCTCCGTAATGTAAATATAATCCGTTACGTGCTGTATGATACACATACGGAGAACCAGATGTTAAATACGAAAACCTTAAATGGCTACAGACAGGACTGGTAACCCTCACCTCAGACCTTCTCCAAACTGGGAAAGCTGCGTGAGCTGAGCCGTGAAGCCAAACCCAGTGAGATCCAGCGTAAGGGAGCAGGGAGTTGGCGACGGAGTGGGACAGGGAAGTCCTGAGACAGAAAGACAGAGAAGGAGGGAAGCAAAAACTTTGGGGGGGTGAAGGAAACGAAGGCCTTTCTCAGGAAAACTGTAAGAGAGCTTCAAGTAGTTTGTTTTTGCTGAGCAGGGAGAGAATAACTAAGGCAGAATAGTCACAGGCAAACATGTTGTTTCAGCTATAAATAGTTTACGTTCCCTATTTTCTTTTTGAATCCAAGCAAAACATTGATAATTTCAACAAAATATATATTATATATATTTGTATTAAAATCTAAAAAAATCAGGATCAATTTCTTTTAGCAACATACTTCACCCTTTATTCTCTCATGACATTTGTACCAGGTTACACAATATAGTGTGTACTACCATGGGCATACCATCTTTTCTCTGTTATAAAGCATGATAACTTTTGTTCTGTTATTAAATTCATTGAAATGTGCAGCTTAGCATTTTTAAACATTGTGTTTTCTATATCACATTATTTTCTGGCTGTCATGATGAAACCGTTTAGCCCTGTGACACTCTGATTAAGGAAAAAAAAATAAGCTTTCAGTGTACTAATTAGAGGAACAGCTGCACTACTATGAAACCATTTTTTCCCTGATACTGCAAGCAGCTGCTCCTGCTCAGCTCTTACATTATGTCATAACGTGGCATGTTATGTCATACTGTACCTATCACTGAGGTTTTAACTAACGCTTTTCATCTCACCTTTATGGCAGACGACAGCACACAGTCATTTACAGTGGTTCTGTTGTTAAACTTTGGTAACCCGTTGACATTTGAGCCCTGATTTATACAGCCGAGGACTTGGCCTTTTCTTTTCATATGCAATAACCTCAATATTACTCTCTTAAATCACACAGAGAAAGAGGTAATGCGAGGAACACATTTGCAGATATAGCAACGGTCTTCATTTTGATTTTTTAAACAATTCGATTTTGCACAAAGCTATTTTCTCTTTGCATGTATTCATAATTAATGACAGTCAATTGCTCTTTCTTTTCTGCCAAGGTTATTTTGAACGCCACATCGGTTCAAAAAGTTTCAGCAGAGAACTTTTATAAGCACTCTTGGGTCACCGATGACAAGATCGCTGTATAATTCTAACACATTATCTTACAAGCTGTCCCTTGATGTCTCCACTATAGTCTAAACACTGTCTGCTTTGATTGCTTCTATTTACAAATGGTCTCCGCTGTTCCAAAGTTTAAATACGCTCTACATGCCTGGATTTAATTTATTCCAATAAACGAAACTTTTCCATAAAAGCTGCCCTTTGAGTTACGAACATACCAGGATAATCCAAAGTCAAATGAAGTGTGTGCCTCCGAGTGGAGAAGCTCACCCGTTGCGCAGAGCGTGAGCCCGCAGACCCGCCAGGCGCAGGATGGCGATCCCTCATTCCTCCGTCCTTTCTTTCTTTTATCTCGCTGCTTGGACATGGGAGAAATTTGACCAACTGAGGTGGTGGGGGTTTTTTATCTCCTGCGTGCCCAGCAGGTTGGATCCATGCCCTTGGCAGGGTGGGGCTGGAAAAATTACGTTAGGAGTAAGGCAGTTTGAGGATAATTTTCTGAGTAAAGTGTTTTGTGTTGCCTGGATGAAATAATCCCAAAGGGAGCTTATTAGGACAATCTTTCAGTTTTCTAACACTAAGGATGGCTAAAAGCTAGAGTAGATTGCAGAAAATATAGATTTATCTCTGAAGTAAAGGCTTTCAAGTATGATTAAATAAACATCTACCAGTAATGCTTTCAGGACAGGTGACCCTGGCTTTTGTTAGTGATGGACCGAATAGATGTGTCACATCTTTTCTTCTTTTTAGTTATTCTTTGACACTTTTTTCCAGTTTTTTAATACCAATTTCAACACTTAAATGAATTCCAGTGGGATGGATTTTGAAACTTTTCAGTAAGATGAAAAAAAATACACCTTCGTTTCCCTGGCTGTGCTGATAGTTTCTTGAAGTTGACTTGCAGGACATTAGTTCAAAGGTACCTTTACAATAGAAGCAGCAAAATTTTCCAAGTCTTCAACACTTTCAAAAAGTAAGTCAACTAATGTAGCAAGTATTAGTAGATTTTCAGTAGGAGCAATTAAGAACCTGCCTATGCAATCGAAAAAAATGCAACAGCCAAACTTACTTGATGGTTTACAAGGTAGTTATGAGCTTTTGGTGGAAACACCTTTGTGCAGTAGAGAGATATTTGCTATGACATAACTTCAAATGTCATTGACTTCAGCGGTTCAAATTTACGGACTTTGCCTTTTCTTGAGTGACCCATACCGTGAGCTGACTACGAAGACTGAATGGTCAAATTCTTGCAAGTGCCGACACAGCAATGTGGCACCTCACCGCACGTTCCAGTGCTCTTGACATCTCCACGGCTTCTGAGGGGACCAGCACAGATATGGTTATACAAAGAACTAATTTTTAAAATATTATCATTTTGCCTGATACATGGCTTCATCTGAATTGTATTTCTAGGTGACTGTTTTACTGTCTTGTTTTCTTGGGCTGCAATATCACATAGTATATTGCATAGCCCTTTACATTACAAATAATATGCAAATAGAGATGTAGGAATTCAGAGGATTTTGAACTCACTGCTTTTCTACTTGCGTGTTTCGGTAACTGACCTCCAGATGATAAAAAAAACAACATTAAAAATGGGGTTTTTTAGCCTAGGTGAAGTGAAGACTTGTCCTTTCCATAGTTTTCATAAAAACGATGCCAGTTACTGCATTGCTGCCTGTGACACTGTGTCCTGCGGTACGTGAGGTAGGTGGGGATGGCACACAAAGCCAGCCGTGCACTAAAGCAGAGATTTTCAAAAAAGACACGGTGTGCTGGGAATTGCGTCTTCAGCACTTGTCCAATACTCTTTTCCTCTCCTCCAAGTAGAAAAATATTTTACCTTTATGAAATCATTGCAATTAATTCCTATGCTAACCGCTTCATCAGAGGGAACTGTGTTCTCTGCTCCTTCGTGTACTCCTCCAAAGATGAGAGGGTATGCGCAGCCCTCTACCAACCCCTTCAGCTAAAGAAAAAGTTGTTTCTCTTCTGTTTCACTGTCCACACATATATGCTTTTCAGGGACAACATAATTAAATATACGTTGCTTATTGTTTTCTCTGAGTAAGGGAGAGGCCTAATAGCTGCTAACGAAAAACGTGATTTTTTTCCCTTGGGCATACTGTCATTGCTTTGCTGGTCTGTCAATCAGACTTGTCGTTAGGAAAATTTTTTGCCTATAGCTTTTCCAAAAATACAGAGACAAATCAATTCATATAGCTACTATAATACTTCAAGTTTTTTAATCAGAAAAAGGATGATAAAATTTGGGGGAAAAATCCCAAGCTACTAATTTCAAAGTTTTACTAAATGAAATGCATTCATCTTTTTAAAAAATTAATATTAAACAACCTCAAACTTTTTAGAAGCCCAGAACAAGTGCAGGTTTTAATTTCACAAGAAAACCTTTAGTTTTACTTTTTAGTTCAAAAGGTTTTAAAACGCTTTTGTTAAAGCAAGTCCAAAGAGATTTCCCCTGATTTTTCAGAGCTGGTAGCTAAACAAAAAATCAGTTCATACTATTCCTGGGTTATTTGAGGAGCTCTTTGTTGTTACTCTTACTCTTCCAGTTTCATTCTCCTGTTTTGAGTAGCTGTTAATTATTTTATCAAATGTCGAAACAGACCTTAGCAACACGAAAGTAATAAAGAAATTAAATGGATTGCATTCACTCAACAAGGTAAGTTTTCTGAAGCCTGAAAAGTTCCTGCAGTGGAGAGTGAAAGGCCACTAATAACCTATTGTCCTTGAGAGCAACACTGAAAATAAAGAGGAAAAAAACACTTTCTTTGCTGCAAAGTGGTGTTTCATTTTCTGTCTCCTGTATATACTGCAGCAGACACATATACAAAAAACCCCAACCAAACAAACAAACCACACCAAGGAGTGCTCCCTAACAAGTTAAGACGATCTTTGAAGAAGAAAGTATACATCTTTCATTATGATCCTGTTGTCATAAACATTTAGTCCTATTCTTCTTCAAGGGCTTGCAAGTGATACTTGAAGCCCAATAAAAGTGAAGACTTGCTGATTCGGTTGGAGTTTAAAAGGAAAAGAAAGAGCTGGTGTCAGCTCTATCACCTCGCTGTCAAGGTTTACATCCTTTTCTGTAAATATTGGAATATTTAGCTAAAGTCCAGTCACGTGGGGGTTTTTTTTTCTATAAATCTAGTGTGTAAAGATAATCTTTACTTTGTAAAATTTGTAATTCATTCTTAATGCAGGTACTGCTTTGCTTGGCACACAGCCTAGGACAAGGACTAGGAAATGACTTTGAATGTGCATAAGTGACATTCCACATTTCCCAAACTTAACACATCCTTCTTGATCTATTGCCTTTTATCATCTGGGGTCTCATCCTGAAGCCCTTACTAAGGGAAAATTCTCTCTGTCTTAAAAGCTAAGCAAAGCCTTTCTGAATAAATCACCTGAGTTTTTGGTGTCATTGATCACTGAACCAAACTTCCCAATCATCACGGACCTTTTGGGAACAGGAGTGCGGTACCAAGCTTTGCTGCTCGGCATCGCTGCCGCTGCATTTTCCAAGCCCTTCTCCCATTTGCTGTGTCTTTCCTAATTCACTTTATCATTTCACTGCTTGGCTTTTCCAGATTAAGTAAGCTTACAGAAACTGGTTTAATCTCTATATTTGAATATTTAAACCATTTGTCCTACCCAGGATTTTCCTCTTATTATAAAAATTACTACCAGAAAGAAAGAATGTCAGAAGCTAAAGAGAAAATAAAATAATTGAAGGGGTATTTTACCTTTATTGAAGCAGCTTAAACAAATGCAGCATCTTGCTCTTCCTGACATAAAAGGTTTACATTGTTTAAAGCAGGAGCGAAATTCTCGTGGGTGTAATTGAGGGACTGTGAGCCCAGGCAGCTTTCCCGTTCAAAGCATCTGAGGAAGTCGTCCTCGATTTTTAAGTAATGTGAAGTACTATTAGTGTCTGATGAAATAACGAAGAGGATAATCAGCTGTCGGGTTGTAGAAATGGGTAGAAAAGTCCAATAAGCTTTTCTGAAAGCTATGCTAAGTTTTCTTCAGATGTGTTAATAACAAAACCAAATCATTTCATTGTAAATGTTATTATTGCAGGAACTATCATACATCCTTCTTTAGCTGTTATATCACAATTATTTGAAAGCAAAAGTGAAGAGCTGCAAATTAACAAACTTCAATTATTGTTGTTAAACTGCAAGACTTTTTCCTTTCTTGTCTGAGAGACATAGCAAATTTTAGAAAAGCTGACAGATCATTTTCTCTATGCTCTAAAGTCAAAGCAGCTTTCACATTATCTAAAAAATGCAAGTGATATACAGCAATTTTTGTAACGTTACTCCTATTGACAGTAACTTCCAAATTTACAGTCTAACAAATTATCATTTTCTCCCCTTGATTCCTTCTAACTTCTCCCAAAAGATTTGTCTATATTTCTCCGAGGATGGATGTGTGTGTACCTGGCGTTGAGATGAAGAGCCTGGCATCAAAGTTCAGCAGCTGACCATGCCACAGCCTATGTGATAGGAACTTGAACGAGTCTTCCTGCACCTCAGCTCTGTGTCTGTGAAAAAGGCTGGTGATATTTTTTCTTCCACATGTTTTATCTCTTCATTCAGTCCGCGAGATCGAGTGTCAGTATATGTCCCATTAAGAAGCAGAGCACCTAGCACAGGAGAGCCTAAATTGCCGATCACTCTTTCAAAAGCAGCAATACAAAGAGATTCGGCATTAGATTAATGAATGTAATGTGTCCCAAAATGAGGGAAATAATTTCCACCGTAAGCATGTTCATTTTCCTTGGGAAACTTTACAGGGACATTCAGAGGCACTGATGAGCGATAGAAGCAATGCTAAAAGACCAATAAAATAGATGAAAGTCAACATAGACAGACACTAGCAGGTCACCTTAGATGGTTTTGTTTAAATTAAAAAGAAATATGAAACAATTTAAAACTGGCCTTTCTGCTAGATAATTCTTTAGAAAATTGATTAGTAATCTCACAGGTTACCCTTTTCTTTGCCTTAGTAATTTACAACTCATATCATCCATCTACCACCAACACATATAAGATTAGCAGCTACCACAAATCAGTAGCTAGATAAGATCACAGTGTACTTGCTCATTTAAAAAAAAATGCACAAAAGTTGACAAATTCGAGGTTCTGGGGTAGGGCTGGGGTTGAGGACAGACTGCTCAAGGACTGAGATGCTTCTCAAAGGTACAGAATCCTTGCACACTAATATTGTAGAGTCTGAGAACTCAATACAGACTACTTATGTTTTAAAAATTACCCAGTTCCAGTTACAAGAAAAAAAAATAAAATAAAATGTAGTAGAGGCAATTTCAACTGCGAAATGTGAGTGAGCAGGTGTAAACAGTTATAGAAGTGCAAGCTTCAGTTGGTCTGAAATGAGACTCCTGAGGGCTTAAACCTGACCTTTCCTGTTTAAACATATACTATCCTGACCATATTTATGAATATATTTATGGCATATGTATTCATAGCGTTTATGTACTCAGAGACTGATCTTCCAATCTCAGAGACCAATCATCTGGCAGTGTTATCTTTTTTCTTCCTAGCCAAAAAACCCCAACCCAACTGTCAGAGTTCAGAAGTCAGCAGATAGAAAAGATCGATACCTTTTTTTAAAACTAATTGCCAATAAAAAATAAGATGTATCCACTGCCTGGCATATACTTTAAATGCCCTTAACTCTTGAGTATGCAGAGTAATAGACTTCTCAGCTCGTCAGAATATTAAGCCCTATTCTGCAGCGCTGCCTACCCAGAATTTGCACAAGATGAGGCTGGGATGTAGCTGCATGCTGACATGTTCTCAGCTAAGTCCTAATCTTAAGTTTTGCTGAACAACCTCCTGCAGCCTTCAATTACCACTGCAGAACTTTGAAATTGGATCGGTGATGGCTTTTCTGACGAGGAGAACATGATGTGATTTTTGTTGTACACAGCCAGCTATAGAGTGCCAGGTTATACTGTAACCAGTTTTAATACTTATTTTTAATTATAACTTTGCAGTAAGGAGTAACGATAGATAAAGTAGTCTCTTTTGTCTGAGTTCCACAAGAGACAATGACCGTTATTCCTCTAAGGAGCATTTCACTGGGAAAAAAAAACAAAAAAAAAAAAAAAAGAAGGAAAAAATGTAGAAACCTATGATTCCTCCTTGAAAAGAGGAGGCAATATATTTTCTCCCTGCTCAGCAAATTCATCTCATTTTTTAGGTAACATAAGTCCTGTCATCATCTTTTATTTTCTGTCACAAGCAGAATGGTTTAAGTAGTCTCTTTAAAACAAGCCCTTTCTTGTTTGCTTGCGATGTGTCTGTGGGTAGGTCTTGATTTGTACCTGCATTTGCCATTTGTCACCTTCATTTGATGAAAATCCCTCAGTGCCCGTTGCAGCAACTAATCTTCATTCCGCATACACTCCTCGGAGTTTCCTTTTTTCCGTCCAATTGGACATTTTCCACATTATTGTCAGTGTTTTCTGAATTCAGCCAGTTACAGACTCTGGAAGAAGGTGGGCAGCAGAGTCACATAGTGGAGGGGTGGTGGGAGTTGCTCCTTCCCCAGCCCTGCGCCCTTTCTCGAGGGTCTGAAAATGCCCTTGCAGTTACCCAGTAATTATCCGTACCTGCTCCTTGCCCAGGGAAGGCAGATGCTGCTACCAATCTGTGGAGAAAAATCCCTTTATGTCTAAGAGAGCTCTTAAATGGTTTGTTGTGTTGCAACCTGTAATGCTAAAGATCTGGGGCAGGGGGGGCAAGGTAGCCCAGGCTCACATGGGTCACACTTCACGGTACTGACTGCGCACCTAAAATAGGAAACACTCTTGGAAAATTAGTAGTGGCTATTTTTTTCTAATTATTAATCATCTGATTTATATTTTAAGGAACTGAAGTGTATTACTGGAAAAATGCTGCTTTGGAAGTGTTGTGGAGGTGAACTTTGTTTAGAAGAAAGAAAATCCTCTATACTGCATTGCCCTCATACAGTGGTATTTGTCCACCAGCTCATTAATCCTTAGTAATAAATATTAACGTACTACAGAAAGTACTGTAAGCCAAGCAGTGCATTTTCCCTTACAGCTCTGCTTAGACTTGTGAGTTTAGAGGACTTTTGTCATGGGACATTACCCAATAGTCAGCTTTTCCTCACCCTTCTAGCTTAAGCCAAAACTCTGCCTGGATTTCATTTTCCCTTTTGCTTGTCTCCTCTTTGGATGGCCATCGCTGAGCTTTAGGACTTAATGTCATATTAAGCATGAGGTGTAGTTTACCTGAGAAATATTAAATAAGAAATATGCCTAAAGTACAATTATGAAGCTACGATAATACTATATGCAGTTACCAAACTTGGAAAGACCTCCTTCAGAATGAATTTTAAAAGGCTTCATGTATTAATGTTGCATATTAATGTTCTAATTCTATATTTATTTTTTTTAAGGATTCCTGGGCAATTTTCTTATTCTTTTCTATATGCATTGTTCTAAATGTATAATATGCTTTTCATTAAAAGAGTAGACTTTTCTTCTCCAAACTAAACTCGTAAATGTTCAGCTTATCAGGATTTTCACCTGCATTTCTGGAGCAGGAAAATCTATATTCTAAGTGCTGTGTGGCCCAGAGGGACAAGTGAAAGAGCCTAAATAGGCAGCGATTTCTTAGTTTATGCCAGCAGCTATGTTTATCATCCCTTGAAGTGACAGCTGTTCGTCATGCATTCTTTGTCTCTGTTTCACAGATTTAACTCAAAACTGTCTTTTGCCTCTGTTAAATGGATTGTTGGAAAAGCGATGTTATAAAAAATCCATCTCTGATAAGATTATCTCAAGAATATGACGCCCAAACAAGCAGATCCTTTGTCAGTAAACCAGCAGAACCGTAGGCAGTGTAGACATCTCCAGAAAAACTACTTCAGATTTATACTGCCATCAGTCTTGCACAAAAAGACTAAGGCATAATTGTAGTTTAAAAAAAAAAAAACAAACCACAACTAAACTTTCAAATTAGCATGTAATTGGAATAAAAATGTTGATTAAGATTGCTAAAGAAAGATATATTTTCCAAAGAAAATAGTGTTACTGTTACAATACCCCAGGTCTGGGGATTTTGGTTTTTTCATAGTGAACATCACTCATCGCATTCAAAAGACTTTTTCTTAGGCCAAGGTAATACTGGAAGATGCAGCTCGGCCTCACAAGGATGAAAAAAATATGCTTTTGCTGGGGTAAGCAAGGTTTCTCTTTTTTCTTTTTTCCTTTTTCAGATGAGAGAGACTAGAAAATTGATCCAAATGAATGTTTCATGTTTCATGTAAGACTACATCAGGCATTAGCTTTTCCAAAGGTTAATAAATCAAGGGCTACCTAAAACAAAAGCAGGCAAACAAACAAACAAACAAAAACTCAGTTGGACAAAGCTTACTTCACAGGAAATACAATAAACACGTGAAATCTGATATACCACAAGCAAAATAAAGATTCATATTTTATTCATGGATTCATCAATGGTTTCAAGAGACTACCAACACAGACAGATTTTTTTATGCCACATTAATATTTTATTGTTTTTTATGGAAGGGAAAAAAATGAACAGCGAGGATCAAATGGTACAAATAACATTTAAAAGACAAAGGAAGAAGAGGGATTTAGAATTAAGAAGACTGAACAGAAATGAGAGGGAAATGGTCAAAACCTACTGGGCAGGTCGGGGGGTCACACGCACCCAGGGTCTTCACACGGAGCTCACAAGGCTTCGCTCTCCTGCTTCCCACCTGTAAGAAACTCATCAGACTTGGCTCTGACAGCGGCCAAATTTGTGTTCAGAGAAGCGGCTTGCTCCTTGTTTGAGAAAAATGAATGGTCAGGGAGAAAATGAAAATAGTGTATCTGAACCTAATTAAATGTTTTTCAAGAGAAATAGCAAGTGAGCACACGGAGTGGTGTGCTGAAGCCCAGGAAAGTGCCTGGTCACAGTGCTTTCCCTCCCCTGCACCATTTCAAGCTGTATTTTTGCTGCAAAGTGGGACTTTTGCCTCAATGCTCTCCCACGCAGGGAGCTCACGACCCCTCTCTTGGCCAGGCCGAATCCGTCCTGCTCTCACCGCCTTGCAGTCGTTGCAATTTTAGCTCATCCACTGAGAAAGGTGTAGCCCCAGCAGCACAAAAATTTCCAGACTGGAAGATGTCTTTACTCCTTGAAGGATCACAGCCTCTGCCAGCTTTGAATCAACTTTTTTTGCCCCTTTTTTTTTTTTTTTTTTTTTGGCAGAGGTATTACAGCTGAAAAATGATGGATTATTATTTCTTACTTGTGTTGGAAAGTCCATGCCACAGTCGAAACTCACCGGAGAAATTAGCTGCTTCTAAGTGGCAGAAAGTGTACTGTTAAAGTGAAAAGAAAACAAGGAGACAAAACCGAAGTGCTTTGTCCAAGATCATATAGCTATAGTACCACCGGCTGGAGCGCTGAGCTGAGATTTGAGATGCGGTGTGCGCTCTGCAGGGGCATCACTGGTTTCACTGGCCTACATGTGGACAGTCTGCGAGATGCTCTGCGCCCACCCAGCACCATCTCTGGGTGGAAGCAAGGAAACTCCCAAGAAATGCACATTGGACAGACATAACTTTAGCTTTAGCCTTGATTTCTAGAGGCTGGGTTTGCTCCTGATTTGTACTCACATAAAGACGGCTGCAGAAAAGATTTTTCCAGGTCTCTGAGTCCCCCAAGCACCAAGCCAAGATGGTTTTCATCCATATTTGTGTGCAGGGTCCTGCATCCGTCATCCTTTACATCACAAAATTATTAGAAGGCTACAATGTATTCTGTTATATGTTCTATCACATTACAGTTTTTAAAAATATTATCTCTGACTATGTATAACCTGTCCTGTACAGAAAAAAAAATATTCCTGAGAGTGTTTGATCTACGAAACTTTACTGCATGGGTGAATAAGCCCCACCTGCAAGATATAAGTGTCCTATAATCTGTTCTTACACCTCAGGCTCTCAGACATATTTCTGCAAAAGGTATCGTACAAGCATGGCCTTCCATTGTGGAGTGGGAAAAAAACTTCGAGGTATTCATAGACATAGTCCATCTAAAATTATTTCTCTAAATATATAAAGAAAATTGATCCTGGAAGAATTATGAAATACAGTAATTAGCCAAATAATTACATCATAGCATTTGTTGATTTTGTTTCTTTAAAAGGCCTCTCCCAAAGCTACTAGACTTAAAACCTGTCCAGTGTGACCAGAAATAAGGCACAACCTAAAACTCTGTTTGTGTTTAAATTTGTTTCAATCTGACAGTCTGTTGACAGAGCTACTCCAAATTTACACTGAGGCAACTGTTGGCACAATTTCTCCCACAGTTAAATCAGTTTAAACATTTTCCATAAATGATTTAAATGTTTTCATTTCCATAAAGAGAAATCCATCAGCAACACTTTAAAACTTTTCATTTTTTTTAATGAAATGTTGAAGACATCATCTTAATTTATCTTTAAAAATGAAAAACCCTATAAAAAACTTGAAAATCCTAGCTGTTTCTCTATAGTTTTGCAGTAGAATAACAAGATAAACTGAGATCAAGAACAATTAAGAAAACATATTTTAAATAATTTAAGGATTGTGGCATGCAGTGATAACAATTTAACTATAAAAGCATCTTGTTAATCTAATAACAGGATAACTAGATAGTGGTCCATACACAATATCTTTGCAATGAAAAGAACATATCGTTCTGAATGGAAAATTAAAAAAATATACCCATCCTTCATCATCTATTCTTTGGTGATAATTGTTAGTATTTATTGTTTGTGCTGCAGCCATAATTACCTGTGGGAATGCGAGTTTAGCATTATAAAATCACACAGGAAGAAACAAATCCTCCCCTGAGGAGTTTACAACCTACTTTTTCTACCATGAAGTGTGGGAAATGTACGGTATTTCTCCTTAGAAACCAATCTCCTTTGGGTTTATTTTGGTTTGGTTTGGTTTTTAGCCCCTCAAATTTAAGAGCACTGACTTCAATGATCTTTCAGAGGATGAGTATGAAAGAAAAGATGTGTCTGTCCTGTGTGGACACCAGAAGCCTTTTTCTACTTTAGGAAACAAGCTAATTTGACAAAGCCGTTCTTGCCACGCATGTTTTCTTTTAAGCCATCCTCACGCACATTTTGGCCTCTAATGGGAACCACTTCGGTCCCAGGATTTTAATATCCCATGTGCTTTATGTAAGCCCCATATATTACTTATTGAGTGTGGTTCAGCCCTGCTTGCAGAAGCAGACACATCTCGTACAATTGGCCAAGGAGAAAAGGCAGCCAGACTATTCCTGATAATGGATCAAACATGGATTAACTCCTGGGCTGGACACGGGGCCCAGATACACCATATCAAATTGTTCCCTCTCAGCTGAAAGGGAGCATCTGAGAGAGTCTCAGTGGAGTGGAGAGAGCTAAAGGGTGCCTCGTTCCATTACAGCTGCGATTTTCCTTCTGAAGACTGTTATTTCTGCTATTTCTATGCCACTCTAAAGTCATGTGGGATTCATCCAGACTTAGGGAGACATGGGTAACTGCATTAATTTTGAAAAGAGAAGGGTTGGGGTTTTTTTCTATTTTGGGAAATTTAATGCAAGCCGCTTTGCACAGAGGCCATTTTTGTCATGTGTTTGTAGAGCACTTTGTGTGCCTCGTCTATGACCAAGCACTACAGCAGCAAGATAATTGGTGTGTGAATTCTCCTCTCCTGCAATCTCCTCTATCTACTCCCCTGTCGTTTCCTCTGCCATCATGCCCTACTCGAGACAAAGGATTAATGCCAGTAGTGTCAGGTCTTCCCACGTTATGATACTACCTCAGAGATTGACCTCCAGGGCAGATGCTGCTCCAGAAATAATATGAATAGTATCAATAAACGTGGTTGCTGTCTGTGCTGCAGTTACAAGGTGCTCAGTATTGTTCAATACCTACATGTAAAGATTCTTGTTGTTTTATATAGTTTTATATCGTCTGCATATACAGTCTGGCTGTATAATTGTATAAATCTAATGTTAGGAACGGGACGGGTCATTTGATTTGAAGATCTTGCAATGGATAGTGGGTTTATCAATGTTGGCTCCAGATGTTTTCAGCTCACTGAACGAGAACTTTTCTCTTCAGTGGGCTCACAGATCTCGTCACGTCTCAGGTGAGTTTTCTGTCCTACCGAGTCCTGGATAACCTAAACCAAAATATTTTTGCCTGATTTCCATCATACTTTCTGACTGCAGTTATTGTTCCTTGATCCTAGCTTTTTTTTTGAAAATGGGAATCAGAAATCTGATCTATTTCAGTGTGGAATCCACTTTCAAAACAAAAGAGTGTTGGTGAATGCCCAAAGTTGAAAACTTTAGGATTCAGATCCCACTTTGTTTTCTTTTTTTTCTTTTTTCCATTTTTTTCCTTTTTTTCCTTCTTTTTTTTCCTTTTCTTTCCTTTTCACAGATTCATATCATAGTAGAGGTATTGACTGGAAAGGACCTCCAGAGGACACCTAACCCAGCCTCCTGCCTAATGCAGGACGGTCAACAGCATGAGATCAGGTCAGCGGTGGCTTTCAGGGTGGGTCTTGAAATCCCCCAAGTCTGGAGATGTCACAGTTACTCTGGGTGACATGAACCAGTGCTGCCTAGTCAAGAAGTCTCTATAATGTCCGGCCACTTCCCAGCAGACAGCACCAACGAGAGTTTGGCTCCATAGTTTTATAATTTCCTTTCCAGAGAGCCTCTCGGGCAAGGTTGGGCCACTCTAAGGGGTTGACCATCCAACCCAACCGCCTCGGCTTACAGAGGAGGAGGTTGGGGAACCTCCATACAGGCTCTTATCTCACCACAGAGAGGAGTCAGGTTAGCTGACCATGGGTTGCTCTTGGTAAACCCTTTCTGGCTGAAGGACTGCTCATCCTGCCCACATCAGGCAACAAATTCCATGAGGATGTGTTCTGGGACCTTTCTAGTGACCACAAGGAAGTGGGCCAGCATCCGTCAGCTCTGCTACAACTGGAAGTTTACCACTGAACACAATACACATCAGCCCATCTACCTCTGCAGAAAAGACACCAAGAGGAATGGAGCTCAGTTTCTTTGGGTTCTCTGAGATATCATAATCATCTAATATATTGCTGCACTACTTTACTAATTATAACAGCAGCTATATATCTCGTTCCTCTTTCGGGAGTTTCTAAACAAGTTCTTAGCTTCCCAGCCAAATCTTTACAGTTCAATTTCTCCTGGAGCACTAGAAAAAAAAAAACAGCAATCATTTGCTGGAATCATGAGCAGCTAATTTGCTGAGTTTAGTGGCAGGAAGCCTAAAGATAATCAATCCAGTTCTTCTCTACATATATGAATGCAATACAGCATGCTGAGTATGGTAAATTATGCTGTTCAAAACAAGATGAAAAATCTTATCAGGTGAAACTGTAGATAAATCTTCACTGGCAGAACATTACGCTTCAGAATATCTCTAGGTTCTTCGAAGACTTTCCCAGCGTCTAACATAGTCAAAATCCATGCACAATTGGATAATTACACTGAATTAGGATACGTTTATGTTTTTACCTAGAAAAGCAGTTACATTTGCAGCACAACCTTCCAGTTTGCTGCAGTTTTTCCTCCTCCAAGTTCAAGCAGGAATTTGGACATAACTAAGTTCACATGGAAGTGTTTAATTTTTAAAAAATTCCTAGTCCTTTACTGGTTCCTTGTTTTCCTCCATGTACTTTTTTTTTTTTTTTTTTGAGCATTATCTGGTTCTTGCTTAGATGAAATATAATATAGCAAAGTTCATCTTCTGTGCAGTTAGCAACCCTCTTTTCTGTTTCATCCAGCCATATCCAAACCAGATTTCTTAGATACATCAGTCAGCAGAGGTACTTTTCTCTATCAAGCACACAGTTTAGCTCATTTCAGGCACTGAGGCAGATGATATAAATGTGAGCTGAGCTGGGCAATATAAAACTGCCTAAAATCCTTCTGAGGCTGTATAACTTCATAATTCTCCTGAGGTTCACTGAACAGTAATTTCTCTCTTTCTTTCTCCTTCTTTTAGGTGGGTTTAACTGACATGACCAAAACTTATTGCCTGGAAGTAAAAAAGGAAAAAACCCTACTGTATATTTTACAGCTAGGTTGTAATTGGAGAACAGCACTTTACTAGACCTGCCGTAAAACCCCTTCATTGACTTCTGAGCAGTGAAATATATACAGACTTCAGATGAAAAAAAAAAAAATAAAAATAGAGGAACCATTTCCACACAGTTGACATTAAGGGCTGTACTGGGTTTTTAAAGTGAAATCCTGAATAGGGAATTGATTCACATATTCCCTCAAAATGCCAAAGAGTTATGACTCTTCAAGGTCTGGAAAAGGAAGATTTGGGGCAGTTTGTACTCTCTCTGGTATTAATAGCTTGCTGCATGATGAGACTTCTCCACAGCTCTCCAGAAACTTTTTGGGAACCCAGAAATGTTCCATATTTTGTTGTCTTCAACTTCAGGTTTTATACCCTGCTATGAACAGCAATTCTTATGAAAACAAACAGACAAAGCGACAAGCAATATCCTTGGCAAAGTTCAATTCCATTGGTCAAGTTTTGGGCACATACGAAGCAATGGCTCCCCCCTGCAGCCCCCTGGGCTAGTTCCGTGTTAGCGCACTGGGCCAGGTTACCCACCGGCGAGTGCCAAAGGGTGAGGTAAGTCCTGAATTCAAGTACTTAAGTTGGAACAATTCTGCACGCATCAACATCTGTTACTTTTTTGACCTAATGGGTGTGTACACTTTTAGAAAGAAAACCTGAAATAAGCTTTGATTGCAAATTTTCAGATAAGCTCCTTTAAAGACAAAAACAAATGAACGGTTTCTTCAGCCTCACCATTTCTTTTAAAGTGTATATGTAAGGTCACAGGATGAGAGCAGATTCATAGTAAAATGTTGTGGCCCACTGGCCTCTGTAAAGGAAAAACAAAAAGGAAAAGGAGCATTATTCACCCTTATTGCACTAATACACCTTCTCATGGCATCTGTAATGCCTGCGTGCATCTGAATCGAAGAGTAAAAACTAGCGTAACAATGTTGTGCTCTCTAATTAAAGAGTAGTGAATAATGCTGGTGATAAAAATAGTGTCATAAAAGGGTAAGAAAATTGCTTCCCCATAATAAAAAATGTCTCCATTGGGGTCACATTTAGTTTTTATGGACTGACAAGGAAATCAGTCTCAGTAATATATTGTTAACCGACTGTTCCTCTGATCCTGAAATGTCTTCTCCACTCACATACATATTTCTAGCTTGTTAGGGTGACAGCATGACAGTACAAAGGACTGGGATGTATGTCTATGCATTGTAAGCATAACTTTTAGATGCTCTGAGTCAGGATTTTATAATCAGGTAGCAGAGCTAAGTAAATGGTTATGTTCTACATCTTCCCCCAAAATAATAAAAGGCAAGTCTGAAGCAGCTCTGGATACAGGGAGACTCTGCAAAGCTCTTTTGAGTTTTTAAAATGTATGATTGGAAATATCTGCTGCTTTTTTGTCTCATGTTCCTCAAAATCTGATCAAACGTTAAAGATGATCTGAATTTTCATGGGGGAAAAAAGCACATACTTCCGCCATTATCTCCTTTTCTGCTTCCTTATAAATCCGAACTGGATAGCATCCAATTTCTCATCGCAACTGCCTCTGGAAATGAAAGAGAGCCTGAATAGAGGAGGAGATGAGCTGCTTTAAATGCTTTTTCATAGTTCTTCTCACTGCTATGAAAGCTTCATTAAAAGCTGCAGCTTGCTTGTTTTCTAACTCTTCCAAAGTAATAAGCATATAATTGTGCTGAAAACTTGGGAGGAGTGTATCACTGCAAGTCATTATGGCAAAATTTTATTTCAAGGTCCTTTTGCATTTTTTTGGGAATCAGAGACCTCTGTCATTCACATCTGAAGAAAATTCAGAAGAAATAGTGTCTTTTTAAAGAGGACTTTGAAAATTTGCAGTCGATATGTCTACATAAATTACTTCTTCATAGACTATTGACTGTGAGTACATGTTGTGTAGCATAACAATTATTTTGCCTTTTTTTGTCTTCTTAACCTACATTCAAAATATGTCAGATAGAGTGCTCACCGCTAACATATGAGCAGCCCTTTTGCTTTTATTTTGATTTGTTGAGATGGAGAAACGTGAGTAACGATGAAGAAAATTTGTGATGCCAGAATTTATTACAGCCTATTCTAAAATATTCAGCTACAGTGGTAAGATCCACACACGCTATAAATGATTACATAGACTCCCTTCTAATATCTGCTGTGGTGCAAAACAATCTTGCCTGCAGATGATAATAACTGCTCTTTTGAAACAGCTGGAAGGGATCTCAGACAGCACGGCTAGATGCATGCATTTCATAACACTGAGGATGACAACAATATTCAAAGCTCTTAAATCACCCTCCAAAATGACAGTCCTTCAGTATTGAAAATCCACTTTGTGGATTCACCAAATTCAATCCAATCTCATATTTACTTATGAAATTCCACTTCTGAAGTCCTGGGATATACTCTCTATGCGTGATGGAAGAAAACAGACTTTTGCATTGTTCGAGGCTGAAGCTCTGTGTTATTTTTTTTCCGATTTACCCCACAAATCACAACCCTAAGCATCCCAGTGTGCAACACAGTGGGGAAGAACACAGTATTTACAAGATTTTAGCTCCCACTTAAAATGCAAGGGTAATTCTTGGGGTGAACTTATATTACCTAAGTAAGCCTAATGGGAACACTGGCAAAGATAGTCAGATGTGGGTTCTGTTAAAGTGAATATATGATTCCGTAGAATATATTTTCCGTGAAATATGTTTCCTAGCCGTGTTTCCTTGCATTCTGCCAGTCTGCAGCATTAATTATCCTATGTAAAGATCACAGCTCCCAAATAGTCATTCTGAATCTCTGTTCCACCTTCTTGTTTCCAGTTTACTTCTGGGATCCCAGTGAAAATTCCTTCTAGTCTATAATGAAACAGAATGGATTCATATCTCATAAAAAAGAGCAACTATGAATTTTAAATGGTTGTTTTTTCCCACAGAATCTTGATAGCATCAGTTTTCAAGCTTTCCCCAAGCTAACTCCACACCAATATTCAGAAATAAGAAAGTATATTTACATTGGTTAATTTTTTGTCACTGCTTGAGAAAAATAAATGGATATTCCAGAACAACAGAAGTAAAACCCATAGTGAGGCCAAACATATCTCCTGCTCCCATTGAACCAGTGGAAATTTCCTGGCACATTAAATAAAGATTGGTAAAGCTGGTGAAAAGTCATTGCTTTACTTTATTCTTCTCTTCTTTATCAATAAAAATCTTGCCACACAAAAAATGGCTTTAGGATTTTATCCTCTGATTGAGAGGCTTTCCTGATAGAAAGGAAAGAATATTCACAGCAAGTGAAGCAGATTTTGTGCCACAGACTTTACCCTAATCCAGAGGAAAATGTCCACAGAAGCCAAATCTTATCGTAGAATTGAGGATGGAGGGTGTTCCTAGAAGAAAATATTGAGCTACTTACCCCCCCTTTTATTTCTCCTGAATTCCTAATTTTCAAGCAAGAAATGCCCCAAGAGGTGTAAGTACTAGAGGTTCTAGAAGTAAATCCTAAATTTATGATCTACTCTACTCAATCAAAAGAGTATCCAGCCATGAAAGCCAACACAGCTGGACCGGGAGTTTTGAAATGACTCCTGAACACAGATGTGGCTCTTTTGGGTTTTGTTTTGTTTTGTTTTGTTTTAAATACCAGCTGCATTTTTCTTCCCTTTGTGCTTAATTTCAAAATCCAGGGAGGAAATGAGTGAAATGTTTGCTTTGCTGTCTGTGTGCCACAATATATGAGTTTTCATCAAAACCCTCAAATATTTTCAGGTAGAGTAGTCTCTAGACACTCTCAGAAGCAATTAACATTGTCTGGTCTTATAAATGCATTCTGCCCGTACCTGTTTGTCATGTGAACTGTACAAATATTATTTTCGGGGTTTGTGGTAAAGCTGGGATTGCTTATCCCAAAGTCACAGAATTAACTGGGCAAGGCGAGCTTAGAAAACGATTTGGCATTGCCATTTGGAGCCAAGACATTTTGCTAACAAGTGTCACTGGGGCCTGAGCTGGGTAATTCTCTTGCTTGACACTAAGTGGAGGAAGAGGAGGGAAGGATGCTCCAACCCTGAACGGAGCTTTTCTTCCCCTTCCTAGGCAAAATTTCATGAAGAAAAGAACTTTGAAGCGTGGCCTGTGGGCAATTTTTTTCTCCATTCCCTCATGGTTGAGCTAAAAGTAGAGAGACAAGGTTGGCTATTAGAAATTGTAAAAAAAAAAAAAAAAAAAAAGAAATAAAATGTTTGTGGAATTTTACTGAGAAACAAAAATCAATTCAGAAAATAGGACCCATTATCATAAGCTTATCAACAACCTTTTTATGTATTTTCCATTATGGATAGAAATTTGCAAGTTGTTTTTTGCCAATTGCAACAGAGAAGGATCTGATGCTGAAGAAGAAGTACTTAGGCTTTATCCTTAAATATTTATTAGTACAAGAAGCAACGTACTGCAATGTTCTGGCTTTGCGTCACATTCGATTTGCTTGTGTAGGTACAACCTGTAGGCAGCTGTTACACCTAAGAAACAAATCAGTCAAAGGACTGAGAGACACTAATGCAAACCAGCCCTTGACAATGATATGCACAGCTTTCTAAAGAGGCTGCATGTATTTTTCTTTGTGCTTTGCATTTTTACTATGTTTCATAGGCTTAGCAGCTTGCAGTGCAGGAATTGAATGTGGCTACACGTCATTTTAGGTGTTTGAGATGCTTATCTGATTTATGTGTATTTTTATGTAATGCTGGTTTTTCCAAGGTGTGAGCAGAAGCTTTTTCACTCCATTTATTGCCTTGAAAATTTATATGAATTAGGCAATTATATAAGTTAGTATTTCAACAAGAGGGAGAAAGAAACCTGACAGGATAGAGTGGTACAGCTTATACAGAGCTTATAAGTGTCCTCAGGCCTAGCTAAAGTCTTAACCCTTTTCATGTTCTCATAACCCTTCCTGCAATGACAGTGGCATCCACTGTTTCAATACAAAATACTCTGAAAAAAAAAATCAAAAGTGCTTCAAATCCCTCTGCCTCAGACTTGCCAGTCATGGCCCATTTTCGGGATTACTGAAAGAAAAAAGAAATTATTCCATTCAGTATTTTTTCCTTGTAAACCTGCTGCATTCTGGGAGTCGTAGGAGCCCGCCCTCAACAGCGCAGAAGGCAGTGCCAAAATCTGACAATAAGACTAATAAGATGAAATCACTGTCTGTGGGCAAAGGAAAGCCATGTGATACCTCCATCAGTGAGGCTTTCATACGCAGTGACTTGAAACCCTTAAATAAATGGAGTTGATTGAGGTGAGCCAGAGGCAACTCAGCCACCAGCTCCTCCAGAGCCAAGCAAGGAGAGGATCTAGTGCAGCAGAAGGAGGGCAACGCTCCTTCGTTAGCAGTGAACTCCTCCAAACTCCGAAACATCTGCTGCGGTGGTAATGAGGAGACCCTTAACTACGAGGCCCTTTCTGAGCAGCTGCCTTGTCCACAGGTCCAGCTTCCAGATGGTGTGTCAGCCTCAGGACCTGAAAGCGTACGCTGGAGATGAGGGAAAGTCGGACAGTCCTACGAGCTGTCAAGTAGAGAAAGTGTCCCCAGGAGATGACTGGCAGTTTAGCAGAGCAGACAAGACAGTATAAACATAAAAATGGAGACAAACAGAGCAGATGCAGGGAAGCCAGCTCATCATTTTTCTCTTGTGAAATATCTGTGCTCTAGTTCCAATTAGCTAGGAGAGGAGCAAATTGTCATTTCAATTCAGACTTCCAGGTTTGGGGAGAGAACTGTGTTGAAGATTGAGGAAGATATCTTACAAAGAATATGAAAAATGAAAAGAGCATCTTTATGACACATCTGCAGGTGACACATATCATCCTCTTAATGCCTACCAACACTTTCATTCAAAGATAACAAATTACTAGTTGTGTCTGCATAGTCTCCGCAGTTTCAGATGAGCCTTTAGCATTGCCTCTTGGCCCAGGGCTTTGCCTCCTTGCAAACCACCTCAGCCACAGCATGGGGTGTGCTGGGAGACACACACATCCCGCTCTCTTGCCCGAGTCTGGGGAGGCTTTGCCCTGGTCCTTCTTGCACTTGGCCCAATGGCAACCTACCCGGCACTGACAATGCCAAAGTATGAGTTTGCGCTGAGCGTGTGTCGTGGTTTAACCTCAGCTGGCAAGTAAGCACCATGCAGCGGCTCGCTCACTGCCCCCCACCCAGTGGGGTGGGGGAGAGAATAGGAAAGAAAAAGGTAAAACTCATGGGTTGAGATAAGAGCAGTTTAATAGAACAGAAAAGAAGAAACTAATAATGATAATAATAACAATAATAAAATGCCAATACTAATAAGAGGATTGGAATATACAAAACAAGTGATGCACAATACAATTGCTCACCACTCGCCAACCAATGTCCAGTTAGTTCCTGAGCAGCGATCCTGCCCCAGCCAACTCCCCCCAGTTTATATACTGGGCATGACATCACATGGTATGGAATACCCCTTTGGCCAGTTTGGGT